>OW964839.1:18476623-19076623 GCA_943142095.1 Ophonus ardosiacus
ATTTCGACACGTACGATACCATCGTAACTTTGCCCTCGCCACATCCAAAAATTGATGAAAATTTTTCTCTTTATTTTTTATGCGCCAACATTTGGGGTGGAATATATGGCATGTTCTTCTTCCAACAATGGAGAGTCCCCATGATAACATCAATCGTGCCAGAGGAAAAGTGGTGAAAAAGTTATTCATTGCAATATTTCGACCAGTATTCTTATATCTATAGCATAGATCTTTTACGATCCGCTCACCTCGGTTTCGTTCTCGCCCATCTGTTGACTTTCGTGTATATATTTGACCAGTGACTGGGTAAGAATTTGCCGAGTCACACAACCATCAAATTTTTATACCATATTTGGCAGGTTTTGCTGGCATATATTGGGTGAATCGCGTCCTCGTCTGAATGCAAACAGTTGTTCGTCGACTGTAAGGCATTCCGATGGCACATAATGTGCTCGCAAATTATCGTTCAATAAAAACCATAGTTCTAATATTGCAACTGCCTTATCGGTTTTCAACCGCTCTGGTCTTGTAGAGACGTTGTCAAATCGAAGAAATCTAGTAATAGCCCAGAAACGATTGACAGACATGGTAGCGCGATATAAAGGGTAGGCGTCAATTTTCCAAAGCTCTTTGATATCTTCAGAGCTAGAATACCCAGATATCCATCGAACTCTTCTACTGTAAGCTTCTTCCATACTTTTTGGGGTTTATCTGGATTTGCCTTATTCCATTCAGAGTATACAACATTAGCATTTCGATTAGTTTCTTTGATAATACATGAAAATGTATCTCTAATGGAAAAAGACTGTGGATTTAATTGGTCCACTTTTCTGGCGTAAAATATTTTGTCTTGGTGTTTGATGACCGATGGGAGCTGTAAGTTTCTCTACGGTGTTATCTTTGCCGCGTAAAACGTGTTCAGCTGGTTCAGTTTCTTCATCGCTACTCTCAGCACTGGAATCGTCGTGGCTATCAACAATTTCTATTTAAAGATCGGGATATGCGTAAACATCGTGAATGTCTGAATCAACCACTTTTAGAGATTCAGACCTGACGGCTGGTGTCAATAACTCGTCGTCAGCAAACTCAATCCACAGTGTTCTCACAATTGTCATTATCCCTATCACATACTTCATGAAGCCTCTCTATATAAGCCATTTGTTGCTCGTAGGTCAAGCTGTAAATAAATAAGACAAATTCTACGTCCCATGTACACAACATATACTATACTGAAAAACATAAATCTTACCGAGAAAAATCAGCATTTGAAATGTCGCGCAGTTTGTCATCCATCATAATAAATATTCTCACGAAAGAAAAAATCAACAAAACTGTTCAGCACACATGGTATAAATGACCGCTAGTTTCTAATGTGAATACCGTAACAATGCGTCACTTCGCAATACTATATTTGCCCAGCTAAACTGCGATTGCGCGGTCGTGGTACCCGGGTACCCTCTCTGTAGAGAATCGCATATTTTTTTGATAATGATAAATTTGCGTTGAGTCCGTCCATGGACAACTGTAAAATTTTAATTATTGAAATGTTATAATCTTTTAGAACGATTTTTAAATTTGTTAGAAGATTGCTTTTTTCGTGCGGCCCAAGAAACAGGAATCTAGATATCAAGTTTCTACCCGATTAGAGGTATTATTCCAAAACCGAATACATATATCCATCTGTTCTTTTTCACATACCTTATTAAAAGATTTATCGAAACAAATAGTTATTAAATTAACAGACGAAATATTTTCTTTAAGTACCTTTCTAACATAAAGCGCTATTCCAAATGTCGTCAAATATCTAACTTTATCCTTTTTACCTCCCGCTACCCTTGGTAAGGGAGGTATAGGGATCGTGCTAAAAATCTCATATCGAGATTTTAGTAAATGACCACGTTTTAAGTTCCCTAGAATCCATTTTTAACATTTTCACGATGATGTCTGTATGTGTGTATGTGTGTATGTGTGTGTGTATGTGTGTATGTGTAGGGATTTTGTCTTCACTCTAACTCAAATACTATCATTCAGAAAATTCTGAAACCTTGTATTTCCATCCCATTCTAATATGAATAGACGCCATTAGATTTTGGTGTAAATCGGATAACCGGAAATGACACTTTACCTGAAGCTCATAATGGTTTTTCTTCAAAAAATACCATTAAATGCCATTTTTTTGCATTTTATGTCTTATGAAAATTAAAGATTATTGAATTTTCTACTGGAATACATTAATACTTTTTCTATATAATTTACACATAAATTTAAAAATAATTTTTTTTATTAGTCGCGAAGCCTAAGACACAATAATTCGTTTGTTACACAGTTCATATTTCAAATGAATGTAACTGACAGTTAATGTCACTGTCAAAAAACTAATCACTTCAAATTAATAATAGTGACATTTTAAAAAGAAAATAGTAAATAAAGCAATAGTTTTCTGCAATGGAACAGTTTGCAGCGGTAGTAAATACGTAAGTATGTATTTAAATTAATAAAAATTCAATAGCGGGAGGTTTTGTGTTGGCCACATCAGATTTTTTAACTGTAATTTGCAAGCAATATTTGAATCAAAAAATATTAACTTAGAAACATTAATAACATTCTCTGCAGCTCTTAGAGACATATGATTTATAACGACGCTTGAACAAAATAAAATTTCTGCTGTTGTAATATTATCATTATTTAAAAAATAATTTAAAAACGTTTGAGAATCTATTGTTGCTTTTGCAGTACTTGCACTAGGGCAATTATTATTATTGCTAGCCTCAGTTTCATGTTTCTCACCAACGTTGATGGTTGTAAAAGAAGGAACAGAAGTGGAAATGTCTAACATCTTCTTTCATTCTACAGTAGAATATTTATCTATTCTTCGCGATGTTTCCACAGCATTGCAGTTTTGCTGATGTTTTTTACTTTTTTCGTGACTTATTATTGCTTGCCGGCCCATATTACTTAACGAAAAAGGTTTGTTGCACAGCTTACACCATGCTTCATTGGTGGATTTTTTGATGGTGCCAGCCAGTTGCTCCAATTTTGATTTAAATCATTATTTACCCATTTAACATCAAATATAGCTTTGCCTCTCTTACTCATTATCCTGAAAGTAAATATTTATTTGAAATAGAACCAATTTATACTTTAAACTTTACATTTTTGTAAACAAAACATTGATTTATTATACAACCAATTACGAAAAAGTTACAAAACGTAAAAAATTGGTTAAATCAAAAAAATTCTTACCTTTATTTTGGAGTGCAACACATAATAACAAACTGAATTAATAATTAGATTTTAATTGAAATTTTTCATAGGTTACGTTTACGTTTTCAATAACATCACAGGAATGTGTACACTACTTTGTAATACCAAAAAGACGAAAGTCGCAACGCAACGCTAGTCGCACGTCGCGGTCGCAGTTCACTCCCCTCCCCAAGTCGCATAAGTGCACTAACCTAAATTTTTTGTTACAAAATGCAATGTGCGAAAATAGTGCAAGTGATTTATAATTTTTGAGATTATTTAGGAACAATAAATTACCAATAAATTATTTTTTCAAAGTTAATAAAAAAAATCCCTGATATCTCCATGATATTTCCTGATAATCGAAATTCCCTTATATATCCCGGTTTTCCAGGTTTGGGCTTTGCTCTCAAAACTGGAGTCATCAACCACGGTTCAAGGGGATACCCAGAATCACCTTTAAAAGATAAGTATTTTGCATCTAAACATTGTTGCATTTAAGTAAAAAGTAAATGTTTCTTTATTTTTAGTAAAAATAATTTCCATGTCAAAACATAGGCAAAAGAAATAAAGTAAGTAGATATATAACTTAAATAAATTTGGAATAAAAAATTTCCCATAGGTAAAAAAAATATTCTAATACTGTTAATTTATTCGGGTAAGTTGAACATAATTTTTAAGTTAATCAAATGTCAATTATTTTCAATAAATACATATTCATTGGATAATTGTAGTTTATTTTACCTAAAAGCCATGAACTGCTGTCTCCATTTTCGTAGCAATTATTTAAGTAATCTCTAATTCCACTATTTCTCCATATATACGAGTCATGTGAACTGCCCGCATGTCTTGCATTGACATTCAAAATTTTTAAATTTGCATCACAAATCTAAATTAAAGCATATTATAATCAGTGTAGGTATTTCCATTAAATATATTGTATCATGGTATTAATTTTACTTATAATAACTTACAATTTGAATATTTTTGGAGTTGGTAATATTCTTTTTTGTTCATAAAATTATGCGACTCTATTTTGGGTTTTAAAATGGCTATGTGGGTGCAATCAATGCAACCAGGAAAACCGAACTTATTCATAAATCTTAAAAAAATATTATTATTATTATTATTATTATTATTATTAAACTTATATGTATAAATGCATAGGTGCTATTTACGGGGCTATGCGCCAGAACTTTTACGTAGGTATGTTTTTTTTGTGAATTTTTTTTAATATAAAATAAAATTTAAAAATAAATAAAAGATTTCGAGAAAATTATAATTAAATACAATAATGCAACTGAGAAATGCATGTTTTATCAAGAAAAAGCAATTTACTTTGCCTGCAAGAATGTAAGATCTGCTATAATTTTTCTTGGTTTGTCTTTTTTTATCATTTCTAACCATCTTTACCTGAAAAAACATTTAAAATAAATTCCGGGGTTGGTTGTCACGCTTGACAACCATCCCCGGGGTTTTGTGAGAACCAGCCCCGAATAGACATTTCAGACAAATCACGATTTGGCGGAAATACCATATAACCTAACTTTAAAGTTGATACAGAGTAACATCATGCAAAGTTATAGAATCACAGAAAAATAGTTAAGGCATTGACTTCATTGAATAGAAAGTGAATAATCAGAGTTAATTATATCGTTCAACAAATACTTACGGCTGCAAAAACAAAAGAACCAATAAAATCTGTAGAATTGTCACACGGCACATGAAACTGCGTGCACACACTCGTAATGATGTAAACACTTAGTACTTCGAGTCACAACCTCTAGGTGGTAGTAGTAACTGAGAACTGAGACTTGGGACAACCAACCCGTGTGACAACTTGCCCCGGTCTCCCCTACCTTTTTTTCACTTTCTTCTAAATATAAAATAATTATTCATAATTTCATATGAATATATAGCAAATAATTTGCTTCGTATACACGTTTATTTGACGTTTGCAAAATTGGTAAGTAAATACAATTTATGTTTTGTTTAATCGTTTTGTATTGGTTGAAAAATCAAAAAGGGAAAGACCGCATGAATGCAATCGACGTGAATTAATGCCGGTATTTTTAACGCTTCACGTTCACGCCAGAGTTTGAGAATACCAGTTTAACTCTGAAACGTGAACGTTATTATCGTTACTTAACGCCGAACGTTAATTAACGTTGGTTTCAGAATCCCACTATATCTTGATTTAGAACCCATAAAATTAGTTGCATTGTCACTATGTATTGTGCGACATATTCCTCGTCTCGCTAAAAATCTCTTCAATGCTGCTATAAACGATTTACTCGATAAATCGACTACTAATTCCGTGTGTACAGTACGCGTTGCAAGACATAATAATGCCGACTGCTAATTCCATGTGTATAGTGCGCGTTGCTAGGTTTTGGTTTATCTTTTATGTACTGCTTTATGTTTATTCGTCCTTTGAAAGGAACAATTTGTTAGTCAACGCACAGGTTTGTCTCCAAGGGCAGTTCTAATCATCTTTCTCTTAGTTAGTTGTATATAGGCCGAATTTTCCACAGTCAGTCTTTATTGTTGTCCGGTCTTGCTGTTATATCTACTAAGTGAATAGTCTGTCTCAATTTTGAAAATCTGTTAAAAGACATGTTATCTTTTATCTGCGGAATTCCGCTTGTAGGACTCCAATAAATTCTAGTTCCTGGAAAATTTAAATTTCCCATTATTATGTGGATTCCGGTGAATTTTTTTATTTCTTCAAGATTTGTAGGACTAAATCGGTTAACAGATTTTTGTATGGCATATAAATTTGTCATATCAACCATTGAAATATCGAAACAGGTAAATATTTTTTGAATATATCGATAGGTAATGGTAAATCTATAATTTGTGGAAGACTGAATTATGAATGGGGTCCCGTAGCCGCGTGCCTGAGTGTCTGGTCGCGAACCTGGGGAACCGGGTTCGATCCCGACCGACGCCAAATATTTCCAATTTTAAATGACACAAAAGTGACCCCTGTGGTGCACTCTCCACGCCAGCAATGAGTGCTCGTGAGGTGATGCGTGGTAAACGCCTGCACGGTAGAAATATGTCATCATCATTACCGAAATCTGTGTATAACACAGATTGGCACACTCAGAAATCGGTAATATGCCGTGATGATATATTTATTTTATTTATTTTTTCTGAATTATGCCATGTAATTTTCTTGGTTTTGTATTCAACATTTTTTTTCCACTTTATATAATAATTTCGTTTTGTAATTTGATGTCTTTCTATGAAATATTAAATTTCAGAAGAATCCCCTCATTTTTTTAGTTTTCTTGCTCATTATTTTTTTCGCTGCATTTTGAGAAAGAGTGTTATCATTCATATCGTTTGTAATATTATTCTGTTCCAAAGTTTCTTTATATATCTCCTCTTCAACAGTAATTTCTGGTTCTTGCATCTCTTCTTCATACTCCTCTTCTTCAACGATGTTTTCTGCTTCTTGTATCACTTCTTCATGATCAATCGTAGAACATTCATTAGTTTTCACTTCGTTTGCAATGCATAACATTGAAAATTTATTACTTTTACTATATGTGTTTTTTATGTACCTTCAATGATATCTGCTTCGTCGTCCCAATCAGCAGTTCTTCATCAGTCAGGGCTCTTTTCCTCCACATTTGTCTCGACGTTTCACTATAACCGGAAAATAAAACAGTGGAAATTACGAATATTTACCAATTAGGATAACAGTTTTATATAAAAATGTCTGTTAGTATTTGGCATTTAAATGAGTGAGTTTTACAAGTAATTTATTTTATAGTTGAAAAATCAATATTCGACTGTGTTAGGTTGGAGGTAGATACGGGAAAGTAAGAATTATTCGGACTTGCAGTCAAAACGCCGGCGTGAATAAATTTTATTAATTGACTGCAAGTCCGAAGAATTCTTACTTTCCCGTATCTAATTTATTTTATAATTTTTTGAAATTACTTGATCAGAGTATATTGTTCCTCAGGAATGACATTATTGTTTATTGTTGTTCAGATGCAACAAAACAGTTATACAAAAAAATTATATTACATAATGAAAACTAATGTTTTTACTTACCATATATCCAATAAACAGAGAAAACTCCGTACAATACGTACAAATTTTGGATATTTCATGGTACATACTTTTTGAGAAGGCAACCAACTGGAAAACAGGTATTTCAAAATTTAGTTCATAGATGGCGCTGATCATCAGAAATGAAAATATGCATAGTCACATATTTTCAACCACATATGTAAAAATGCGGGTTAAAGCGTTTAACTAATTAACACGCCGGTAAATAGTACTGAGGTTAAAACTGTAAAGAACTATTAAAATCTACAAGTTCAGACACGTGCAGGGTGCATAATAATTAGTGAACACCTGAGGCGGCTGATGACGTCATCAACGCCCGAATCGTACATGTGCCGGGGTGCATAAATTATAATTCCGACGTGCTTAGGAACATGTGTAAAAATGTGGGTTATTAATTTGTCACTGCATCTCTATCCATTACTATTAGCGTGCTTGATTCTCCTTTCTGGGCTAATTGTTTCTAATAAACTTTTATCATTTACACATCATTTATGTAACGCAAATCCTCCTTCAAATCATTTAACCCATTAAGGACCGAATGAATATTTTTTCAAAAAAAATATATTTAATAGTAATTTCCTAATTAATATTGTTTTGAAAAGTCAAAAATAAAAATAATTTTGATTTTTTTTGTTCTTAGTTTTTGATAAGTGATGTGACCGTATGGTTACGTTAGGATCATAAGGTATGTCATTTTTAAAAAATATAGATTTTTTTGAAAAATTAGTTATTTATTATTTAGCATCTCAAATAACTTCTAAAATTATAAAAACATGGAATACACAGTCCAACTTTACATTTTTTGCATTGTGTACGTATTACACTACTGCAATCATTATTTGCGCACCGACTTCTTATTGTTGGGTACACTCTTTACGAGGTGATACGAATGGTTTTACCGAATATCTTCTGGTATTTTTGCCCCAGAAAAAATTGTGGAAGATCGTCCTCTAGATTTTGGTGGATTCAAAAATTTACTTAGATAAATTTGGGAAATTTCTCGACGAAAATCTGAGTGAAACATTGTGCCCAGACTCTTTCATCAAAACCCATGCATTTTTCATTGCTGCGTCTATCAGTTAGGTAGAAATGCACCACCACCATTTCTTCCGTCGTATTCCAATTCTATATTCGCAGATATTAGCATCCATTTGGTCAGTTCCTCCCATAAAATTATTATATTTATCAAATAAATGTGGACGAGGTATACCTATTTTTTTCTTTTCAGCTGCTGAATATCTACTCACTGAAGTAGTAGGATATATTCCGTGAATTGTTGAAGCAACCTATACCACAGAATTATCCATCCATCGAGCAATAGCTATTGGTGTTAGTGATTTTTTATTTGCCAGAGCGTAATCAAAATCTCCATATTGTTTCTTCTTCATTGTTTCACAGGTATAATTGGACAGTCCTTTGGCACCCTAATTTCTCTTATTTTTCCTGTTCCCTTATATCCCAAATTTTTAAGATGTAGCAGTAGCCGAGGCGAAGTATAAAGATTATTAAAATAAAATCGAAGATGCAATCTTTTCACACCTGTAGGTAGATCACCAATGAGTTGTAACATCGATGCTGTTGCCTTCCCGAATTTTTTGATGATCTGCGTTAGCTCCCGGAATACTACCTTGATAAATCACAAAGATAATTAAGTAACCAGATTTCTTATTTATGCACCAGACTTTATATCCGAATCAAATTGGTTTGCCACGGATGTATTGTTTACACCCTTGGCGTCCAAAATATTCGATCATGCTCTCATCGTAATTTATTTCTTGTTCTGGAACGTAATGTTGAATAAATTTATTTCATAGTAACATAAGTGGTCTAAGATTTGTCATTTTATCAGGAAACGATAGTTTCTTATTTTCCGCACAATGCACACATTTCATAATTGCAATAAATCTATCACGACACATAGCATTATGAACAATAATATTTCTCAGCATTATGAACAATAATATTTCTCGTATCATCACCAGAATCCCAGTACAATTTTTTGCTTGGTAATTTGTTGTACCAGGCAAATTTTTAAAAAGTGCATAATTTTGTGACTTGGTCTAATAAGTTCACAACTTTCATCAATAAACGATTCGAATAGTTGTACAGGAGTTTTGTTTCTATATGCAGAATAATCCGGTTCAGGAAAATTCTCATCTGGTCTGACATGTAAATCATAATTTTTTTTCCATATATGTATATACTTTCTGTTAGTTCTTGGACATTCAAGCCCCTGTTGGAGTAATAAAGAATAATTATTTAATAATAACGCCCAAATAAAAATTTTGAGTTCAGATATATTATCACTACAAAGAGTAACGCAAAGGACTAGTGGGACCGTGTAGTTACAGCAACAAAAAACATGTTATAAAAAATTTCATATTTATATCATAAATTTTGCACTAGATATTTTCTACGACATGTAATACACGCTCAAAACAAAATATACTAAGAACAAACAATATATAGTTAAAATTTTCTTAACAAACCTTTTTGATGTCCACATTGTTTCGCTTCTTTGACACTTCACACTATAATTAACATCCGTATCCGAGAACAGTACTATCTATTAGTATATATGAACTATATAAGCTGAATATAATCATAAAAGGATATCACGGAAGGGAAATATATACATATATATATATATATATATATATATATATATATATATATATATATATATACACATACATATATACAGGGTGTCTCTTAAATAGGGGGACATGGCTTAACCACAGATTTCTGAGGCTAAAATAAGACGATTTAACCAAACTTGCTTCTACCGGAAAGTGTACCATTCTGCTTCAAATTTCTTCGAAAAACAATTAATTTTGCTTATAATAACCGGACGCTTTATTCGATTTGGATGAAATTTGGTACGACAGTTTATATAGTTATGTCATCTTTTAAGATGATACTTGTTATTATTAGTGAACCACTAGTGTATGATACTTAGGTGTCCCAACATTAATTAGACCGTAACTTTTTAATGGCCACGCCGATAACGTGAAATTATTTTTCTTCAGAAAGATACATTCAATAGTAAACTTTTCTCTCTCTGCGTAATTTGTGATATCTATTACGGTTCACACAGAAAAAATTAAATCTGAGTGTCTGCATCACTAAATTTTTAAAATAAATTTAATCTAGCAGTCTTTCCAAATGTCAAACAACTAATTTTTAAGCTTCAAAAAGTTTTGAGCACATTCAACTCGACGTTGGCGCTAAACTGCTGAGAGATGTTTGGGGAACCACCTTGCACTAACTCTATTCATGCCTAAATGATCGTGGATGATTCGACGAATTAGTTATCAAATTGAAATAATTAATATCTTTATTAAATTTTAATGTAAACATACTTTGTTATACATCGTTGAAAAGAGAAAAAAAACTTCTATTTAATCATGTAAAAATCCAATATGGCGCCCATTTAAAATAAGAAAGTTGCTATTAATATCTTGAAAACCGCCATCTTGAATTTTATGCTGAAAACATTTTTAAGTTTGCATTATCAAATAGTGTAACTTTTATATGAAACATTTTTTTATATCTCTTATAATTACGGAGTTATTTGATATTTTTAAAAATAGCGATTTTCAGTTTCTTTTTTAATAATTTTCAGACTGTTCGGAATTTTGAATGTTTCTTAACAGAATCTGAATCAACCCTCAAAAGTACACAACATTGCCCATTTAACCGACTTCATAGCTCTTATAGTTTGCGAGATCCCAATGGTAGCCTTATCAATTTGAGACACCCTATATATATATATATATATATATATATATATATATATATATATATATATATATATTCTTTTACCAAAAAACTTATAACCTTTACATTGTTGTCTGTAGAGATGCACTCGATTTCGAGCTTTGACCCGGCCCGGCCCGAAGCCCGCCTCGATTTCGAGTCGATCATCGAGCCGGGCCGAAGATTTTTTTTACCGGGCCGAATCGGGCTAATCATTTTCAAAAATCGAGGCGAGTCGGACTTTTTATTTTAGCCCGGCCCGAAAAATCTTATAGTTCCGTCAAATGCACAGTTATTTAATATTTTAATGAAAATGGATGAAGTTAAAAAGGATCAAAATGATTTAATAACAACACACTTCACATATTAATAAATAAAAATGAATTATTTTACTTCAAGAATTCAAGGTTATTCATTAAAGCATAATAATTATATTGTGATGTTGCTATTATTATTGTTATTACTCATATACTTAAATAAAAGTGATTTTTGTTCCTACTATAATGATTTATTGTCCTATTTTTGAGCAGAAACAAAGTTAGATAAAAAATCCTTATGTAAATTATATTTTTTTATACAAGATTTGTGAAAAAGTTGTTTAAATTCTTTGGTAAATAAAGTGTTATATACTCGTAGGTCTGTAATTTTTATAACAAACTTGCAGTAGAAGAGTCTCTTTTTTAACTACTTATGTTAACTAATGTTGAAAGTTATAAGAATGTAGAGGTTTTTTATAAGTTTGACACGAAAAAAGTTAAAAATTTCGCCTTAACATAAAAATCAACATTAGGAATGCCGGATGCACCCAATTTCGAGCTTTGGCCCGGCCCGGCACGAAGCCCGGCCCGATTTCGAGTCAATTTTCGAGCCGGGCTAGCTAATTTTTTTGTCGAGTCGGGCCGGTAATTTTTATATTCGGGCCGAGTCGATCCAAACCTCAAAGCCTGGCCCGGCCCTGCCGAATGCATCTCTAGTTGTCTGGAAGTCCACTGATTTTTATTAGAAAATTTAGCTGCATGTATCGCACTCAGTTCTTTCAACAGGATAGGTCTATTAATTGTTTTATTCTAGACTTTGTGTTAAAATATTTCTCTTGCTCCGACAAAAATTCATCGCAATGTTTTTTTCATCTTCATGTAGTTTTAATTTTGACATTGTCCTCATATTCTGTCCAATCTTGTTCAATTTCAACATCCTCAGATGTCTTTTTGTGACATATTTGTCTATACCAGTTAGACGAGATTTTATTGACTGTCTAGTTCTTTAGACACTAATAGTGGAATATGAATATTAGGATACAGGAGTAACCTCACTTACCTTGCCTTTTTCTGTTGACTTTCTATTTGTAGAAAAATCGGGTATTCCGCTTTTCTGTTCCTCGCTGTACACACACTGGGTATTACACTTAATTTTTTTTAGTTCAAGGTCAAATACCTTTACCTTGAAACTTTTTTCATAGAATGAGCGGTTATATGTTTAACGCCTTTTCACGTAAGGGAATACATCAAAATTAACTTAAATGAAATTATTTTATCACATTATTACATATAAAAAAATAGGTACAAGAAAACGAAATTATATTTTCATCAATAGGTCTATAATTCAAAATAAATGTGTTTGACAATAAATATAACCAAGTAGGAACTGTACCAAATAAAACAAATTATTATGTAATAAAGACTGGCCGGCAGTACGGCAGTGTGGTTAGAGTGTCAGCTTTGTGATCGGCAAGTCCGAGTAGGCTACACGGCAGCGATATATTGGATGGGTGAACGCTCAGCAACAAAAATTGATCACACTGCGGCTCGGTACGCCCGGCACCCTTAGACCAAAAAGTTATATTTTATATATATATATATATATATATATATATATATATATATATATATATATATATAAAATCTGTAACCCTTTTAATAGTATTTATATATATATATATATATATATAAAATCTGTAACCCTTTTAATAGTATTTATATATATATATATATATATATATATATATATATATATATATATACAGGGTGTCTCAGGACGAGCTTACGCTATCTATATTTTAAATACTATTTAATATAATTTAACGAAATTTGGTATCTAGGGGTTATCCAACATGCCCGTTTTAACTAAAATATTTTCAAAGCAATAGCACTTCCGGTTTTACCGGAAATTGACCTCAACTTTCTTATTTTAAATGGAATACGCTATTTTTTATTTTACCATTGAATGCAGCGGAAAATTTGACATATGAAGCAATTAAAACATTTTACTCATGATAAACTATTTCCGGCGTTATTCAACTTTTTTTGATTTTTTGTTTGAAATCCGGCACATTTGCAAAACTCTGTATATCGGGAACGAGATCGAATTTTTATAATCTGAAAAAAACCTTTTATAAAGGAGACTTTAAGCTACATTATCCATGGAAGAATCCTCGATTATTTAGAAAAATGTGACGGGTACGTTACACCAAAATTACAGTTGACAAACTTCAAAAAAGACAATTTTTTTAAATGGAACCCCCCCTTTTTTATTACATAAATGTGTACTACGACAAAAAATAAGGGTACTTTATGTAACATGTCCTATGTTGAAAGTTGATAGAATTTCAGTAAATTAGAAAAACATGTAATCTGGGTATAATTATTTTATTAATACGGATAAGCCATGAAAAAACAATGTTTGTTTTTACAAACCCATCTACTTGATTTCTTAGATAATTTACCGTTCGATCAAAGGAATTTAATATGGTACCAGCATGATGGCGCTCCACCCTACAATAGCCATAGAATAAATAATTTTTTGGAAACAATTTTTGAAGATAGGTGGCTGGCAAATAATGGACCACATAGGTGGCCTCCTCGTTCACCCGATTTAACTCCACTTGATTTTTTTGTTTGGGGTTACATTAAAAACGTCGTCTATTAAAAACCTTTAACTACTAAAGAAGATTGCCAACATAGGGTACGAACAGCATTTAACAACATCTCTCTTCGGATGAAAAAAATGCTACAAAAGAAGTATTGAATAGAATAACAATGTGCTTACATATGAAGGGAGGGCAGTTTGAATATGTATTAAATTAATCAGTTTTGTATTTAGAATTTATTTGTTTTTTCCATGGCTTACTTATCCGTATTAATAAAATAATTATACCCAGATTACATGTTTTTCTAATTTATTGAAATTCTATCAACTTTCAACATAGGACATGTTACATAAAGTACCCTTATTTTTTTGCTGAAGTACACATTTATGTAATAAAAAAGGAGGGGTTCAATTTAAAAAAATTGTCTTTTTTGAAGGTTGTCAACCGTAATTTTGGTGTAACGTACCCGTCACATTTTTATAAATAATCGAGGATTCTTCCATGGATAATGTAGCTTAAAGTCTCCTTTATAAAAGGCTTTTTTCAGATTATAAAAATTCGATCTCGTTCCCGATATACAGAGTTTTGAAAATGTGCGGGATTTCAGACAAAAAATCAATAAAAGTTGAATAACGCAGGAAATAGTTTATCATGAGTAAAATGTTTTAATTGCTTCATATGTCAAATTTTCCGCTGTATTCAATGGTAAAATAAAAAATAGCGTATTCCATTTAAAATAAGAAAGTTGAGGTCAATTTCCGGTAAAACCGGAAGTGCTAGTGCTTTGAAAATATTTTAGTTAAAACGGGCATGTTGGATAACCCCTAGGTACCAAATTTCGTTAAATTATATTAAATAGTATTTAAAATATAGATAGCGTAAGCTCGTCCTGAGACACCCTGTATATATATATATATATATATATATATATATATATATATATATATATATATATATATATACATATATGATAGAAAACTTAAACTACGAAACGAACTACAAGACAACAGCAATACCTAAATTCTAGATGTGTTGCAAGAAACGCGCATTCCAATAATTAAATATATATTTTGTATTTCTTGTTTCATGCTTTCATGTACACAATAAAATAAAAAATAAAAAAAGAAAAATGTGAAAGCAACTGCAAAATTTTAATTTAGACCTGCATTTTCAAATTTAGAACTACAGAAACAAGCCAGAGCTGCACCAGATTATATCCTCTGCTCTCAAGCGTCTCGTTTCACACACACTGCCCCGCACGTAATATAAACCTACGAGCAAATAGTAACAGGAGGGAATGTATCGGTATATAAACCACTTTGTGTGAGTCAGCTTTGTTGACATCATATGATTCAGTGTGATTGTGTGAGGTTAGATCTCTGTAGTGTTTCATTTGAAGATATACAGGATGTATCAAGATAATGGAACAGTGCATTTTATTCGTGTATGTGAAAAGATACAGAAAAAAACGATTAAGATATTTTGTAAGGCATAGAGGGGGACACATTTTAGCATAAACTTCATTATCTTAAATCCAGTGGTACTCAAACTATAGGGCAATATTATATTTTTTTAAATGACATTATATATATTTTATTACCTTATTAAATAGAAAATTTTGTTCTGAATTCAACGATATAATAATATCATACCCTTACATTGCGAAAAATTTGATAAAAATTAATTCAAAGTTAGTATTTTATTTCTACTGTATCTAAGTAATCTGAGCAACCATTCAATCAATAAAACAAAATAAAATTTATTTTAGTTTTATTACATGCAAGTAAGCTACGATTTTGGCAATAAATTCATCTTTCAAGATAAATTTTTTGTTTTATTGTTTGAATGTTTGCTCAGATTACTTAGATACAGTAGAAATAAAATACTAACTTTGAATTAATTTTTATCAAATTTTTCGCAATGTAAGGGTATGATATTATTATATCGTTGAATTCAGAACAAAATTCTCTATTTAATGAGTTAATAAAATGTATATAATGCCATTTAAAAAAATATAATATTGCCCTATAGTTTGAGTACCACTGAATTTCAGATAATAAAGTTTACGCTAAAATGTGTCCCCCTCTATCCATTACAAAATATCCTAATCACTTTTTTCTGTATCTTTTCATATACACGAATAAACGGCACTGTCCCATTATCTTGATACACCCTGTATAAACGATTGGGTGTGTGACTATTAGACTATTAATAGCTGATATCTGATATTTGTGTTACAGTTCCCCCACTCCTATTCTCCTACAAACCACTTTCATCAGGTACTTCCTTCGCGTGAGTTATTATATGTTCCCTCCTGTTACTATTTGCTCGTATTATAAAACCTACCTATGGATGGTGGACAGCAATGTTAAGGGCTTGAATAGTATTACTACGCCCTCTCTTCATAGAAAGAAGAGCTAATAGCCATTTTAATTTGGTGCTGGTAATATAGAGTATATAATTCAAAATAAAAGGAAATTAACAATAAAATTTTAATCGTGGAAGTGGACTATTTGGGCCTTAAGGATCAAGGAAAAAATAAACCTAATTATCAAATTTATCCTTGATACAACAACAAAAATTAAAATTATTAATATTTATTTAATGTATTTTTATATTTATATAGTTTTTCATGGCATATTTTAACTTTATTCGCTAGTACATCCTCACTTTCCTCAATCTTTTATTTCCAATTAATATATTATTAATTTATTTTATGTAGTGATGTGAATAAAATAGATTTCTGTACTATCGTGTTTACCACAATCTCTTTATGAGTTTTACAACTTATAAAGTTAAAATTAATATATTCTTTTATATATTTACTTAAATACTATAATATTTTTTCCTTGTGGCAATTTGCTTTTAAGAAAAAAAATGTTATATTCTTTGCAAAATGCAATTACGATGGAGAACGATGGATATTGCAGCCTTCTTATTTCATCGTATTCCATTTTTTCAATAAACATATGCTGCAGTCCCACTTTCACTGCAAGCAAATCGGTCTTGCACTCCACGCATGCTTTTGTCACTTTTTTAAGGCTTTTTATTATAAACCCTGTGCAATAGTTGTATTTTAATATTCTAACGTCGGATTCGGCCATATCCATTTGACTAGGGTAGGTATATGTGTCTTCATTGATTTCCTCTGGTCGTCCACTCAATAAATTTTGGAATGATTTCAACAATGTTCTATTGCAGTCTTTTTCGCAATTTACACTCAAAGAATGTTTCGCCATTAAATTATTTATTTTCAGTGTTTTGTATGCAGCAATAAATGTGCTGCAATTTGGATTAATATTGCGGACGCCGTGGCTTCTAATCATCCCAAAATAATTTTCTAGTGGATCTAGATTCAAGTTTAGCAGGAAAGGAAATTTTATTTTTTTCTCTATAAATGAAATAAATCTTATACCCCCTTTATTTTCCGAATAAAATTCTTGACAGAGGGAGGAGGACTGAATTTTTTGCCATCGCCGGTGGTAAATTCCATGAATTCAAGGATTTCTACAGCTTGAATCCAAAATTCCCAATGTTCTGAGTCAGCTGCTAAAGCACTTGTCAACGCTTTTCCGCCAGTTCCTGTTTCTCCTGAAGTTGTTCAATCAATCGAACAATTTGTCTAAATAGGTAATCAATCGAGCTGTTTCGGTGGCATTTTCGCTGATTTCTGCAAAAGAGAAACATAGTATGTATTAACATCAATTGACCCAGAATAAAATTTGACAACCAAATGAAAAATGTGTTGTATGAAGTTTAAGGGCGTATGCAATAAATAAATAAGTAAATAACATACCTTTGGCTTTCGCTACTCGGTTCATTGAAGCTGCTACTCGCTGGCTGAGGAACTGGGTGCGATAGTTTACTTTCATTTTATGCTCTGAATTGAGTAAATGAACATGTTCCGCCAATTTTGGGCATAGCCTTAAATTTCCAAAGTCCTCTCCTGGGCTATATTTGTACAAAGGCACCACAATTTGCCGGTTCCATATATCTATTAGAAAATATACCACTGATTCAATCTTCTCAGCATGGCCGCCATCAAGGTACAGAGCACAGACCATCATACACTATCAGACTTGCCAACTCTATGTTAAATTTTAAAACATAGCACTCTTGTGCCACCTAGCGATGCTGAGTTGAAATAAATGACAAAAAGGCGGGGAATACTATATTTTGATTGTTGGGAGTTGAAGTTCAATTAATAATAAGACAAATAATTATATATTTACATTCAATTTATTTTCACAATATACTTCTTAAAAAATTATCTATTGTTACATTAGGATTCGTAAATACTTTTGTGAATTTTTTATTACACAATGTAACAAAATGATGAATTACTATTATATACAATAATTTTGTTATTTCATTTGATATTGTCAAATGTTTAGGGCAAAAATGGTCGGGAATGAAGGAATAGGAAACTTGCGAAAGGATGTTAGGATGACGGATAATTTCGGGAATCATAGAAAAAATTTTGTCTTTTGCTTCGGTAATTAATTTTGAAAAAGTATCTGAAGGATATTTTAATAATTTATTGCCAAAATCGCGTAAAACTATTAAATTATGAACATCAGTTGTTGTGGCAGCGCAAAGGAACTGTTCACATTCCTGACATTCATAATAGTTTTTTTATTAAATACCCTGCAACATACGCGGATTTATTTACGTCTACAATAGGTAACGCAGTACTAGACGGTTGTGCAGAAATATGGGGTAATGTACTAGAGGATGTGGAAGGAACAGGATTTAAAGGATCTGTATTTGTTTCACAGGAATTTGTTAATAGGAGTTTATAGGACAGAAGAAGGCGTTCACCATCGTCTTCACAATTTGTTCCAACACCACACTTGACAGTATTATTTAAAATAACTGTCTTGTAAGCATCCACAAATTGCAAAGACGATGGTCTGGAATTGCCACCGCACAACCCTCTAGCTATACTAAAGAGATTCTCAACAGGATCCTGATTTAAAGATCTCAACGTGAGATATTTAAAACCCTTCTTCTGCAGAGATATCCATAAGTATTCTGCGTTACCTATTGTAGCTAGCAACAATTTCATAAAAGGCGGATTGGGTACCTGCTTATCTTCGATGAAGAACTTTAAGCGTTCCAGTGAATCTAGCACTGTGCCAAAAAGAAATGTGGTTAGAATTACTTGAAAGTTTACGAGCTAATGGTTTCGCGGAATCTGAAACAGAGTTAAGAGAGTCGAACAAGTCGTTCATGAACTTAACAAAATTCGCGGTTCCCGATGCATTCATTGCATTTGCATTCGTCAGAATCTGAAGCAAAGCAGCAGTAGACTGACTAAAAACTGCTACCTCTTCGTCTTCTTTTGTTTGAACCACTGCTGATTCCTTGAAATCCGACAGCTGAGCATCAACTGAAATAAAGATAATCAAATATTAGCTACTAAGAAATTGAACTACATAGGAATTCATTTTTTGCTGTTTCAGTTTCTAATTATCAGAAATAATGATCATACAAAAGAAAAACATACCAGGTTGTTTTACGTTCAAAGGTATTTGCTTGAAGTTTAGTTTCTTCTTCTCCATTGTTTGGAACTGGTTGTCCGCAAAGTGGAGTCGACATACCTGGTATCCTCGGTCTAACAATTGATTATAAGTCAATTCGAGTAAATCATTTCGATCCATTTGAATGATCCACTGGCGTCGCAAACCTTCATTCCTTGAAAAGCAGAACAATTGCCCTTGTTTAGCTTTGGGAAAAGAATTGGTTGGGCAATCATTATGAACACATTTCGAAGGCTGAAAAAAGAATTAAAGTACATTCAATTATATTCAAAATTAAATATACTTTTCAATAAATAAATTTTAATATTCTACAGTTCAAGTAAATGCAACAAATAATAATATACATAATAATACACAAATTTGTAGAATATTCTAATATTCTATCAAATACTATAAATAATAATACAAAAATATCTATGTTTACTAAATAAATATTAAAATTGTACTTACAATTCTCATGGCTATAGTTTTTTCTTTGAAACTGGTGATTTATAATGTGATCTTAACACTTCCGAACTCTTGAAAGACGCGCAAGAAAATGAAACTTGAAATTTAAAATGTAACAGTCGTTACGTCGTTTGATGCGACAACAGCGCCAAAACTGCCACTACCGACGCAGAGTTAAACTAACTACTCTTAAAAACGAAAATCAACCTAAGTGACAAGGATATATGTTTCTAGCTCAACTTGTCCCATTATTCAATTTTTGCATGCTCGAAGTCTGCATATTCTATTGGTTAAAAACAAAACCTTGAATTCTAATGAAAAACCGCGAATATTTGAATGTAATTTTGTTCTTAACAAATATATTTGTAAAACATTTTAAAAATGACGACAGGTATTTATTTTATAAATTTTCTATTTCGTTTATTAAAATAAAATATTTTTTATAAAATTTAAATTAGAATTAACAAAATAAATTTTTAATACATTAAAATGATTTCCATTTGTATTTAACAACTTAAACATATCAACAAAGAATAACAAAAATTTTTACTTGATTTTTTATTTATTAAATAATTAGTTCAAAAGAAATAAAGTTCTAATTAAAGGGTTATGCAAATATTGAAATTAAAAATATAGCTTGAAAATACAGAATTATAAATTAAAATAACGAAAAAGTAAACATGCGAGGAACATTAAAGAAAGATGGGCCAGATTACAGCTGTCATTAATATTGTTTAATATTGTATTTTTTGTCGATTACTAATTACAATAATAATTATAATTTATCAAATACAATACATTTTCATTGACTTTTAAATATAAAAAATCTATTATATTTATTTCGTATATAATCGTGTTTCTGAAAAAACGTTTTAGTCTCGTAAAAAATTCTAATTTTAAACGTATTTCAATCACATGTTTAATTAATTGAGACTTATGGTTATCGATGAAATCTTGCTCCTTAAGGTGCTCTATAAAAATGTCTGATTTAAAGACATTACATGCAACTGCATTAAATGTTTTTGAAGATAAATACTTTACACTGTCTTTTTTGTACAAAATTCCCATATTTTCCCTCAAAACCCTTTCCCCTGACTTGCATATTAATATTACGTCCTCCGAAGGATATAAAAAAATGCTCTATTTTTAATTTTAATTAGTCTACAATTTTTCTTCTTCTGAAAGAAAAATGAACAAATTTTCATTTTTTCAATTTTTTTACAATGTACCCTGCTATATATTGAACAACATCTACGTAACTATTTACTTGCCATATTGTGTTCATATAATCGTGGTCGAATAATTCAATTGAAGCAGTGTCTTCACCGGCAATAGTTTTTTGAATTTTCTCTTTTTGAACTTACATGTAAAATGTCAACGCCGTCCGCTATGCAATTTGTATTGCTAAATAATTTTATTTCATTTTTAACTAACAACCTTTTAAGCGCAGTTTGAAATTGCTTGGAGTAAGGGTTGTTGTTCCATCCCCCACGACTATATATAGCACTAAAAAAGGTCTCCAAGGGATCTTCGCTAACCTTGAATGATAAAAAATATTCTAACTTATCTTGTAATTGGAAAAATAAATCCATCACATTCTTTGTCTATTATCAGATCTAAAAATCCAGTCTTTCGACATCCTTCTACCATTTTTATACCCGACGTTTCAATTAACTTATATAATATATAGGATGTATCAGAGCTCGTGTAACAAAAAAGAGTATCGTATTCCTGAGCTCATTTTGAGCAAAAAATGTTATATGTATGTATGTATGTATGTATGTCCTGAAAGTTTTCGTTACAGAGTTACAGGCCTTTACAAGCGTACTTCATCAAGGCACATTTTTATTAATAACTGATACTAGTTGTAATAAAATTTTGAAACTTGGTATGAGAATACTACTTATTTAGATGCATATTTATACTTTTTTTTGTTTCTGTATCTCGACCAGAGGCGTCTCATATGGGGAGACATGCAGATTTTTTATCGCTATTTTTTGACCTATTAACATTTTTTTTATTTTTACCTATAAAATATTACATGCAATACAAAAATATACAAAAAATGTACTCTTGATAAAACTTGATATACGCAGTAGTTTTTGAGACATTTTAATTTTTGATACTTTATATACAGGGTGTTATGTAAGTATGTGTTCAACGCTTAACCCATGGTAGAACTGACCCCAAAGATAGTAAATCTGGTAATAATTTTTGTTTAACTTACTTTCTACAAGAACTAGAGGCCTTTAAAACTGACCAATCACGCCATAGTTCAAAACTTTTTAAAAAAGTAAAAATCAATGTGTTCTCTGGAAAAAATATTGATTGTCAATCTGACGTTAAATGTTTTTTTGCATAGACGTACAATTATATTCATGCATATGGTTTATGGCGAGATTTTACAAAATAGTTGTGCTGCTGTAGAGTGAGTCAGCTGAGCTCTTATTGTTATTATCGGGTTTATGCTAACCCACAATGTTGAATATGCGTTATGTTATGTACCTATGCATGTATGTTTTCTAGACATTTCAACAATAAAAAATATTTTGAATTATTTTGTACACACCTATTTTATTTATTTGTTAGTCTAATTATACTTATAATCAGTGCTCATAAACATATAGTTTTCATTATGAAAATCTAAAATTTGTTGCGACGCCAATGATCTTAAATGTCACTTGTGACAGGTATCACATTTTTTCCAGAGAACACTGATTTTTACTTTTTTTATAAAGTTTTGAACTATGACGTGATTGGTCAGTTTTAAATGCCTCTAGTTCTTATAGAAAGTATGTTAAACAAAAATTATTGGGTTAAGCGTTGAACACTTACTTACATAACACCCTGTATATATATATATATATATATATATATATATATATATGCACTCGATATATTTTTCTATATTACTCCTAATCTCTTCTAAAGATTTTTTATTTAGAACGAATTTTAAATATTTAGATTTAGTGTTTAATAAATCAAAAATATCGTTAAACATTTTACAAGACATCGACGTACTGTCGCAGTTGTCGAAAATTTGGGGGCAATATTTTGATTCTTTTAGATAAATCAGAGCGCTACTCACACTCTGTGATAATGTTTGGGCTGCTAGTTGACATTCATAAGTTTATTGTCATACAAAACATGTTTTCGTGTTAATTTACACCCTAATTGTAACCGTTCTTCTTGAATCGTATTAAATTTTGAAATATGGTTCCACAATACTTTTCTATTTTCCCCGTCCATTATTATCCACTTGTCTCCTAAGCAATTTCTTATGAGCTTAATCGTAAGCAAGCATCGATAAAAATAAAAAGATCATAATTTTCTCTTAACCCGCATATTTTTTTTTCCATAGTTCACTTTCTTCAACATTCTTTGGAAAACTATAAGATGTAAATAAAACACAGTTAAAAACAAATATCAATACTAATATGGTTTAATAAACTTACAAATCAGAATAACTGCTGGACTTTTTGCACTGCACAAATAACACTTTCGAATAGCCATTTGCCTTTCACACACGAATAAAATTTAACCAAACACGTGGAGGTTAATAGCCAGATTTACCGCTGAAACACATAGCCAATAGAAATGAGGTGTCCGAGCATGCGCACATTTAAAAAGGGTGCAAAACTAAATAGAATTATCAATATTGCTGTCTCTCTTTACTAACCATGCCCACTACTTACCAATAGAAATGAGGTGTCCGAGCATGCGCACATTTAAAAAGGGTGCAAAACTAAATAGAATTATCAATATTGCTGTCTCTCTTTACTAACCATGCCCACTACTTATTGTCAGAATACAAGCATCAGCGGTATATTTTCTAATAGGTATATGGCTCGTTCACTTCAAAGTGTGGATGTCTCGGCTCTTCAACTTCACGCCTGTACACGTCTCTCGTTTCTTGTACAAGGCCATTAATAGCACTCATATGGCATGATGCCTGGTCACACACAGTACACACAACTGTGAGGCCAGCATCTTGTACAGTAGAGATTATATTTTTAAGTTGCGTCTTCAGAGAATCTGTGCTGGCACCCCTTTTATTGAAGGTAAAAGCAACAGTATCCAGCTGTACTTGCCCAAGAAGTACTTGCAATGTTGTCCTTGTTGGCAGGGTAAACTTTTTCTGCAATATGTCATACCCCTTTGCGCTCTGCTTCAAGAGCCTCTAAACGGATTGTGAAGGACTTGTTTGTCCTTTGGAGCAAACGGCATTTTTTTTCTACTGTACAGCAGCCCTGTACAATGTTTTTGCTTTCGGCGTCAACTCTTGTCTCCTGACAGAAACACTTCTCAGAAAACCACCGCTACAACAAAAGAATTAGAATCATTGGCAAAACATGAATGTAAGTTAATTGTGTTTGCATGGTCGCCCGGTGCGATATTAATGTGTTACAGGAGAAAAAGTTTCCAAATACAGTTACGAATGTGTGAAATAATGTTTGATTAGAAATGTATGTATCTTTTATTTCTTAGATCCTACGCCAACTCATCTACATACATCAATCTCCTAGATCACCAAAACAATTTCCAAATAATAATGATGATGATGATAATAATAACATTAATAATAATAATAATAATAATAATAATAATAATAATAATAATAATAATAAATAACAATAATTAAAATATAATAATAACAATTATGATAATAATTATAATACTTATAATAATAGTAATAGTAATGATAATAATTATAATAATAATATTTATAATAATAATAATACATATATTAGGTAATAACAGTGTTGTATAAAATACTAGAAAAAAAAACGTATTTCAATAATTACAAAATCCTTCAAACACTTATTTCAAATACTTTTACTCTAAATTGATAAGATGTTACTGTAATGTAAAAATGTTTTTCGTAATCAATTTATTCCCGTAAATTCCTAAATTAACATAGGTAACTGTTTATTTAAAAAAAAAATAAGAAAATTATTCCATATTACGTTACTAAAAGACCACTCACGACGGAAGGTTTGTATTTCAAATAAAAAAATGTATTTCAAATATTCAAAATTAGTATTTCATATAAATAATAGTATTTTAATGTATTAAAACAAAAAATACTTTTGAAAACTATTTGAACTAAAAATACAAAATACTTTTATATTTAAGTATTTTAATGAATTACGTATTTCAAAAAGGTACGTATATTTCATGGGCTAGGCAACTAGTTTACCAGTATCAAAAGATGATAATGGTGTATCAGAAACAGAAGATGATAATGACAGCGGTACTGTGATAAAGAATACATTTTTATCAGCTTATCAGGGATTTATTTAATTATTTAGTTACTTAACGAATATTTCGGCTCTTACATCACCAGAAGTTTTGAATCATACAATTTATATAAAAAACATTAGTTATATCAGGATTACAAAATTTTATACAATTGAATGAATATGCAAAATTTTCAAACTTTAATTTTAAACTACTTTATAGTAGGAATATTCATAGCATAAACAATATGAATACGTAAAATTTTCCAGCTTTAATGCCAAGAATTTTAAAACTGTACAAAATATACTTAAATACAAGTTACAATCAACATTACAAAATTTTATACAGTTGCCCTCACCATTTGTAAGTTTCATATTATTTATTCTGTTAGTTTCAATTTAATACTATATAACTTTATTTGTAAATTACTTCTTTTGAAAATCTTTGAAACAATCAAGTGTCAAATAAATTTAGAAATGTGAGTAAAATTTTTGTAGTAAAAAATAATGTATTATTACCTCCTTCCATCTGCTGCGAAACTGAAGCATTTACTGCACTAACCTGGGAGGAACTCTGACTTTCTAAAAAAAAAAAAAATACAATTATCAATTACCTATATGTAAAGGACATAATTTTTTTGTGTTTGTTCTATGAAATAGATAAATCAAAATTCTTGGTTTGTAGTACTGAAATTAAATTTAATTGAAATTTCCAATATATAAAAAACTTTAATATACCTGATGATTGGGGAGTAGGCAAAGCATTGTGGTGTAGTCTTGAATTTCCAAGATTCTTGTACTTCCCAGATAGCAAACGCGTATTATGTACATATACTACGAATATTTTTTTCGAATATTCAATTTTACGTAGAATATTCTATTTTTGTCTTTATATATTGCAAGTATATTCACGGTATATTCTCATGTCCCGATATTGCATAACCCCACAACATTCCAGGAATATTTTTTTCGAATCTTCATTTATCCTTAAGATATTCTAATTCTGTCCTTGTATATTACAGGTATATTCATGGTATATTTTTATTTCGTCATATTGCATATCACCCTAACATGCCAGGAATATACTGACATTCTTGGTATGTTTTAGGACTGTATATAGAATTATTTGTGGATTATTTTGGGATTGGTAGGTTCAATAGAAACACATAGATACTATACTATATTAGCCGAAACGAGAGAATGTGGAACTAAATCATGAACAGTAGCGAGCCATTCTAGTAGTAAAAGGGGTCGAACAGCTAGACTTGACAATGAGAAAGACAAAGAAAGAGAATTTTGTTTAAATGGAGTTTGTGTGAGAGCGAGAGAGATGCAAGAGTAGAAAGAGAATTGCGTGCGATGGGTTATCGGTCTCTGAGCGAATCAGGATGGAGTATCCAGGGTCTGAATGAATAACTATGTGGGTATCCAGGGTCTGGACGAATCAGAATCGATGATACAGAGTCTGAACGAATCGCGATGTGGGTATCTAGAGTCCTAATGAATCGGAATTCCCTAGTCGCGCTGGCGGGTGTCGCATTGGGGGCTATCACGATACGTGTATTCTGGTATTGTATTAACGTGCAAACTTTAAATAATAGATGGAATTTTATTTTACAAATATATTATTTTCATTTATTATAGTTACATTACATATTATAATATATTCTATACAATAATTGTTAAGAGTTATATTAAACTATCTTTTGAAATCCATGAATTATGTTTATTATCAAATCCTAGCCACTTGACCAAGTATTTATTTCCTCGTTTTTGTAGAATTTTTTCAACTAAGTAAGTATTAGGATATTTTGTCTTCTGTAACTCTTCTTGATAAAAACCACCTTTAATGCGGCTTCCTTCCATATCTTGTATTATAAATGTTACAGGTATTGTATGTTTTACTTCAGCTATTCTAAATACTTCTGTAGTCCAGTTTGGAGTGTATCCTTTTTCAAACACATGTTTATGCTTACTTATTCTGACATGATCACCCACTTGAAATAACGAGGGTTTCAACTGATGATATCTTTTATTATGATAGGCTGGAATGTATGTATCTTTTTTAACTTCTGACGGTTTCATTTGTATAGTACGATGTTTGGAATTATTATATTCTTTAACCAGATTGTTGAGAATATTTATCCACTTATAGGATCCTCTATAACTGAAATCTCTCCACATTTTGCTTTTTAACGTTCGATTCCAGCGTTCAACTATGCTTGCCTTTAAATGTGAAAATGTAGAGTAATGATTAATTTGATAATCGGACATTAGTATTTTAAAATCCTTATTAAAAAACTCCTTGCCATCGTCGGTTTGAAGATTTCTTGGTACACGTCCACTTGAAAAAATTATTTTCATACCTGTAGATACATCTGTTGCTGATTTTGTGGCGACTGGAATCGCCCACGCATACTTTGAATAGGTATCAATAACAGTGAGCATAAACTTGATATTATTATTTTTACTGGCATATGTTGACATATCCACCAAATCTGCCTGCCATAAATCATCAAAACCTTGTAATATAACTTTGCGTCTAGTAAAATTTCGACGTGCTGGCTTGTGTAGTTCTTTGGTTATTATACGTTTTATATTACTCATAATTATTTATGTATCTTCTGGTTGTATAAATAAACTCATCTGTTGCTTGAGAGAAGATACGTCTGTAGCGATATTCTTTACACTTTGTAAGTCGTTATTCAAATTATTAATTGACCCGTTAATACGTGTTATCTCTTCTTTAATTGTATTTTTTTGAGTTTGTTCGATGATATTAATATTTTGTATGATATTCTGTAAATCTTGATCCAGTCTATTAACTAGCAATGCTACACTGTCTCGTATAAGATGCAGATCGTTTTGAATATTTTTGGCAAACGAACTAATATTCTCGTCTACGTATTTTTTGGATGCAGCGTCGTGAAGACTGCGAGGCAAATTGATGTTAGTTAATCGTTTATTGGCAAAATTTACGTCACCTTCGCTTGTTAATGGAAACTGAAGTTGAACTTTATACGACGAAGGGGTAGAATGTTTGCCACCTGAAGTAATATAAAATGGATCCAAGTAACGTCCAAATTTGTCGATTGACATGATGAAACTGACTCTATACAATGATTTCCTCTTCTCTTAACTCTTCTTCTATTGATGCTATTTCTGTATCAAGGCCACTATGGCCAATCGCACGTGAAGAATGAAGTAAATAAAGTCGTTCAACTAATTCAATAGGATCGTTCCAGTACTTTAAGTCAATTGGATTTTTAGAAACTTGTATTAAATTTGAGCCACCTTTTCCAGTCACTGGCTGAGATTCAATATATTTTATAATATTCCTGTATTTGTATGAATTATTCTTTCTAGTCTGTTCCAGTGGTAAGTAATTTTTCTTATGGGCATTTGTATCGAGAAGAATTGTTTTATAGTTTTGTAAGTCTTCCACTGTATATTCTTTTTTATTAGGTGAATTAAGAAAGAGTAACTGAGCCAAGCCTGGTGTTATTTTATATTGATTATTATTTATAATGACGTCATCATCACTTGTCATAAGCAAGTGTGACTCACCAATTTTAAAGTCATTACCAACGCGTCTTACACCGTACTGTTTATCTATAATCTTGTTTTGACCCATGCGAAATAGTAATTGTTTAATATATTTTCGTGTTATCGGTCCAATATGTGTATTAAGATACTGTTCAATTATACTTCTTCCACTTTCCGTTTTAAGTAAAGTATCAAAATGTATTTGATCTGCGATTAATCCTTTAGTGTCTTGTATGATATTTTCATTTGTCACTTTGCCGATTTCTTTCTTCGGTATATCTATTACAGGAGGAACAGACAATTTTTGAAGTACATCTGTGAGCGGTTCCACAATGGGTTTATATTGTTTAGAATAAAAATCATTTCTACTATTTTCTCGGTTTATATTTATATTCTATATTTACGTCGTATATTATCAGCTGTTTTTTCAATATCAATAATAACATTATTATTGACTTTTGCTTTCTTTTTCGATTTATATTTAGTGTTCATTATCTTTGAATTTGATGTTGACATACTTGCACAACAGTTCAGTGTGATCTAGTTGAAAATTTTACATATCGACCTTTATGTACGAATCAAAACCTAAACGATATCGACCGTTATTTAATTCTTTATCTTTATCAATTACTAAAAAATCATATTTGTTCCTATTCCAACATAATGAACAAATATCTTTAAAATGAGAAAATTTCATATCTGTATTAACATGATCCGTATAAATATGATGTAAATTCATATCATCTTGTTTAAAGAGTATAAGTAAGTTTGCATTGTCTCGAATTAAATGTTTTGGAATGTGAGTGTATGTCTGACTTAAATAAAAACAATCAACCAGACTGTGACGACCCATACTAAAATATTCACGCATAATATTTTGCTTATCACAGATGACGTCATCGAATATAAAAAGGGAATTCGCTTTCGCATTATGTGGTTCTGTAATATTTTCAGTATTCTGGTACGGAAAATAACCTATGTCTGGAATGCGATCTAATATATTTTGAAGTAATTGATATTTTGGTTGGTTCGGAGTTTTTGTGTACAAGTAAATATTTTTAAATTTTAAACCATTCGGATCCGTAATTAAGCTTATCATTAAATTCGTTTTTCCACAATTTGAAGGACCACTTATTATACATCTTATCGTATTTGGTAACAAACAACCATGTCTCAGTGATTGTGTTTTATTATTTTCAGATGTAATATTATCAAAATTTTTAATCTTTATTGATACGGGTTGTTTAATCAACTTCATGGTGAACACTGATAGATTTTTCATTACACTTTTTGTATATATTATATGAAGCGTAGGTAAATGTTATCTCTTTTCCGTTCAATGAAAATGTCATAGGATTACATATAAATACCATATTATACTTAAGAATTCTGTCAGTTAATAATAAGCCAAGAATATGTCCAGATCTCGCTATTTATATGCAGGTAACGGATTGATCAATTCATTAATCAATCGTCTTCCGATCGAATTACATATACCTGGATATCAGTATTGTGGCCCCGGTACCAAACTTCAGCAACGTTTACAACGAGGTGATCCAGGTATAAATGAATTAGATAAAGCCTGTAAAGAACACGACATAGCATATTCTCAGAATAAAGATAATTTGACTGCTCGTCACGACGCCGATAAAGTGTTAGAAAATAAAGCCTGGTCAAGAGTATTAGCTACTGATTCTTCATTACCGGAAAAAGCTGCGGCGTGGAGTATAGCCAACACCATGAAAGTTAAACGAAAATTAGGAATGGGAATGAAAATGGGTGCAATAAATAAAATTAAGAAACGAACATGTAAAAAAACAACTTTAAATACAGTGAAGAAGGTTGCAAAGTTAGCCATTAAATCCAAAGGAAAGTCACTCAAACATATGGATGATTTAACGGCACAAGGAATTATAAAAACTGCACTGAAAGAAGCTAAACGTGAAGTTAATAATCACAAACCATCTGTACATACTATAAGTAAAGACAGAATAATCCCATTACCCAAAACTGGTGGCATTCTCCCATTAATACCAATCTTTGCTGGATTATCTGCACTGGGTGCTCTTACCGGTGGGGCAGCGGGAGTTGCAAAAACAATAATCTCTGCTAAGAATGCTAAAAAGGAGTTGGAGGAAAATAAACGTCATAATCGTAGTATGGAAGCTATAGCCATAGGGAAAGGCCTACAAGTAGCCCCTACCTCTAATGGTTACGGTTTATATCTGACCCCGTATCCAAAAAACCATTAAAATTACCGAGAGTACCGCTAACTAATATAGATTTAGAAAACTATGCTCGTCATTACGAAATACCATATTTTCGTGGTATTTATATGCTAAATAACTTACCACGCAATCCAAAAATGAATGAATCTGCTATAATTAATTTGGATGATATGGATGGCAGAGGAACTCACTGGGTAGCTTACAAAAAACGTGGTTATAATGTAATTTACTTTGACAGCATAGGTAACTTACCACCTCCAAAAGAAATAATAGAGTATCTCGGTAATAATTGTAAAATTTTCTATAATTACAAACAAGAACAAGCGCCTAGTACAGTAATATGTGGACATCTTTGTTTAAAATTTCTTCTGAATAAAACTAGTCGTTGATACCACAGGAGATCATTTCTATGTTATTATTTGAAACGTCAACATAATAATGTCTTTAACATTAACATTACATAGTAATAGTTCTATTCTAAATGCGAACTTTTTTCCGCCAATTGAATTAAAAAAAGGTACCGAATACGAATTGGGGTTAGTTCTGTTTCAAACATACAATTCTATACCGAACATCGAAGAAAAAAATAATAGATTATATTACGGTGATTCACACATATATCTGTCAGAAGGGTCTTATGAAATTAAAGACATAAATGAATATATTAAAACGCATTTACCAAGTGAAATTAATTTTGAATTGACCGCCAATAATAATACGTTAAAAAGTGAAATAAAGTGTAGTGAATGGATTTATTTTAATAAACCTAATAGTTTTGGGCCTTTATTAGGATTTACAGAACGAGCTCTAGAACCAAATAAATGGCACGAATCAGATATACCTGTTCAGATTATTAAAGTTTCTAATATTCGGATAGAGTGTAACATTACAACAGGTTCTTATACAAATGAGAAATTAATGCATACAATCCATGAATTTACCCCAATGGTACCGCCTGGTTTTAAGATAGTGGAAATCCCAAACAATATAATTTATCTCCCACTTCGAGTAAATACAATCGACAATCTAACGCTTAAAATACTCGATCAAGATGATAATTTAGTCAATTTTCGTGGAGAAGCCATCGCAGTAAGATTACATATCAAACAGCTTTAACCTTATGATTCTTCAGAAGATAAAAAATAAAAACTCACTACGTAAGGGTTATCCTTTACCGATTCCACGAAGAAGAAAATCTGATATTTATAAATACAGATGTTCATCTGGAAAAAATATCAGAAACGATTCTTCCGTTTCGAAGTTAACAACAAATAGTCAAAACATCCTGAGAGCTCTTGGATACAAGTTAAAACATGAACAGTGCAACAACATTCATCACTGATGATATGTTATCAGTGGACGAAGATATTATATTCGATGAGTCTATTAACCGCATAGAGTGGCATACACATCAGCCATATGTGACATCAACTTTTAATAATAACGACGAAATTCGTATTCCAATTCAACAGCAAGATATATATACATTACCAGCACACAGTTTTCTCTATATAGAAGGTAAAATTGAAGCTGGTCAACAGGGACCGGAAGCAGTAATTAAGTTCATCAACAATGGTATCGTCTACTTGTTTGAAGAAATACGTTATGAATTAAATGGGATCGAAATCGACCGTACAAAAACATTAGGTATTACGTCAACAGTTAAAGCGTATACGTCAATTACACCAAATGAAGTACTTTTTTTAGAAAATGCAGGATGGAACATAAAAAATGCTGACAATACAATTAGTTACAAAGAAAATTTTAATGTATGTATACCACTAAAAATGTTATTAGGATTTGCTGAAGATTTCAACAAAATCATTTTAAATTCACGTCAAGAATTAATATTGGTACGTTCTAAAACTGATAATGATGCTTTAGTATGCTCGCAAGCAGGCAATTTAAATAACATAATTGTAAAACTTAATAAAATCCAGTGGCGTGTACCGTACGTATACGTAGCCAATCCTGAACGTTTATCTTTATTAAAGATAGTTGAACAAGGTAAACCTATTCATATAAATTTTCGAAGTTGGTCAACATATGAGTTTCCTATGTTACCAAATACGTCGAAACATACATGGACTGTAAAAACAAGTGCCCAGCTGGAGAAACCTCGTTATGTCTTACTAGTATTTCAAACTGACAGAAAAAACTCTTTAGAAAAGGACACATCATTATTTGACCACTGTAATATTACTAATGTAAAATTATATTTAAATTCTGAATGTTTTCCGTATCAAGATATTAATTTAGATATTGACAACAATAAATATGCCTTAATGTATGATATGTATAAAAGATTTCAATCATCGTATTACGGTCGAAGTGGATATGGTGACCCTTTATTTGGTGTTCAGGACTTAAAAAACATAGCACCAGTGTTTGTAATTGATTGTTCAAGGCAAAACGAGTCTATGAAAACATCTACAATAGATATAAGACTAGAATTTGAATCAAAAAATCCAATTCCAAAAAATACTTCTGCGTATTGCATCATATTGCACGATCGACTCATCGAATATAATCCATTAACGAATATTGTTAAAAAGGTTTTGTAAGAAAAATATAAATCAGTTCACAAGTAACTCTTCATTATATTACATCGTACTGTTTATAATCAAAAATTGTTTATTTAATCGTATATTTTTATAAAAGAAACTGTTTATAAAAATGAAAGAATTTATTATTGATATTCAAGGATATGGTATCAGTAATAATCGTTTTATTTTAAAAGAAATAGCAATCTTAACAAAAAATGATACGCAATTACAACACATGTTTGTTCAACCTCCTTGTAAATGGAGTGAAGTCAGTTTTTCATTAAGGAAACAGATTTCTTGGTTGCATCGTTATTATCACGGATTACCGTGGGATGACGGATATATAGATTATTACACAGCTCATAATATAATAAAGGATCTATTATCTTGCGACTGTATAATATATTTAAAGGGAAATATAAAAAGAAAACTGATGGAAAAGTTACTTAAAAATAATGAAATGTGTACCATAGTTGATTTGGCAGAAAATATAAATGACTATGATGAAATGCCACCGTCACTACGAATAAAGAACAAATATACTTCAAACTTTTCTTGTTTTTCCCATAAGCCACTTTCAACACAAAGAAACTGTGTACCAGCATGTGCCCTTCGTAATGTATTTACAATTCACGCCTGGTTATCAAGAAAACAAGAAGATCCATTCTGAATAATTATGTATCTATATATTTTTTCATTATTATTTATATTGTAAAAATATATGTTAATAATACTGTACTTATTATATGTTTATAATAAATTTTGTAAATATTATTTGATATTTGTATATACTTACCCAGTATCCTTTATTTACATTTTTCAGGATTAAAAGGAGTAAAGTAAGTATAAGGTTTATAGTAACATATAAAATATAGTTTACCTTAATTGTTATATATATATTTACGAATTTTCATTATACATTTACATACACACAAAAAACGGTATAAAAAGGAGGTATGATTATGCAATATTATATAACATTTTATTTACAAGTATCCATTTTATTAATCAAGTGTTTAAATTTATTATAATTACTGGGAACATAATACATATTTGATTTTAAATCATCTAATATGAAATTTGGATAAAAAGTCAACATTTCTTTATATATAGTACAAACAATATTATTTTCTTCTTTGAATATAAGTTTCTTTATATTGTCAAGAGATTTTCCGGGCATTAAATAAGCTTGAGTATTAATGTCCCTATAATATTCACCAAAAAGAAGAGAATTAAAATAATTTAGCATGTCTGACAAAATATCACTTATATTACATATAAATTTTAGTGATAATTTATCTAACAATATTTCATTTTTCATCCATTTTATACAGATTGAATAGTCAGTTTCTAGTCTATGAAATTCAATATTATGTTCCTCGTCACCAGTGCTACTTATTAGATTTACAATACTTTTTATATAATCTACAAAAGCATTCCATTCTGACACATTGAATACAATACTGTTCTGCGATTTATAATTTACAATCTTAACAACGACTTCTACATTTATGGGATAAATTCCCACATACAGGACTTTTTCATTATTGTTGCAAAGGTTGTAGGCTTGTTGAAGCAATAAGCGAGATGCATGACTGGTTATCATTTTCTGGGCCATTCTGTAAAAATGAACAAATTATCAACTATATCTAATATTTGAGTTTATCTTACAAAAACCTTACCTTGTTCTCTATCGATTTTTCATCATCTGCTTGAGATTTTAAAAAGTTGAAAAATTCCTTTTCCTCTTCCTCAAGAAAATCAACGACTTCACTTTCTAATTCTTGCAATAACTTAATTTTCTTGAATTTTACGAGTAACTGAATAATATTATTTTTTTTAATAAGGTAATTATAGCAAATTTCTTCACCTTCAGTATAACGTTTCGAATCTTCTCGGTAAGAATCATTTAAAAAATTTTCGAAATCTTCATCGAAACGTGTTCGCTTGTAAACTATTTCATGTTCATTGTCATGTGCCAAATAATAGCAATGATTTTTTAAATTTTTTACAGCTGATTCAAGATCAATAGCGTCCTCTGTATGCACATAAGCAGCCCACATTTTCAACACGGACACTTTAAACGAAGAAACAGATATACACTCTCATAATCCTCACTTATTTCAAACTACAATCGATCTCTATGCAACTCATATATATATATATATATATATATATATATATATATATATATATATATATTATTTTCTAAATTTTGCAGGTTCAAACACGTTCGTAGTTTTGATTATATAAAACTGACTAATGATATATCAATTAACAAAACAAATAATCAAGTGTTATAAAAGAAAATCTTAAGATAAAAATGTTTTTGACTATAAACTGACTAATGATATTTCAATTAATAAATCAAATAATCAAACCTTATAAAGTCATATAAAGACAAATATGTTTAGTTTCAGAGAGCTAATAAATAAACAATGCTCAGGGGTATAAAAATTTTTAAAATGCGATTTACTGTTCTGTGAATAATATAGAAAAGGATGCATCAAATATAATATTTCTTTGAGAACCCCTGTTTAAGATATCAATATAAAATGCATCGTTTTAGTCAAATTATCTTCATTCTGTACCAAGTTCGTTTAAGCATACAACGATTCAAAATTAAAATGAATATGGAAAAAATTAATGAAATCGGACAGTTGTCCGAATTTAAACCTACGAAGAAAGTGCGTGAATTAAAACAAAATCAACCATATAAAGTTAAAAAAATTAAACAAATTAAAACCAAATCTTTTGGCGATAAAATTTTGTGTGATTTGGGGGCCTTTTCTATATTCCTACCGGAAAGATTTTCGTCGTTAACAAATGAGCAAATTCAATCACTTAACGATACACCTCACTTGGGTGTGACTTATTTGGGCTTAAAAAATATGAGTGCCGGGCATAATGCAGCCACATTAATAAAGTTTACAACACTGGTGCCGGGTACAGCTGAATTTTTATCAGCTGAAATTGCTGCAGCCTCACTTCTAAAAGATGATTTAGAACAAGGTACTTCCGGAACGGGTTTGCAACCGCCTACGTCTCAAGTAAGATTTTATATTTTATTTTATTTTATTAATGTTCTAATATAGTCTTCAATTGTATCAGTAAATACACCGCCCAAATCATCTGTTGACCATCACATAATAAAACCTACTACTTCAAGTTCGAATACGAGTACAAGTTCCACTACTTTACCGATATCATCGTCAACGGATTCTCCGGAAACATCTTTAGAACATATAACTTCACATATTGATCATCAACTATTCAAAATTTTAAATATTCGTGAAAGAAAAATGAAAAAATTCAAATCTGCATGGCGTGAAATTAATATTGCAGTAAATACGGATTCCTCAAACAAAAATCCTGTTCAATGGTTAAATTCTATATTTGATAGACTAATAAAATATTTAGCTGACGAAATGAAAATTTTACCTTCAGATCGAATAGGTATTGAAATTTTTAGCGAAAATTCCCCAGATTATCCAATCGGTATAAGTTACAAAAAATTTTCTGAATTATCATCGAATGTTATTGTAAATGCCATACAAAGTGTATTACAGAGTAACAAAAATTTTCTCCTAAATGACACCCTTATGTTATCGGTAGCTCATACAATTATGCCATCAGGTAAAGGAAAACCGAATTTAAAATATGTACCGTTTGAAGAATACTGTCGCCGAAAACATTCGATAATAAACATAAATAATAACGATAATTTGTGTTTAGCTAGAGCTATTGTATTAAGTATTGCGTATTTGGAAAATCAAGATTTATATAAAAAATTACGTAAAAATGAAAATTTACAAAAACAACATGCCATTGATTTATGTCAAAAATTTAACATAAATTTAGACAACGGTACAGGAATTGAAGAATTGCAAGACTTTCAAAATAATTTAAAAAAATTTAAAATTACTCTATTTGGTGATGATAGATTAGGACGAGAAATTATTTTTGAAGGACCTGACGTCTTTAACCGTACTGACCAATATATTGATATTTTATATTTTGATAATCACTATAATCCAATTCTTAGCGTAACTGGTGCATTTAATTTATCGTATTATTGTCGTAAATGTCATTTAGGTTACAAAATGAAAGGTGCACATAGATGTCCTTTTTCATGTTCACGGTGTAATAGTTCGCACATAGAAAGTGAAAATAATATACTTGTAATATGCGACGAATGCCAAAGACAGTTTAATGGACAGGATTGCTTTGAAAATCATAAAAGAGTTAATTCATACACTAAAAATAGATCAATGTGTGAAGTTATTAAATACTGCAAGAAATGTTCCAAAACTTATAACCTGAATACAAGAAAAACACCCCACGAATGCTTTGAAATATTTTGTTCCGTATGTCAAGTTAGTAATTCTATTGAATTTTATATTTTTAGTTAAATATTTCTAATTTTATTTATTGTTTTTTGTTGGCAACATTTTCCATCGAATCATCAGTGTTTTATGAAAGTTATTACGACTGACGATTCAAAAACAGCTGCACATGTACTTTACATCTTTTTTGATTTGGAGTGTTCACAAAATACACCATTCAACGACGATAAGGCATCACCCCATTCATCTAAAAGGAAGAAAGAAAATATTTCATTTGAACACATACCAGTCCTTTGTGTAGCCCAACAATCTTGCATACATTGTCTAGAAAGAAGTATTAATGTGAGTAATAAATTTTGTAATAATTGTGGTATTCGTGAACATGTATTTATGGAAAATCCTATAAAACAGTTTTTTGAATATTTAATGTTACCACGACAAAATTTGAAAGAGATTATTGTAATTGCTCATAATCTTAGATCGTATGATGGACATTTTCTTTTAAGATACATAGCTGATACTTTAAAATTAACACCGGACATATTAATTCGGGGCAATAAAATATTAAATATTCGTTTAAAAAACATAAACTTTATTGATAGTTTAAATTTTTTACCTATGAAATTAAGTAAGATGCCTAGTGCACTTGACTTGAAATGTGATAATGTTTTGGAAAAAGGTTATTTCCCTTATTATTTCATTCGAAGTGAAAATTTAGATTATATTGGACCCATGCCCCCAAAACAATATTTTCCTACACAGAGTATGAGTTCCGATGAAAATGTAAGTTTTAATAAATGGTATAACGAAAACAAACAGTCTAATTGTAGTTTTAATTTGAAGAAAGAATTAATTAAATACTGTATAAATGACGTCAATATATTACGGGAAGCATGTATGAAATTTAAAACTTTATTTTTTGAAAATAATAATATTGATATTTTTAGACGTTCAATAACCATAGCTAGTGCATGTCTTTATACGTACAGAAAAAAATATTTGAAAGAAAATAAAATAGCTATTGTGCCACCAACTGGTTACAGATGTAAACAAAAATATTCTTTTGAAGCAACTATTTGGTTATTGTGGGAGGAGAAAGAACGAAACATTAAAATACAACACGCTTTTAATAATAATGAACGTAGTGTATTAGGTTTTAAAGTAGACGGGTACACAGAAATAGAAAATAAAAAAATAATATTTGAATATCAAGGCTGTTGGTATCATGGTTGTCCTATATGTTATCCACACAAACGTAATATTTCATTATTAAATTCTGCAGACGATACAATGAATTTTCGATATGAATCAACAATTAGAAAAATAGAAATATTAAAAGGTGCAGGTTTTGAAGTAATAGAAATATGGGGTTGTCAATTCGAAAAAAATCGTAAAAATAATATTAATTTACAACAGTTTTTTAATACACGTGAAATATTGTCTATAAAGCCCATAAATCGACGTGACAGTTTCTATGGAGGAAGAGTTGAAACAATGGTAACTCATTATAAAATTGATGAAAGTAAGAACGAAAAAATTTATTATTCTGATATTTGTAGCTTATATCCGTATATTAACAAATATTCAGAGTACCCAGTCGGACATCCTACAATTTATATAGGCGATGATTGTCCAGATATTTTTAATTTTGAGGGATTAATTAAATGTACAATATTACCGCCACGTGAATTATATCATCCCGTATTACCAATGAAAATAAACAAAAAATGTATGTTTGTTTTATGTCGAACTTGTGCGGAGAATATGAATATCAATGACTGTACACACTCTGATACTGAAAGAGAATTAACATCTACATGGGTCGTTGATGAAGTTCGTTTAGCTGCCTCTAAAGATTATAAAATTGTTCAAATATACGAAGTTTGGAAATTTGAAACTGAAAAATATGATCCAAATTCAAAAACTGGTGGTTTATTTGCAAACTATGTCAATAATTTTTTAAAAATTAAACAAGAAGCTAGTGACTGGCCTATTGAATGTTTAAATAATGAAAATTTAAAAGAAAAATATATTCAAGATTTTTTTAAACGAGAGGGAATATTGCTAGATAAAAATAAAGTACAAAATAATCCTGGTTTAAGATCTCTTTCAAAATTGCAATTGAATAGTTTATGGGGCCGCTTTGGTATGAGAGATGACTTATCTCACACTAAAATTATTTCTACATATGAGGAATTAATAACATATTTCTGCAATCCAAATTATGAAGTACAGTCAACCATACCTATCAATGAAGAAATTATGTATATTACGTGGAAGGACAATAATAGACAAGTTTCTCCTTCCACAAATGTTTTCATAGCAGCTTATACAACTGCACTAGCACGTATATACCTTTACAAATATTTAGATAAACTTGGTACTCGTGCACTTTATACAGATACTGACAGTATAATTTATACCCAAAAACCAAACGAGTGGATGCCGGAACACGGAAATTATTTGGGTGATATGACGAACGAACTCAATAAATATGGTAAAGGTTCTTATATAAACACTTTTGCATCTGGGGGTCCAAAACATTACGCATTTCAAGTGTGTGTATCTGGCGATAAAAATAATATTAAAACAGAATACAAAATTAAAGGCATAACAATTAATGTAAGCAATGAAAATATAGTTAATTTTGATAATTTAGTAAAAATGATTACTGAATACACTGAACCTGTTGTCCTGAAATACGAAAATCAAATTATACGCACTAAACAATTTCGTGTACTATCTTGCGATCAAATTAAAACGTATCAAAATGTTTATTTTAAAAGAAAATTTAATGATATTAGTTCTGAACCGTTTGGAACTGTGAAAAAGCAAAAATACTCGTAAACGAAACGTAATATTTATATATTTATTTGTGATGGCATATATCATATTAGAGTTTAATATTTAAATCAGGTAACCACTCATTTATAATATAAAATAATAACCCTTATTGTTATATTACTTTACTTTAAAATATATTATTCAAATGTATGTATTTATAATTATCTTATAAGTATATTTAAATTAATAATTATAATATAAAAGTAAGTTCACTAATTTTAATGTAAAATATATATCCTTAATATTGTATTATATATTATGTTTTACTATTACTGTATACTATATTTAATAAAATGTGAAGATTACACTTAACTTTTTATAAATAACTAACATGTTTTATTTCTAAATAATCTTACCTTCAGACGAAATTAAGTAAAGCTTCTTTTCCAAATATATTCCATTTCTCATAACAGCAAGGGCATGATATCTCTTCGTTTAACACTTATTATTATGAAAAACATTCCAAATACTCTAATCAATCACTTTAATAATCACAAACAACACACAATACAAATATTAGAAATTACACTTAATACTTATTATCACTAAATTGTTTTATAAAACGATATTAAATAATAAAATAAGAGACGGCATCTCAAGACGAGAAAATCGTTATGTCTACATACATACAAACAGCCGAAGACTAGATATCACTTTGCCCTGGATCTGAAATGTTTACGTTATTCTAAGTGGCACAAAAAATCCCACAGCGGACTAACAGCCACGAGGAGAAGACGACATGATCTCATAGTTTACATTAAAAAGATATACATTTAAATTCCACATCGCATGAGCGTAACATTATATTTCTTCCATCTATTATTTAAAGTTTGCACGTTAATACAATACCAGAATACACGTATCGTGATAGCCCCCAATGCGACACCCGCCAGCGCGACTAGGGAATTCCGATTCATTAGGACTCTAGATACCCACATCGCGATTCGTTCAGACTCTGTATCATCGATTCTGATTCGTCCAGACCCTGAATACCCACATAGTTATTCATTCAGACCCTGGATACTCCATCCTGATTCGCTCAGAGACCGATAACCCATCGCACGCAATTCTCTTTCTACTCTTGCATCTCTCTCGCTCTCACACAAACTCCATTTAAACAAAATTCTCTTTCTTTGTCTTTCTCATTGTCAAGTCTAGCTGTTCGACCCCTTTTACTACTCATTCTATTGGTCCGGATCGAAAATACGACCAATAGAACCATTTGTTACTGTTCGTAAATTAGTTCCACATTCTTTCGTTTCAGCGAATAGAAGATAAAAAGATAGAGAATGTTGAAAAATATTTGTACAGTTACTGTGTTAAAAATATATTCATCTCATAAGATGCTGTCTTAGTAAAGCACAATTACATACATTCAATTCATACTCACATTCGTATATTAATTTCGAGATTAATTTACATAAATTATTTTTATTTATTTATATGGTTTATTACATAACAAAAACATGTTTTTATTCATTAAACTAAAAAATTATTATTGTCGTTCTTTAAGCCTTATTAAGATGATCATAATAAACTATTGTGTAACAAATTTAGAAAAAAATTGATAATAATTATCAACATTATGACCATATATCAGATAGACCTTCGGCTATAGAGTGAAAGTATTAAATACTTGTACAGATAGATATAAAAAAATCAATAGTTTCGTTTTATCCTCTTTTACGTTTTACTGAGCCTTTTCCAATTAATAACTATTTGCTTTTCGGTAAAATTATGTGCAGTGGTTTGATTTTTTTTTTGCGGCATCTTAAAACAGAAATAACGAATTTTAATACCATAATACACTCTATTTCAGTAACTATTTTTTTCTTCCCCTTATGTCCCTGCCAACTTTATTGTAGTGCTAAGTTGTTACTCATGAGTCTCGACATAACTCGCCTTACAAACTCTCCTCCATTGTCTCCTCCAACTTTTGCCATTGCAGACATCTAACAAATTCAACAAATATGTTATAAATACTTATTCATGCAACAAGAGCCGGAGGCGAGTTCGTCAAATCCTATAAGTGAAACACTTTACTCGAGTTGCATACAATTTTTTTTACGTCTGCAATAAAAATGTGAAAAAAAGTGCCGTAACGTTTCATTATTTCACTCCGTAGCGTTAAAAAAGTGCACTTTTTTCACACTTGTATTGTGTTAAAAAAATACATACTTTATAAATCCATTTTAATGAAAAAAATTGTACTTTTTTTAACAGACGTAGAAAGAAGATTTTTATAATAGCGTTTTAACACAGATTATTTATTATCAAATATCAACATTTTGAATTTTTCAAAATTGAAAATTAGGCAGACGTCAGGTTCAACTATTCGTTGCTAAATGAAATACTTTTAAGCACTATTGCTTAAAAATAACATTAAACTGTCGCTTTACGCATTAAACTATCATTTTTAAGCACTGGTGCTTAAAAATATTTCATTTAGCAACGAAACTGTCAATCAAAAAGTTGTTGCAAAACACTGTACTTACCACCGTCTGGAAATTCATGTAAGAAAATGATACATGGCGCTTGAGAGCCAGCTGGTGTTATACGCTTGAAATAATTTAAATTCTTGAACAAAATATATATGCATCTCTTGATATTATTATCAAAATTTCAAAAAACGCAAAATAGTTAATTACGGGACAATCATATTGTTATCGTTATCAATAATTACAATACATAATGTCAAAATTTAGGGTTATTTTCTTTTCTGTAGTGATCTCGATTTCTGTTTTGACCAACCAAAAGAGTGCTTTTATTTTCCTATCTACACTAACGCTATTTTTTACGTGAATCGTACTAGGCAAAATCGGAACTTCAAAAAATAATTTATTTATTGTACAAAAATATATTATAAATAGTACAAAGAAGTTACTTAATGTATCAGTACGTAACATATAGTATTTAAATGATATACCATTACTTATTCATTAAATGAGATGTTAATGTCACTATCGTCTGAAGCTACGTACATAGAATTATTGAAAAAATTGCACATGTTACTTGTGGGTATAAAGTTATAACAATTTGAGTCGGATTTAATTGCTTGCGAAGAAAGGAGCAATCCGTTTATTGTATTCGTACAAAGACGATTTCTTATATCCGTTTTAATTAAATTGACCTTACTAAATATTCTCTCACAAGATGCATTAGAGTGAGAATAACTTAATAAATTTAAAACAAAATCTTAGTAAATTTGTTCATTGTTAAGATTTTTATAATTCAAAATAGTAGCCCAAAATTCATCGATATTCTGGATATTTCTATTTCGTCAGAAATTTGTGAAACTATTAAATTTCTAAACTGGTCATCAGTAGCTTGAATACGTTAAAAATGATTAACGTTTATAATTCTGGGTACTAATTCCATAATTGGATATATTGTGTTTAGTTTAGTACTAAATATAATTTTGGGGTCAAAAATTCCAATACTGGACAAAAACGGTTCGCAAAAATCATAAAGTTTTTTTTTAAATTTAATCAGGAATTTCCTGCACCTAATATAGAAACAGTTTTCCGAGTTTCATCAACTCTTTGAATATTTTGCATTATTGCAACACCCAAATAAATATTTGTGTCTTATAAATTTTTCTTGATTATTGGAATTTATATCTTGTGTTACAGTTTTCATTACTTAATTTCGATCCATATATCTAAGTAAAAATTCCTTGTATGTATTACAAATTTTCTCATGCACACTTGTGACTACTACTTTCTCGTTTTGAATATATTCATTCAGACACAAATTTTGGTCATATCCATTGCACAAAAAGATAAAATAATTTTGTATACATATCGTTCAATTTGGTGTGTAGATTAATTTGGAGGACTGCAGACGATGATCAATATATTCGTTGGTAAAATACAAATGTAATGGTTCCCATTGCTCGACGATTCTATACACTACTTGCAACAGAGACAACCACCTACATCGCAATATACATTAATGTAATGTAACATAAAAATATATTTCAAGCAATAGTTTACCTTGTTTGTGACTGTCTTAATATTTTATATGGTTCTACATGAGAAAATTCTTGGAACTTGGTAAATTGATATTGTCTTTTTGAACTTTATTTAAAAAAGTTATATACTTCTCTACACAAATCCTCGCAATGACGCGGTAACACCTTACAGGCTTGCGCACAAATGAAGCGAATGACATATGCACTTTTGTACGATAATACCGGGAAACTGTTCCTTTAAACGACTAACAACGCTATTATATTCACCAAACATGGTATTGCATCCAGCGGAGGCAAAACCAATTATATTTTTAGTAGGAACAGTGGCCTTTTCAAATGACGGCATCAATGCTCTATACAAATTTTCTGCTGTTGCTCCGCTATTTGTTGATTCTGAATCTTTAAATGCTTGTATGAGACCCCAAAGTTGAGTCACAATTTTTTTTGTGATTGGTACTATGTATCTTACACATATACACATATTTTTAATTGTGCCTATGTCAGTAGATTCATCCATTAAAATTCTGAACATATGTGATTTTAAATACGATGTTAATTCATCAAAATGGCATTTGCCAATCACATTTTTTATAATAGCTGTAGCTTTTGTACGACCTAAGCTAATTGATTGAGCTATTTTTGAGACTGGAAATATATCTTTTAATTGAGGTGTCAAATAATCGCACAATAACATAGGTAGATTATGTTCTGCTAACAAACCAGCTATTTTAATTTCAGCTCGTTTTACTAGCTCAGCTTCAGTTTTCTCTTTAGAATTAAAAGAAATAACGTCCGTTATTTTTTGTTGTGATGTAGACATGAAGGTTTTTTTTTTTGAAAAAAATATTTTTTTTAAGACATTTACTGCAATCAATAGAATTAGGATCCCAGGGAAAAGTTTCATAAGCTCTAAAAGCCATTAATTATTATTTAGGGTGAATTGTTGAGTCTATAACACACTTGAGCAGGGGTGCAAATTTTTGTTTCGTTAATTTCTCTGTTGGATGACTTTGTCTCCACTGAATGACTCCTTTCCTCCACCCGACTTTAAGTGGTTTAAAATTCGAAACATCACAAGGTTGTAAAATCCGTGCTGCGTTTGGATATAGCGCTATTAGTTCTATTTCAAGTTGTGAACACGTCACTTAATTTTCTATCCAAATGAGTTTTATGACCGTCTACAAATAAAATTATAGGAAATTCATTTCCCATTTTTTTGACGAAAGAATAGAATATATTTTCATGAATATATTTTACAAATTTGTCCGATAAACTGAATTGAAGGGTTGCCCGCGGAATATTAAATATCTTCGCAGCTTCTCTTTTAGGAGTTCCATTTTGTATTGTTTGAAGGACTTTTTCTATATCACTTTCGGTGTATTTTTTGTTATATTTCGTTCCTTCTAGTTTTTTTTGGAATTCTTATATAGTATTTGACATTTGGGCAAAAAATAATAATAGTTAAAATACGGAAGTAAATTGTACGAAGGCAATAAAATGAAAGAAATTGTAGTACAGTAATTGGCATACCTAAGTTACAGATATTGGCCCGGGGTAACTACTGTTAGTGCGGTGAAATACTCAAGAATAATAACAAATACAGAATTAATGTATAAAAGTATATTAAAATTAGTAGTAAACGAGCAAAATTCATCCTAAACAAAAAAGTACAGTCACTGGCAGGCGGCCAATAACTATGAAAATGTAATTTTCAAGAAGCAATAATTGACTCCCAAATATTTTCTATATACCAATATATAATGTTCGATTTAAAATCATTTTCTGCACAAGAAAGTAAAGTATAGTTATAAATAAACAATTACAGTAATATTCAAGGCAAATTTCTTTACAAAAACGATGTATGAAATATAGTGTTGCTTACCTTATTGAATACCTATAACAAAGACTGGCATATTCAAACAAAAAACATGTGACATTTACAGAAATACCAACAGTTTATATACAATAAATTCAAATATTACTAAATAATAGATTTCTTAATAAAAAAATACAAAAAAATAAAATATACTTAGAGGCCAATAACTGTCTGACGGCCAACAACTGTATGATTTACCCTATTACATTTATTATTACAAAATGAAACCATTAAATTATATTTGCAATATATGAAAATAATAATAAATTGTAAATGAAATATTTGACATTATATTAATTGTAATTACCACATTTGTAAGTCGGCGGATAACTGTACATCTTTATTGACTAAAGAAATGAAATGCTTAAGCATAATATGCACTAATATGATATACATTTTTTTTATGTCTGTTAAAAAAAGTATACTTTTTTTCATTAAAATGGATTTATAAAGTACGTCTTTTTTAACACAATAAAAGTGTGAAAAAATTTACTTTTTTAACGCTACAGAGTGAAATAATGAAACGTTACGGCACTTTTTTTCACACTTTTATTGCAGGCGTAAAACAAAAAATTGTATGCAACTCGAGTAAAAAGTGTCTTATTTCACTCATTGGATTTGACAAACTCGCCTACGGCTCGTTCGATCAAACTCTTCTATTCGTGAAATAAAACTATACTTTTTACATTTGTTGCACAAATAACTATTTCTTAATCGGTGCCATGAACCTCGTATGGGCCTAAGTAGCCGTGATACGACGATAATCGAACGTACTAGTTATAATAATTAGGTTCGAAATAATATTTTTAAAAAGTTTATTTATTGATAACGATAACAATACAATATTAGGAAGGTTTATTCTACTTGTGAGACACAACTAGACTAAAAGCAACAGCAAGACTACTCTCTCTACTTCTTAACACCTATTTATAATATATAGCTATCTATGCTTACGTTTAACAATGATACGGCGAATGGTAGATAATTCATTAAATATAGATATATATATATATATATATATATATATATATATATATATATATATATATATATATACAGGGTGTATCAAGATAATGGAACAGTGCCGTTTATTCGTGTATGTGAAAAGATACAGAAAAAAGTGACTAGGATATTTTGTAAGGGTTAGAGGGGGACACATTCTAGCGTAAACTTTATTATCATAAATCCAGTGGTACTCAAACTATAGGGCAATATTATATTTTTTTAAATGGCATTATATATATTTTATTAACTCATTAAATAGAGAATTTTGTTCTGAATTCAACGATATAATAATATCATACCCTTACATTGCGCAAAAATTTATAAAAATTAATTAAAAGTTAGTATTTCATTTCTACTGTATCTAAGTAATCTGCGCAAACATTCAATCAATAAAACAAAAAATTTATTTTAAAATTTGAATTTATTGCCAAAATCGTAGCTTACTTGTATGTAATAAAACTAAAATAAATTTTATTTTGTTTTATTGATTGAATGTTTGCTCAGATTACTTAGATAAAGTAGAAATGAAATATTAACTTTGAATTAATTTTTATCAAATATTTCGTAATGTAAGGGTATGATATTATTATATCGTTGAATTCAGAATAAAATTCTCTATTTAATGAGTTAATAAAATATATATAATGCCATTTAAAAGAATGTAATATTGCCCTATAGTTTGAGAACCACTGGATTTAAGATAATAAAGTTTATGCTAGAATGTGTCCCCCTCTGTGCCTTACAAAATATCTTAATCACTTTTTTCTGTATCTTTTCACATACACGAATAAAATGCACTGTTCCATTATCTTGATACACCCTGTATATATATATATATATATATAACTCCTCCATCCTAAAACAGAGTGGTATCGGTTTCATTTATTTCATCTAATTCAATAATTGAAGATTCTTTTGATCTTTTACATAATTTAATTTTTGTCCTATATATTAATAATAATATTATAATAATGACAATAATGGTTACAATAATAGATGTGTTAATAATAGGGTGACTTACAAAATCAGGCGTATTTATTTCGTGAATTTTAGAATGTTCCTTTATTTTTATGTCTAAATTTTCAATTTGCTTCAAACTAACATTTTTGTTCGTTAGTTGATTATTTGGTATTTTGAAATCAATATTTTCAAAAATAATTTCTTTATTATAATTACAGAGTTTTCTAGATGATAATCATTAATTTGACAATTATTTTTCGTAATAAACTTATATACTCCTTTAATTAGTTTGTGTTTTTCATAATTGTTACATTTTATATTCACATTTTGATTTTTATTTGAAGCAATTATAATAATGTTTGAATTTTCAATTTTATTTACAACAAAACTATCATGAATAGAATGATACATGCATTCTTTATTATCTTGTAATTTAACAATGTTTCTCAAACAATTATTTATTTCTATGAAGTTCGAATGACAAAAATATTTTTCTTTATTACTAACACATTTATCAATATTATATAATTTGTTATTTATTTCCATTATAAATATCTTATTTGCATTAAGCATATACATTTTATTTTCTATAAACATAGGAATTGGTGTTAATTGGGTTAGTATTACAGAACTAGTGTCATAAATGGGAATTTCCAATAAGTATTCTATTACATTATTGTGAAGTTTACAATGGCTTGATATTTGTTCCGAAATGTCCCAAAAATTAAGTTTTGACATTTGATTAGTGATTTTCTGTAAATCTTCTAAGGAAATAATAGACGAATGAATTTCATTTAAATTGCAAAATGTAAGACTTGTCTCAATTTCGGCAATAATTTCGATTAAGTTGATTGTTAATAAAATAATTTGATTTATTGTATCTTTAATTATAAATGTATTCTCCCAAAATATCGTTTCATTTAAAATTCCTTGAATTTGTATAATTCTACTTTTTAAGGCAATTTCATTATGTTTTATATTGTTTTATTTGTTCATCTTAACGTTTTCGAAATTTTGATCTTGCAGGATCTTTTGGTTTTCATTAATTTTTTGGAATAATTTTTCATATTTTTCGCCATCAGAGGCATCAAGATTTCCTGTAATTGATTTTATTACTGTTCCGAGACCATTTAATATACCTCGTTTATTTCTTTTGTTATTTGCAATTAATTTTATCTTGTTTTCCAATCTATTAAAATTGAATTCAAGTATATTTATATATGTCATTAATTCCGTATTATATTTATTGTTTTTTATACTTGCATTATTAATATATGTTAGTATCTTATTTTTATTTAATTCTATTTTATTAAATTCATTAACTATACTAGTAAGATTATATTTGAAATAACTGAACTGCGAGTGAATATATAAATAAACTTTACCTAATTCTAAAATGTTTAGTCCGGGGTTGTTGTTTATTTCTTCTAACTCGTCGATGCCTTCTGCGCATCTGTAACATTCGTAAATAATCGTGGTTTTTTAATTTTGTCAATTTTATGCTTTTTATTTTGATTGATTTTAATAACGCCTAATTTTGGATTATATTTTTCTACCTTATGAATTTTAAAGAGGGGTTTCTTAATTTTTTGTATCCGGCGTTTACCTTCTTTTATGAGCACATTTTCAGGGAGGTTGACTGGGTTTACATGAGTAGGATCATGACGTTTATTTTTCTCTTTTTGGATATTTTCTTTGATTTTCAAATGAATAAATTTCATCTTGTCATTGTGATTCTTTAAATGTTCTTCTGTTGTGGGTTCAAAAGGATCTTTTCGATTTTGCCCATAGAAAATTTCTAGTGGTGTGTGTTTAGTTGCAGTATGTATGGAATTATTATAAGCAATAATTGCGTATTTAATTTTAATTTCCATGGTTTCGTTTTTAAATTCGTCTCTTTGATTTATTATTCGTAAATGTTCGATAATTGTACTGTGAAATCGTTCTATACAACCATTACTTTTAGGGTTGTCGACACATGTCATGTGAGCCTTAATTTTATGCATTTTAAAGAGATTTTGTATTAAACCATTATTAAATTCTGTTCCTGAATCATGTGTTATTTCAGAGGGTATTTTATACTGATTAAAATATTCTAGTAGTTTATCTGCTACTGATATAGCATTCATGTTTTTTATATGATATATTTGTCCAAATTTTGAAAATTGGTCAACTATAGTAAGATATTTTTTATTTTCTAAGGTAAGGGTGTCAATAGATAAAACTTCAAATGGTTCAGATGGAGTGGGTGTTAGGTTATCTTTCAATTGGAACGGATTTCGTTCGTATTTATTTATTTGACATAAGTGACAGTTGTTAATATATCGTTGTACATCGTTGTAAAGGTTTGGCCAGTAGAATTTTCGTTTTAAACTCATATATGTCTCAAGTATACCACGATGATTGCTTTTACCTTCATGGTGGTTCATAATTGTATTAATTTGTTCGTCTTGTAATTCTATATCTTCTAGGAGGTATTCACATTTCACTAATTTATAAGAATCTTTTACAAAATTTTTCATAAGAATGTCATTAAAATTTAGATGTAGATCTTTTTCAAAAAGACAGTGATAAGTACATTTTGGTGCAAGATAATCTCTTAAAAATTTATTTATTTCAATTTCTAAATTTGTTTTATTGAGTTTTATTATTAATCTTTGTTTTGAATTGTTGTGTAATTTAATTAAATTTACCTCTGTTTCTTTATCATGTACGGAAATGATTAATTGATTTTTTCCGCTATTTATTGCTATCTCTTTGTATGTTATGCCATTAACTTCATTTTCTAAATCAGAATGAACGGTATTGAGATCTTCTGAGTCTGAATAATTAGGGATTACACTATCGTTATCGTTGATATTAATTTCGTTATCTCCTAATTTATGAACAATAATTTTTACGTGTGTTTCAGCAAAAATATCTTTTATTAGATTTCTAATAGTTTCAAAATTTTGTTTATCGCATCCAGAACATATACGTGGCATGTGTAGTTCCTCTATATCGTTGAAAATACAATACTCTTTTAATTTAATCAAACATTTCTTGATATCACTCATCTTCGGCTTATCAAAATAATTCTCTTTCGTAATTAAATGAAATAAGATATTTTTGTTACATATGGGCTGTATATACATGTCACCTTTCTTCTTTTGTTTATTTCCTAAATAATTTTTACTTTTGAATTTATTATCAATTTGTAAAGCGAAACCTTTTCCTAACTTTTTATCTGCACTTATACAGTGAACAATGTTATTATTATTTTCGAAAATGTTTTCAATTGTTTCTATAATTTGGAATTTTGGTTTTATTCTGGAGAGAGCATCTGCATTACTATTTAATAAACCTTTTTTATATTCTACATAAAAATTAAATTCATCTAATTTCAACTTCCAACGCATGAGCTTGGAATGAGGATCTTTGAGTGACATTAGGTAAACAAGTGGTTTATGGTCAGTAACCAGTCTAAATTTTACACCATATAGATACGGTCTAAAGTGTTTTGTAGCCCAAACTATGCTTAATAACTCTTTTTCTATTGTACTGTAGTTTATTTCATGTTCATTCAAAGTACGTGAGGCATATGCTATCGGTAAATCTTTTCTTTCTATTTTCTGGCTTAATACAGAGCCTATTGCATAATTAGATGCATCAGTAGTTAGGGTGAATTCTTTTTCAAAATCCGGGTATTGGAGTATAGGGGCATTTATTAGAAGTTTTTTACTTGATTCAAAACTTTCTCGATATTTTTTGTCGTCTATATATATTATATTTATATTATTTATATTATTACCCTTTTTTAGACATTTAGTTAACGGTTTAGTAAGCTGTGCGAAATTCGGAATGAATTTTCGATAATAACCTAGGAGTCCAAGATATGTTTTTATTTCTTTTTGCGTTTTTGGTATAGGAAATTCTTTAACTGCAGCGATTTTATCTGGGTTTGGTTTTATTCCGTCTTTCGAGACGATATGTCCTAAATATGCAACGCTTTTGTGGAAAAACTGACTTGTCGATCTGAATTTTTAGGTTATGTTCTGTAAGTCGTTTAAAGATTTTTTTAAGGTTATCTACATGTTCTTGTAAGGATGTGCCGATGACAATTATATCATTCATATACACAAAACAGATTTTGTTTATATAGTCTTTAAGAACGTGATTTACTAGTCTTTGAAATGTAGCCGGGGCATTTTTCAATCCAAACGGCATACGGGTGAATTCATAGTGACCTTGGTCTGTCGAAAAGGCAGTTTTGGGAATTGATTCTTCAGACATTTCAATTTGGTGGAAGCCGGACGCAAGATCAAGAGTAGTGTAATAAGTATTACGCCCTAGTTTATCTAATATGTCAGTGATATTAGGTATTGGGAATTTGTCATCCTCTGTTTTGGAGTTTAGTTTCCGGTAATCAATGACCATTCTATACTTTCGAATGCCAGAGGCATCTATTTTCTTTGGAACAATCCACACTGGAGACGACCAGGGTGAATGTGATTCTTGAATTATTCTATTGTCTAAAAGTTTTTCTACTTGATTATTTATGTCTTTCTTATAACATTCAAGATATCTATAATTTTTGGAATAAATTGGTACATTATCTTTATTGCGAATAACGTTTTTAATAGTTGAAGTATGAGATAAGGGTGTATTCTCTTTTGGGAAAATTTCGTGGTAGTCTTGAATAATTTTTGTCAGTTCACCTTTTTCTTCGTCATTGAGATGGTCAGTTATAACTTTAATTTCGTTTTTATCGATTAAATTATTTTCTTTAGTTCCATTAAAATATTGTAGCTTGATTATTTTATTTTGAATATTTACAGTTTTGTTATTAAAGTTTATTTGTGCATTTAATTTTTCTAATGCAGGGGTACCAAGTAAAATATTAAACATATTATGAAAATTATATAAATAGCATTTTATTTCTATTCCTTCTATATCGAATAAAACATATTCAGTACCTTCAGTTCTACCTGTAGCTGTCTTAAAGGAAAATTTCTCTTGATGTATTTTAAATCTATTTTTATTTTTATAAACGAAATTTCTATTTATTAGATTTATTGAGAATCCAGTGTCAAATAATATGAAATAATCTCGAATTTGGAAAAATGGAAGTTTTGAATTACAATCTATATTCAAGTTTTCGGCGATACATTGAGGCCTGATAATTCTAAAAAATTATCTTTTGAAATTGTTTCATTGTCATTATCGTTTTCTTCATGAGTATTGTTCATTGTATTCCGTGTAGTCTGATGCTAATTCAGCGGATTCTTGTGTTTCTGTTTCATCGCAATTTTCATTACAATGTAATTCTTCTACTATGTAGTTTCTATTTTGTTTAGGTGTAAATGTCTGTTTTGTTTGCAATGACATAGGAGTGGGTTTCACTAATTCAGCGTTTTTAATCTGTTGGCGAGGTGCAAAAGTTCTGTTTTGATTAGGTCTATTTTGAAATTTTATCGGACCTGTAGGAATTGAATGTTCGGGGAATTTCATAGGAGGAATATTCGGCAATTTTTGTACCGGTTGCCTTGAGGCAGGTGTAGATGTATATTTTAAATATTGAAAATCATTATCGAGAAGATTTTCGATTTCATTTAAATTTTTAGGATTTCTTGTCGCAATATTATTGCGATATGGGTCAGATATATTTGTTATAAAGTGTGTTACTATAAGTTTTTCAGCAAATTCCGAGATTGCTGTTTTACGATTATTATCTTGTTCCTCTGTAGATAGTCGAGATTTGAACGTAAGGAATTTTTCTTTACTGATCTCAAATAATTTGTATGGATTTTTGACATTGGTTATTTTTAGAATGTCGTTTATTATAGTAACGGAAGTTGATTTATCTTTAAATGTATTAACTAGATGTATTCTTAAATCGTTCCATGTATTGAATTCCAAATCTTTAATACTTTCTAATGCTTTTCCAATAATTTTTAATTTTATACTTAAAAAAGCGACACATTTGTCAAAATCATCTAGTGGAGGTTCTATAGTAGCAAGTAAATTTTGTATTGCATTTACTGCATTTATGAATGGACTTAATTTGTTTGGATTACCGTCATATTGTGGTATTGTACTTAGAGCGAATGTAATTTTATTAGCTCGGTCGGCCATTATTACTTCACCAATATAATATAATACTTTTACAAAGTAAATGAACAATTATTGTTTTGTATATATTAGTAAGTGTTAGTACTTACATTAATAAACTTGTCAGCACTATGAGGGTTGAAATCTTCATTTGTTGGTGTGTTGAACAGGATTTGTTGTTCGATGTTCCCAATGAACTTGGCAGGAGTTCTCGATGAACTGGGTAGGACGGTACTCGGTGTACGGGCCTTGTTGTCCTGGTGAACGACCACGGGCTCTGCACGGCACGATGTGATCGGAGTAGTGTTGCTCTGGTTACGGGCTCTCGTTCTGCGGGCACGCTGTAACTCTGGATATTATATTGTTGATTTTGAAGCTCCGGACTCTAGTGGTACTGTGGATGCTTCTTTTCGTTGTTTTCGCGAATAAATGTAGATACAACCGAGAATATCTCTTTCACGAATAGCTCTTTTTCACAGAGTTTCGGCAATAACTCGTTTCACAAAATCCTACAGCGACTGCGCCAGTTATAATAATTAGGTTCGAAATAATATTTTTAAAAAGTTTATTTATTGATAACGATAACAATACAATATTAGGAAGGTTTATTCTACTTGTGAGAAACAACTAGACTAAGAGCAAGAGCAAGACTACTCTCTCTACTTCTTAACACCTATTTATAATATATAGCTATCTATGCTTACGTTTAACAATGATACGGCGAATGGTAGATAATTCATTAAATATAGATATATATATAACTTACTCGAATCACCTCGAAGAATAAGCGCGAATTTCAAATGACATTTCAATAAAATGAAATATCCATATTTATTTAAATAGATTAATAATTATTCGTACTTTACAAGAAAATAATTATTAAAAATTTGTGGAAGGGATATATGACGTTATAACCAGTTTTCGCCATGCCACGCCTATCACAACATAACGCGGCGCTGATCTATCCCTTTCTCCTCCCATTCTATCTGTATCTTCTATGATCCTATCATGCTCACGTTGTATATTTCTTTCTCGAAAACATTGAATTGCTGATAACAATATTACAAACTAATATTTAGTTTTTATTATTATAATGATAAGCTATAATGGTTAGTTTTTATATTTTATAACATACCTACTTGAAAATGCATTACTCACTAAAATTAAAATAAAAGCAAAAACGATAACACACTTAAAAAGCTCTACACGTCCGCACAACCGTTCAAATTCGATGGGAAGGTCAGAAGGATATAAATTCCCATTGCCAATATAAATTCTACAACAACTCAACGTCATACCAACCTATAAAATGAAAACTGTATAATAAAACTGAATCTCTGACGCCATTAAGAAGAAACTGTGAGAAGTCTTTATGGTCAGTTTCCATGAATTAGAATCAGCCTGCAGGTCTAAACAGGCAAGCCGGAGATAAAGCCGGAGCCTTAACAGATGGTGCGCCAGTTCCTGTAGATTTATCCCACATAGATAATCCTTGTTCTTCAACATGGGAAATTTTAATATCTTTAGGTGGACCTGAATCAGTATATGCAGTTTCCTGTACTTGGCTTTTATTGAATATATCCAGTCTCTGAAACGCTAGAATGAACATTTTAACATTTTTAATCATATAAAGAAACTTACTATATTATAATTACTGGTAAAATAGATATATATCATTATGAAAATATTTTCTTGTTTCTTCTTGTATAATTATTATACTTTATTATAGGTAGGTACTCACGCAAATAACTCAAAAGACATGTCTCTTGATAATGTCAATTAACCTATTCTGACAGATAAACTGGCAATCATTTATTTATTTTTTGTTCAAATTTTGCATGGCTACTGCTAGTAATTAAATAATTTCCACGTATTTGGTATTTCCGGATGTGTTTTTTTTTTATCTTTGTATTGACACCACAACTATGCCGTATGTTAAATCGGGGGCAGTGATATGCAAAAACTGATTTCCCATGTGAATCTCCTATATACGCCTTGAAAAAAATCACCCCGTATGTATATGTATAAATAGTCATCAGAATCGCTGCAGCTTGTGCGAGCAGTGAGGAGGTAAAGAAAAAAGAACAACTCCATTATCCTTGCAAAAATCAATGCGTTTGATAGGCAGGTGGCAATTGTTTTTGTCTCATATATTGTATTTGCATCTTTCTTATATCTATACGAATATACATATTTTATACATTCAATGAAAGTGATATATATTTCTTTTCCTCCCAAGCTTGAAGATTACGTGGGAGATGAAGATTCTTGACTTCGAGAAGCAAAACACAAAATTCCAAAAAAAAAAAAATACAACCTGTCGAAGTAATAGGACACAGAAAGAGTCTCCCCTGGGCTACGGTACTTTAGTGTCGTCGGCCAATCTTCCCTTAACTGCGCTATATGACTCAAAGATGAAAGATATTTTGCCAGGTCCATGACACTGACATTTTATGAAACCCAGTGCCTGCTCAATTCATTGTAATAATGTAGTGTAGATAAGAATAAATAATAAGTAGACAGGTGGGAGTCGTGGTTGTCCAACAGCCGAAGAACGGGTCTCACTTTTGAGCACCTAGAATGTTTTACGAAATGTTGAAGAAATATTAAAAACCTTCTCGTATCATCCAGCCTAGATTTATTAGGTGACCCTACACACCCAGATGGTCTATTCGAAATAAAATAATTTCTATAATTTGATGATGTTGTGTGGTGATTGCTTAGTTTTCAGCACTAGCAAGACCTCCCAAACTTCCCTCGGACAACTTGGCTTTACGGCGGCTCCAATGTCGTCGCTCAGTCTTGTTCGAACGCTGCGCTTCAGCCGGTCGACGAAATTTACACCATAATGCTCATAATTGGGTGAGAATTATTTTTCCAGGTTGTCTACAAGTGTTTCAGCCTTGTTAGCCGTGAATTCGAGCCATCTCTGATTTGTCTCTGCGTAGAGTTCTGGCCATTCTCCACAAAGACTGGTTCTTAGCGTAGAGAGTTTAAGGTTCCATTTTTCTGCTCTGAAGTCTCGCAGTCGCTGCTTAACTTCAGCTTGAAGTTGATTACTGGCGACCCTGTCCTCCAGTCAAGAGTATCGTTGCCAGCGGCGTCTAGTCTGATTTTTTCCCGTATGAAGCCTTGATATCTGCGGGCAGATCAGCGACGAAGTTGACGGTTGGCATCCTACCCGCTTCGCTAATATTGGCAATGGCGATAATGGTAAGTAAAGGATGCTACGACTTCTTCAATTTTGTTCGTTGAGCTGGAGCTGATATTTGGAAGTGGGCCTATGAGTCTGTTGAATTCATCGGCAAATCGGTGCCACCGAGTGTTCGTGACGGTGGTTTGTTCCACATTTGCAACTCCATTGCCTATGTTTAATAAGACTGGAATGTTTGAGGTGAGCTCCTTGATGGCTTGGATGGTGTAGGATGCGGCAACATCCCGCATTACATCACTACTTCCCCGTTGTCTGGAAAGTGGGTGTGTTTGACGGGGCCGCTAACGGCGATATCATGTTTTTGGGAATATTTCCAAAGTTTACGACCATTCCTGTTGGTCTTACGACTGTTCCAGGCTGGGTTTTTGCAATTACTACTGAACCCGGTTGCTCCAGTGGTAATCCGGCTTCTTCCAAAAAACGCACTGGCGGATTGTAGATGGTTTTCCAGATCTGGCGTGTAGACTTCGTGGTATTCAACCGTGTTCTTTATGAAAGTGGCTCCGCCGCCACCACTTGTGTCTCTCCTTTCTCGCCGATAGAAATCGAAGCCTCACATTGTCGGGTTGTTGACGGCCCGAAGGTGAGTCTCATTAACCAACATAACGTCTATATTGTACCGGAATATGAATTCCTCTAAGCCGTCGCGCTTGAGGATCATGTTGTTCGCGTTCCAGAACGCGATCTTTAAGAACTCTGGTTTCCTGCGTATTCTATTTATACCTGAGCATACTCAAAATAGATGGTAAAGTCTTGGCTGCAATGAGTAGCAACTCCAATGCCGAGTTGTAGTGGCGAGTCCTGCTAATAACTCTAACTGCGGAGGGCTTGCTAGCTTTACCGACCGTGGCTGAAGCGGATGTGCCTGGTTTGGCGGCTAGGTCTTGGGTAGGAGCGGGCGTACTTGGTTTGGCGGCTGGGCCTGTGGCAGGAGACGGTGTGCTTGATTTGGCGGCTGGGCTTGTGGCAAGAGTGGGCGTGCCTGGTTTAGCAACTGGTTCTTCTGATGCAACGGGTGGAGCAGGTAGTTTTGCAATTGTGACTGGTTCGTGATTCGTTCCCTCATTTTGCGGATTGGAACTTTTTGGGAGCTTGTTTGGGAGTAATATGTAAGGTATAACTAAAAAAATTATACATGTATTTGAAATATTTATTCATTTTCAATGTCTTGTAAAATTGTCATTATAGACATTTCAGCCTTTCGAAATTTTTATTTTTCCAGCTGATTTAGACGGTAGCTAAGAAATTTACAATAATTTTTAACTTCTTCGGGCACTGCCCACGATTCCGAAGAGGCTGTGTGAATTTGAACCGGAGCACTCATTGCTTCGGCAATCTTGTCCAGTGCATCTTCCTCTTTGAAGGTTTCATTACAGATTTTTGTGTCGAAACAGTTGCAGCTTGTGTAGGCTGTGGGGCAGGGCTTGCTGAAGTGCTGTGTTCAACAAATGATGGCGACAATACCGATTCATCAGATAAAATTACGGGCATCCCACCGATGTTCATTTCTTCCATCAGTTCTACTTCTACCGCCTCCAACGCAGCAGTCGATGACGATGGTTTACTAAACAAAAAGAAACATTTGAAATAAATATTTTTAAATTAAAATTTTCACGAAAAAGTACCTTTCTTTTTCTAAACTGCTCCCTAACAATGTTCGCCTCTTCCATGGCTGACTGTTCCCTGGAACACTGTACCTTGGCTGACTGGGCCGACTCTTCCCTGACTGACTGTTGCCTGACCGACTGCACAATACTGGATACAGTTCTGAAATAAAAGATTACAAATTTAATAACTGGGAATATTTTGATAACATTCTCATACTTTCTGGGTATTATCATGTCATCCAGAAATTTTAATTGTTCTTGAATAGACGAAGGTTTCAGACTTTTCGCCGCTGCACTACTTCAGGACATATTCTCCAGGTCCTTCTTTCTTCTGACGTATTTCAGCCGAAAATTATTATATGCAATGAAAACAGATTTTTATAAAAATTACTCGCATGAATAGAACATAGTTAATAAAAAAAAACTTACGTGTAATGTTACATATATCGCCCATTTCTGTTCACAGCTTTTCCTTTATATTGTGATTTTTATAATTTTTGTCAGCGTTATCCCACAGCGGACATCGGGCCTCAACGAGGGAAACAAAAAATTCCTCAGAGAACGACATAATTAAAGTTATAAAGAAAAGAAGTGAAAAAAGCAAAGAAGGTAGCCTTAAAAAGGCTGTTTATTATGTTAATTAAATAAATAAACCTTGCTCTGTCCCTGCAGTAAGTGGAGTGCTTCGGCTACTGGCTTCGCACAAGTTGTGTATTCTTCTATATACAAAAAATCTTCATAAGTAAGAAAAAAAATTATTTTCAATTGTTGCTGAAGATTACCCGCATGGGTCTTGATGCTTAAAATATATTTCAAAGAATCGTACAAGCTGTTCCATCGTGTTTCTACAGGTCTAACGAGACATTTCCTAATGATTTTTTCGATCATCTCCGCGGTTTTCGGTCTCCTTGACTTTATCCATAAAACATTGCACTTGTCTATTGCAGATCTATGCGATGCAGATAATTCTGAGTTACTTTCAATAATTTTTGGAATGTCGGAGCTAGCGCAAAGCGACAGGGTATGGGCGGCACACCTCAAATGTGCGGGTAACTGTGCTGCGACATCTTCTACAACTGGCACCCAGGCCTCGATTTCCTCGTCGACATCGTCTAAATCTACATCACTTTGTTCTTCCATATTTATGTTCCCTCGCTGTAACCCAAAAACATTAAAAGCTTTTAAAAAATTGCTCCCATTATCTGTGGCAGTAGCTACGACTTTATTTTCAATCAATTCGTACTCAGTGTGTATATTATGTAGAAGTGCAGATATTCTGTCGTATGTGTGGCTGTCTTCAAAACGTTTGCACGCCAAGGCTACGGATTTTCTTTTATAATCATCAATGATCTAATGAGCAGTGACCCCAATAAAACTCATCCTTCCACCAGACCAGATATCAGTCGTACAAACCCAAGAAACATCTCTCAACATCTCCTTCGTGACTTCGACATTTTTAATAAAATACTCATCGATTTTCCTGCTAAGGGAGCGCCGACTCATAATTTGTAAACCATTTTTGTGAACTTGAAGAAAATTAAAAATGTCTCTGAATAAGGGATCGTCGACCACTTTAAGTGGAATCATGGCATTTATGATAAATTTCACTACCAACTTGTCTAATCGAGATTGGTGTAAGACATTTTTTGTTCTTCGTCGCGCTTCATTAACCAAATGCGGGGTTAGAAGTTACAAATTCCTCTCGCTTAGCGGAGATAAAATTTTTGAAATCTTGAGCCATTTTCGGTCCATGATGCCGAGTTAAATAAGTGATATAATTTTATGACGTCAAAGGGCTAGCTTTTACTTTGACTGTTTTTGGCTCACTTTTTACGCATAAAGCAGTTACGCTATTATTCGAACCTATTTCCCTCGAAATACCTCCAGCATCATTAAAAGGTATGAAGTAAGTGCCAGCCAAAGCAGTTTGAATCGACAATCTTCGTTTATTTACGACGACTGTGTTTAGCAAAGAATCACGTGTATCCTAGGAGTCGGAGTAGGCAAAGTTACCACCACCAAAAACTATTAAACTTGTAGACCATGCATTTCCGACAATATTTCCCAAATGTCCAAGTTATTTAACAAAAGAAATAAAAAACGCAAAGCTCCAAAAAATAGACCAGATGTTAATTTAAAAAAATTGAAAACTTCGAACATTGAACACACTAAACCAATACAAAACATTACAGAAATAGATACGTCGCAGACGTTAAATGCTGAGAATAAACCAGTATTAGAAATAACTTATAAATGTAATATTAATTTACCCAACAAAAACTGGAGTTATTGTGTTCTTGACATCAATAATAGTAACATGCATGTTTTTCAAGAAACAGTTTATTTGCAGTTATTGGGCACTACTTCTGTATGTAGAAAAATGTTATTGTATAAAGACAAGTTTTTCTTTTCATATCAAAATCATGTTACTGACGTATTAAAAACTGATGAAGAATCAGTTGGTATAAAAACTGTTAATGAAGTTTGAAATAAATTCGCCAATTTAAAAATTTGTGAAAATGGTCCATAAATAAAATTATTTAAAACTTCGATTGTCAGAGTTTAGAAATGACACAAAAAAAAATTACCGCAATTTTTAAGAATAATCGGCGAATTTTCCAATCTTGATAAATACCAGAAATTTACTAATAAATTTGAATTATTTTTATATTGTTAAATATTCACGTTTAGCTAGAAATAAAGTTACGTTACAATGTTATAAATGAAAAATAAAAACTTGCTCCATTATTATTGGAAATAATACTTTTTAAGTCACGATAAATGAATTTAACAAATAGGCCAACTACAATGGATTAGGGCTCGTATGTATATTTTTTCTTGAATAATAAAATTTATCATTACGACGTATTACCCATTTCTGGGTGTGCAAATCTGCTTTATCACAGATATCGCTAACCAGGCGTCACCTTACGGGCACACATCGCTGGCGTGGACAGTGCACCACAGGAGTCACTTTTGTGGCATTTAAAATTCTAAATATTTGGCGTCTATAATTACATATTTCGGATATTTATTATGGAAGCACAAACATGAATATGAAATATTTTAATTGTTCATCAGCAGCATCAATAGTATATAGTAAATGTCATAACATCATAACAACTTATACCTATAAGATTAATTTGTAAATGTCATTTTTGATTTAAATGTATTACCAATCCATTCTCAAAACACCAACAATATGAGGACACTAAAATTACTAGCATAACTCACAAATCTATCGTTAGAGAGGGGGAAAATCAAACGATGACGTATACCAAGATCAAGATCTTGGCAAAGTTGAAAAAGTTATAGAATAGGTACCCAGAGGAGTGTTGACTATCGAGTTGAGCAGCCAAATAGCGATTAGCCGTCAGAAGACCTCTTGCCCTTATATTATATTATATCAACAGAAAAATATTATGTTTATTATTCCTAGAATTTGAATTTAAAGATTAAGTAAACGTAATATTTGATTCAATTTTTGGAAGCAATTAAATTTTTTTTTCTATACTCTCTAACTCAGTTGACTTTTAACCATGTAGTCTTTAAACTCATTGGTTTTTTTATAAAAAAAAATCGTTTATAACTAAAATGTAATATTTTCAAATGTTTTAATAATTTATTTATTGCTTGAAAATGGTTCTAAACAGAACCGAAACGTCGCAGTTGTGAAATTTGTGAATTTTGACTATGTGGAAATAAATGAAGCATTCATCCAAAAACTTCTTCGTATAGATAAACGTAATATTGAAAAATAGATTTCAATATTGTTTATATCGTTACTTTAAAACTCGATCGGCCTCAAAATACACTGGCCGCTGGCCGATCGGCCCCATAAGCCACCGGCCCACCGGGAAAAGTCCGGTAAGTCTTATGGCCAGTCCGCCCCTGCTCATTCTACCATCAATTCTCAAACACTTATACAACTTTACAATCGTTTCCAATTTCACTGCGTACTCTCTGAGTACATTCTTCAAAATACCGTGAGTATTTTTTAACGTGAAACATTGGGTTTGTCATATCCATTGTTACGACTTGACATTTGATTGACAGCAATGTATTTGCCCGTTCCATTTAAAATGAAATATAGGGAACGAATTTGACATTTGATAAGACGCCAATAGAGGTTAATTTTGTTTAAATAATTATACCTGCATTCTAAATTATAATTAGTTGTAGAAAAAATATAGTGTGCACCTTGTGCCCGAGTGGTTTTCTGACTCGGCTAAATTTCTTACAATATTTAAATATAATACTTCTGTTAAATTCATTCCCCATGTGTCATTTTAAATGAGACAGACAAATACATTGCTGTCAATCAAATGTCAAATCATAACTTACAGGAAAATTCAAAGGTTATCTGTCATATTGACAAGATGTCATTAGAGATTAATTTTGTTTAAATAATTATAACTGTTTTCTAAAAATTAAATTTAGATGTGGAAAAAATACTGTGTGCACCTTGTGCCCGAAATATGTTTAGTTCTCTCGAGTGGTTTTCTGACTCCGCTAAATTTCTTACAATATTTAAATATAATACTTCTGTCAGATTCGTCCCCTATGTTTCATTTTAAATGGAACGGGCAAATACATTGCTATCAATCAAATGTCGAGTAGTCACCATGGATATGACAAACCCAATATTTCACATTAAAAAGTACTCACGGTATATCGAAAACATCAATCGAGAAATTTACAGAATATTTTTCACTCTTTCTCAAGTTACTTTTCTAAATGTAAAAACTTAATAAGTATATTATTCCTACACTTACCTCGAATATATGATGAAAAAACTTTGATCTTAGTTATTTTATTAATTAATATTAAAAAAATGCTTCAATTAAAATGTTTTTAAAGTAAGGCAATACTTAATTAAAAATGGTTACTAAGGCTTACACAATCAAGATACCTTTGTTAGATACTGTATTATGATATTTCGAACCAACCAATAGAAAGCGTGCACTGTACAGAATATCCCGAAATGTACCAGAAATGTTTCAAAGATGAATTCCAGATTTTATTTAGATTTGAAAAGTCCATATAAACATATGTTCTAAACGTAATCGTTAACAAGTTATTATTTATTTCATAATTTGTGTCTAAAATTTTAGTTTAACAAATTTTCTGACATAAATATCTTTTATTACATTTTTATTATTTTATTTACAAGAAATTTTCAAAATTATTTCCATTGTGTTCGATACATAAGCCGCTCATCGCAGAAGAGATCACTCAAAAATGGCTCTACCGATTTGAACAATTTTTGGTTTATGACAATCATATTAAACATAGATTGTCATGAATATAAAATAAAAAGTTTTGAGTTTGCTGTAATATAAGCAATAATTTATTTTTTTATAACTTTTAATCTTTTTGGATTAAAATTTATTTCAAAACCATCTTTACAAATTAGGGACTTCAGATACATTTTACTTTTTAATAACAAAGATATAGTATTGCAGATTAGCTGGACAAAAGAATTGTCCATATACGACAATGTAAACGTAGTTCAGCGTTTTGTCGCAAGGTGCGCTTCACGAATTCACTGTCCGCTATGCTCAAAACTAATTTCTCAATAGATCTGCCCGAGAGTCGTGCTGTCGCAGCATGCAGCAGAAACGTATACAAAATAATATATCGAAACACCAGAGAATAATTAATAAAGAAAAAACAAGCAAATAATATATACAATTATTCTTTATTTTTCATATTAAAGTCAAATATGTATTTAATAAACCTAAATTTATAAAAATATGTACATTTAAAAGGTATTACTTTTTTTGAGCGTCGATTATGTATTGAGGATCTTTACACTTCTTATTTTTTCTAATTCGCCCTAAAGTATTTTCATTATTATTAAATTATTTACTTGGTAGAAATAATGATGGTTGCGTTTTAATTGAATTTTATCATTTCTCTTCTCTAAATAAAAAGACGTATATTTTTTAATTTCGTTTTCCAACGCCAACTCCATGTTACCTGTTGTATCATATAGAGCAAATACACATTTTATTTCATTGATTACATAGTAAATAGTTTGCTATTTTGAAATAAATAATTAAATATACTTCATACCATCGGGAGATGCTGCTGAAAAAACAATGTTCTTTGTCAATATATAAGCCAGCTGATGTTATTTCACAATTGAAATCAGTTTCATATTTTATTCTGGCTGAATTTTCTTTTAATTTCTCATGAATAACAGCCGGTGTGTTAATTTGTACGGGATATAATATTTTTTGTACTAATGAGTGACAATGGGTGCTGCTTCTGTTGATAACAGCACCAAAATTTGATGCTGTGAGCCGGTTTTGCCTTTCTGCTCTATACATAGAATTGTCAAATTGGCCCACTGTTTCTTGAGAAATAAATTTAAATGTGCATATATGCAATGAAATAAAACATAAATATAAATATCTGCAATTTAGCTAAAAAATCTGTCACATTCAGCTTGTAATTCAGGCCCCTCTAATTCCGCTTTTTCAGCAAACTTTCCGTAGTCTGTATTTCAGCAGGAAGTACAGTAGTTTTTCGTCTCCTTGGTGCAATTGTACAACGTTGTTCTCTACATTTATGATTGTTTCAAGTGATGACCAGGACTATGATCGAAGGATTTACGCCACATGCCAATTGATTCCTCCATTATATCGCAATTCCACCAAATAGCTTCTTGTTTGGAAGGAACCTTTTTGAGAAAAATTTATCCTCTTCCCAGCATTGAAACGCGCTAATACATTCATATATGTATTAGCTCTGTTGTTGGTTTCTTTGTCAATCCGCTTTTTAAAATTCGTTTACTTTATTACTTCAATTTTTTCCGGTATTTTTACAATTGTTTTTACAGCTTTGATGGTCATCTAACGTATGATACGATGTATTTTGCAATTCTGTTTTTAAAAAATAGTTTGTTGTACTGACTTCTGAAATTCTTTAATACCGTTGTTCTTAATAACTTTCTTTCTTCAGCAGAAATATTCTTATCATTTTGAATTGAATATGAAGATTTTCCATAATTTTTCACAACCTGGTTTAAACATTCTATTTTTTCAACTTTTTGCCCGTATGGTACCCTCCTTTTAATTTCAACAAAAACACTGGAATTACCATCTGCTATGAATGTCATGTATTTAACCCCATGCATCTCTTCACTTCTAAAAAACCCTTCTACTATAATATCAGCTTCCATTGCAGAACTAGAACCACTCCAACTACGGAAGCAAGTGTGGTCCAGAGCACTGTATTTTTTATTTGCAGCTCTAGCGCAAACAGTACAATATTTATTTCGTAAATACATCGTAAAATCATAGTGGAAACTAAACCTCTCTATCTTCTTCTATTGGACATAATTTTCCAAATGTGCAAATTCTGTTATACTCATACTGAATATTTAATTATGTTTCTGTGTAGTATTGAATTTCAACAATTCTATTGCCACTAATGGAGTTATTTATGTGTACGTTTTTATCCCTTCCGATTAATAGTTCATGTTTTTCAATATTGAAATTATAATGACAAGTATTATACTCGTTTTCGGAGTATGAGGTTCATTGATATCATTTTCATCACTGTCAATAAGTAAAAGAAATTAAGAAATATATTACTAAAAATAAATATTAATGTTTTTAATTTATCAAATAAGACCAAAAATATATTTAAAAAAATATCACTGTATTGACAAATGCAAATACAGTAGAACTCCGCTGATCCGAATGCGGTTAATCCAAAACTCCAGATACCAGAACAGAAAATTCCAAAAATCAATAAACCGATTATGTATGCACCACAGGGGTCACTTTTGTGCCATTTAAAATTGGAAATATTTGTCCTCTGTCGGGATCGAACCCGGTTCCCCCAGTTCCGCTACCAGGACCCCATAAACATATTAAAACATATATTCATTTATACAAATTTTTTGGATAATCCGAACAGGCCTCGGACCCAATTAGTTCATAATAACGGTGTTCTACTGAGTTTCAAATAAATTTGTTTATATATTAAAAATTTATTTCAAATTGAAAATACTAAATACTAATTAAAATATTTCATATGTTTGGTCAAATAGGATTAGTTTCTCAGTATTTCAAATAAACTAATATTTCAAATACTTTCAAGTGTTTCAAATACTTTTACTTTTAATTATTTAAAAATAAATAAGGTATGTTACGGTATTGTAAAAATATTTTTCGTTTACAACTTATTCCCGTATTTTTATTAATATTAAAAATAAACTCCTATATTAATATACGCATTTGTTTTTAAAGAAACTAATTAAAGAGTCATTCCATTCTAATTACTAACAGACCACGCATGACGGAGGGTTTCTATCTCAAATACATAAATCTATTTCAAATATTGAAAAATTGTATTTCATACAAATAATAGTATTTCAATGTATTATATTATTAAATACTTGTGAAAAGTATTTGAACTAAAAATACTAAATACTTTTAGTTTTAATATTTCAAATAATTAATTAAAATACTTAATCTAATTCAAATACTTATTTCAAATACATATAATTCAAATACTAACACTGTCTTTGGAATATTGCAATAAAAACGCAAAGATGTTACCATAATACAGCGCAGATAAAGAAAGAGAGAGATGGCAATGAAATAGAAATAAATATTGGCAACACAAAACGCGGCCTCCCGCGTTCGGCAGGTATCGGCGGCATACACGTGGCGCCTTCAGAAAGCGTGGCGCGGATCTTATGAGTACTACCACTTTTGTACACAACCTTAATATGGTTGCTGGCTTAATCTGAATAATATCGACAATAATAAATTAAGTGACATTATGTAGGTACAAAATATAACCAGCCAAATTTTACTGATTAAATTTTAAAACTTTCATGAAACCGGACTTGGTAAAAATTCGCACAGTGAGCATATTTTATGTTTTGTTACGCATAAGCAAAAAGTGACATTTTGCGATGTCAAATGCAAGCGTAAATGCCTACTTTCTATATTGACTGTAGAATAAATAATTTATCAGTTAATTTTACACGTTTCCGGTAAATTTCAACCAGTTTCATCATCAAATAAAAACTTTGATATGTTGACTTGACAAAATCTTCCAATCCTAGGCTATTGTGTATAGCTACCTACTGCCAATGATTTGTTTCTTATCAACACATAACTTGTCAGGCGAAACCCGTCTACTAAGGTTTGGAAGTACAACTGCTAAACATCTTGAAATTTCGATGAAAGGCGCAGTCAATTTCTACAAGTATTCACTAATTTCATTTCTTTTTGGATCTACATAGCCCTCGACAAAGCCCCATCCTACCATCTACAAATAACAAAAATCTGGTTACCTGTGGTATCGGGAAGTCTTTATTTGAGATTCAATAACGAATCTGGGTACCCGGGCACAAAAGTGACTCCAGTGGTGCACTCCCCATGTCAGCAAAGAGTGCCCGCGGGTTGATGCTTTAATTACTATTTTCTTTTTAAAAGAAAATACACTGAGTTTTCCAGCCTTATTTGTACCATGATAGACGCTGCATGTTATTATTTAAAATGTTTTATTGTTTTTTTATTAGTTAAGTTAAAAGTATTTAATTTTTAAATTACAACTCTTGATAAAGAATCGTAGTTTGATCGATAACTTCCCTTACACCGGGCATCATCAGCAATTACAGTAATAAGTGGAATACCGTCTTTGATTACTAAACCAGAATTTCATGCAATCTTTCCTTCTTTTATACCTGCATCCTTCATTGATTCCCAGGCGATTTCCCAATATATTTCTGACAAATATACTTGATTTTTTAGATAAAAATCCATACTAATGCATGGTATATTTAGCGTACTTGTAACTTCGAATAACTGAGCAAATGTACCACCTGTTGCAACCATATTATTTACTGCTGAGATATTAATATTCATCTGTTCTTCGTCATTGTCAATACAAATAAATTTTTCAATTTGGCAAATCATACATTTTACCAGAAGTGTGGATTTCAAACCTACTGTTTTTTCTTTCATAATTTGTAGGTCTTTACCGCGACAACTTAAAAGTTTATGATGCTCAAAATTTGTAATTTCGTTAAAAAAATATTGTATATCGACAATTCTTTGTCCTTCTAGCACAAAGTTTTTTTCCGAAACTTCTGGTTCAATTATAATTTCGTTGCAATAATATTGTTCATCGAAAATTCTTCCTCCTTCCAAAACTTCTGGTTTCAACCAATCTAAAATAAATATGTGCCACCATAAATTTGAATTGTGGATTTTTTTTAATCGGCAACAATTTTTATACTTTCGTAGGTAGCAAAAACAAATCGATTTGTGGTACGAAATGCGTGAATATCAACTAAAAATAATTTTAGGGTGTTAAGAAAGTTGTTTTGTTTTTAACTTTATCTAAAATATTATTTTAAAAAATGCTACAATTGTATATTTGAAAATCTGATGTTTTATGAAATCTATAAATTTCTTTAAATTGTACTCATATCAGTGTCATTCGGTTATCACTCACAACTATTTCAAAGTATGTTTTTCTTCTACTTTATATTTTGTTTTTATGTATACATTCGCATTGAGTTTCGAGAAAAAAATAAGTAAATTCAACGTTTCTTTCGCAAACGTTCGAAAACATTTTTGGTATTAAATTGATTATCAAACATGTTTTCGATATTTTATGAAAGAAATCTGTAGTTTATTTTGTTTTACAGATACTATTAGAATGTGTGGGTTATTAAATTAAACATACGTCACAATATATTATTTGTAAATTTATTACAGCAGTAAATAATAATAAAAGTGTTTACAAATTAATAATAAATATATAATAATAATAATAATATCAAATACAAGAATACTGTATATTGAGCAGTCAATAAATATTAATATTTTTCTATTCCTATGCTACCTATTAAACATAATGTGTCAAATGTACTTGAATGACAGTCATTAAGATACATATTTTCATTTCGATACAGATTATTATTATGATACAGATTTTTTTTTCATTTCGATAGAGATAACTATATCATTATGATACAGATTTTCTTTTCATTTCAATAAAGATTATCATTATGATAGATGAATTTTATAACCAATTTGGTTTGTAGCAAAGAGCACAAATTAATAATAATTATTAATAATTATATTTGACCTGTGTTTATAACTTATTTTTTTAAAATTATTATGTATAGTCGTAGAAAAAATAGTACTGGCGTTGAGTGAGCACCACCTTTTATAAAGAATTTTTTTTTTTTAATTTTAGACGATTTAACGATAAAAAATAATATGTCCATAAATACATATTTAGGTAGTCATCTATTATTTTATTTGGACGTGTGTCTTTCTAATTTTTTTTTTATTTACCACAAAAAGAAAATGTTTCAACATTATGTGTATTATTGTTATAACAATATTTTTTTTAATATTGTCTCCATGTATCGGGCACAGGTCAATCAAATTCAAGTTATTTTTAAATTTCTCAAATAAAATAATAATATTATTACTGTTTATTACTTGGGAAATATTTTCAAATATTTCGGAGCGAAGTTTATCTATTTTTTTAATTATTTCCTCTGTGGGATACACTAATTATGGTTTCCCCACCGTCCCGTAATCTTTTAATTTTATAAATGCGTGACTATCAGTACACGTATTTGTTGTATAAAATATTATACATATCTGACAGTCACGGTCTAAAATTCGGCGACCTATAATAGCCAGCAATATGTGTTGATGTGTGATTCCGTATTTTAAGGGAATGTCCAGTGTCTTCATCAGAAGCTTGTGCAGCAGGAGAAAGGAAGGTTTCGGAAGCTAAGACATATACATATACATATATATATATATATATATATATATATATATATATTTATTTATATATTATATATATATATATATATATATATATATATATATATTTTAAAGTATTATTAATTAATGTTGTTTTACAAGCAGCAATAATCTGTGCACATGTGGGATTAGTGTTACACAAACCTCTAATTACTGCGAAGTAATCCTCTAAGGGAACTTGGTTCAAATATCCGGTTAGTAAATATTTGAAACCAAATTCCTTAGACGAGTCAAGAGATTCTGAACATTTACCTATGCTTGCTATTAGAAAATGACGGCACAGTGGCTCCCTGCCGCCTACAAAGCGAACGTCACGCAATTTACTTTTGGTTTCAGCCCAGAAAGCATGATGTCCGTAATCGACAGTTACGCGCCGAGAATAAGGTCGCGGATCTTTGAATTTAGAATTTAAATTATTGAACAGATCGTTCATAAATAAACAAAATTTATTTGTACTACTGTGCTCAGCAGAGATCTTCTCTAAATTAGTCAGCCAGCATAGGGCAGCATATGTTGTTTGGCTAAAAACTTCTGCTGCTAACATTACCTTTATTTTTTTCTTCCCTTCGGGTTTAATATGATCTTTTATTAATTTAGTTAGTTTGTCCCGTGAATTTACCCCGTCCACATTATAAACTTCAATAATATCTTCCCATTTTGCTGCTCTCCCTTCAAATATAATATGTACACTTCAAGAGATGAGATGGATCAAAAATATGTATAACTTCATGACCGAAAATATTATACAGAATGTCCCAGATTTAAACGGCATAACTTGAACCATGGATTAAACACGTAAAAATAAGGTGACAAGTTCATTTGAGCAACTGTCCGTAAATGCTTTGTTTCAGAGATATTCATGTTTTTCTTATTGGAGCAGCCTACTTTAAAAAATCAACTTTATAACGAGATATCACATATTAACTTCCTAAGTTGTGACATAATAATTAAATTAATTATAGGTAAATGATTTGGCTATTGCCTAATTTCAATGCAAAATTTAGTTTGCTTGCACCGATGTCAAGAAAAAAAAAAAAAGAAAATTATCGATGAATTCAAATAAATTTATTATTTATGTACAATAAAATAATAACAATTTTTTAAAACATTTGTTCAAAATCTCATCTTTGATTACATGAAAATTCTCATGCAAATAAAGAGAAAAAAATCCACTATGAATTTCAATGTAATGTTTGGCTAGGTATTATTGAAATTACTTTAATAGACCCTTTCTTTTTGCCACATCGTTTAAATTCAGAGAGGTTCCACTATTTTCTAAATAATGATTTGAATGATTAATGGACAAGTTATATTAGCAATAAGAAGAAACTCTAGGCTACAGTTAGATGTTTGCCCTGCACATTATGGGAGACAACCAAGAGAGTGGTTAAATTTACACTATCCACAACGGTGGATTGGTCGCAGAGGACCTGTACCAGCCCGTTCATCCGATCTAACACCTTTAGATTTCTTTGCTTGGGGTGCCATAAAAGAAAGAGTTTATGATGAACAAGTACATAAATAATAAATTTGTTTGAATTCATCGATAATTTTCATTTTTGCTCTGACCTTAAGCAAGCAAACTAAATTTTGTATCGAAATTAGGTAATAGCCAAATCATTTACCTATAATTAATTTAATTGTTATGTCATAACTTAATAAGATAATATTTGATATCTCGTTATAAAATTAATTTTTTTTTCTTCTCCAATAAGAAAACATAAATATCTCTGAAACAAAGCATTTACGGACATTTACTCAAATGAACTTGTCACCTTATATTTACGTGTTTAATCCATGGTTCATGTTATGCCGTTTAAATCTGGGACACCTGTATTTGTATGTCCCATTGCTTAATAAATTTATCGCAGACCTATTAGCACTCCCTAAATCGCTGACTGGGGCAATAATTCTGAATTTTGTTTTTGTATGAACGGTCTGAACAACTTTCTCAATACAAGACTTTAGATCGTATGTCTTCGCCGCGGATTGTACAAGGAAGAAAGCTAGTGGTTGTTTCCAAGATTTGTATAATCCGCGAAATATGAAGACCAAGGCATGAACTGCCAATTTATATCCGGCGTTACACCCAAATGACTCCAGGCCTCCCACGCTTTTGGTATCTTTATCAAAAGACTAATGAGGCCAAAGAGAAACATCATCAAATAAGAATATACAAAACAGATCTAGTCCCTCTTACTTCTCTGAAGACATATTGAGAAATTTAAAGAGAAGAATTTTATATTGCTCAATGAACGCTTCAATGCTCTCGGAGAAGGCAAAGGTAGTAATTTTGCTATATAATAGTAACCTCGCGGATTACTTTTGTATAAGGCAACTAAAAACGATTTCTCGTTTCTCGTATAGCGACGAGTCATTGGTTTTATAAATGAATTTCTTATTAGACTTTTTATAAATAATTCCTGTATTGGTCCCAGTTTGCCAATTTTGTGTAGACTTTTCAAATATTTCTTCTCAAATATACCTTTATTTTTAAATAGTTGTTTATTCGAACTTTTGGCTTTTCTCTTCGTATTTGATAGCATGTGTTTTGTCCTAATTAATTCACCGTATACTTTTCTTTTCTTCGGTGATAAATTTGCCACATTTGTTACATCTATCATCTTCAGAATACCGTATGGAGTAGATTCCCCCATAAAACAGTACCAAAGTTTGGTGAATTTTTATAAAAAAAAATAATGATTTCGAATAAAAAACATATTACTTTTATATATTAATACCTCACGGTTCATTATAATTTCAATACTTTTATACATGCATGAGATGGAAATAATGTATTCTTTTGAAATACAAAGATATTTACAATATTTATTTAATCGTATCCAGCAAGTACACGTAGGAACAAGAACAAGTATACAGGTTGGCGCGCTTAGACGATCCACCCTTAATAACTTTGAAACGAATTGTGATGGACATACCCGGTTTACGCCAAATATTTGAACATCTAGGGAGCCACATTTTATTAATATTTTTTTTTTTTTTAATTTACTAATCTCAACCCCACCACTCTCAACTTTTAAATCTTAAGTGGCAATATACCCCTTGTGACATACCAAATGAAAGCTCTTGAAAAATGCTATACAGGCATGTCAATAAATTGATATTTGAATAAACCATTTTAAAGTTAGAAACAATAATGTAATTTTAATTTAATTTAGAATGTTATAACAAATGCTCAAATTGAGCGCCATTTACACCTAAACAATGGTACAACTGTAATACTTTTTTTGTAAAATTATCCCAACTATTTGTCGAAGTAATTTGTATAATTCCCAATGCTCATTATTTTCTGGTATAAGATCACCAAATATTAATCCGGCATATAAAATAAAAGTTTTCATTTCTGAAGCAGGCATTTTAATTTTTTTATTTTTTAAATTTTCCATAGTTATAAGTAGAGGTTTGTTTAAAAGAATAAAACGATGCAATAACGCTGTCATATCATAGCAACCCACCCCTTCAAAAATATCATGCATAATATCTACCGAATAATGTGCAACTGCATGAAATGATTCAATTTTATTAAAGAGACAAACTTCTCTTATTCCCGACAGAGTAACGTTATTGCATTGAATGTCTTTATCGTAAGATTCTTTAGTGCGAAGCAATTCATTACATTGAACGATTTGTATAACCATTAAATTTCTAAGACATTTACAAAATCTGCATGAAAAATATCATCGAAAACTTTGAGTAAATCCTAAAACAGTGCGTATTCCTAAATTGTCACCAATTAAGAAAATTAATTCTTTAACTAATTTTGTAAAAATTGCGGATGAACCAAATTCATGCAAATCTGCACTATGAAATAATAAAGTTAAATATCCAACGTACTTTGATACTCTGGAGTAAAACAAGGAATACTGGTGTACACAGCACCAATTTTATGTATTCCAGCATGCGCGCCTAATGGATTGCCGGTTTCATATTCGTCAAAATAGAAAATTGAACCTAAAACTTTGGTTAAAGGCACAAATTGAGCAGTTACATTTTTAATCACAGCTATATTTTGCTTTTTTTTCTAATCTTTGGCCAACTATATACTCAAGTTCAATATAACAACCATTGTTACTAAAATATTTCAGTCTTATATGTTCAGTTTCGAAATCTTTAAACATATTTTGAAAAGAAGAACACATACCTCGGACAAGTGAACTATCATCTGGAGATATGTCATATTTTTTAAAAATTCTAACAATATTTTTTTCAAATTCCTGCATTGGAACTGATATAAATTCATTTATATTTTCAACTACTTCTTGCACTTGTTTTCGATTCAATGTACTAAGTGCATATTGTTTACAAATAAATGTTGCTGTCTTATTTGTTACTAAATCCGAAAAAGGCTCCGTTTCGTTCTTTTGAGGAAGTTCTTCTTTTGTATAAAAAAATTCATTTGAACAGTTCACGGGTTCAGTGTGGTAATTGTGTCTGTCTGTGGGCGAGTATTGTTTCTTTCGCTATCTAGATCCACTGTATTAGTGCTAAAAAGCAACCGACAAATAAGGGCTTCAGAATAAGAATTTTTTAATAAAATATTTTTAAATTTATGTAAATTTTTTAACTTAAGAGTAGGATGTGAAATACTGACAATTCTCTTTTTTAAACCCAAAATAACGTTGATTTTAATTTTCATAGTGTGATGTGAATGAAAATGTATATATCTTCCTGAAGCCATAGGCTTTTGGTACCAATCAAGTATGATTATATTCAACGATGTTCTTATTAATTTAGTGTCCAGGAAAGGAACACTTCATTCGGTTCCCTTTTCGATGGTAAATTGTATATTGGGGTTGTAATTATTGAAAGTGTCAAGTATTTCATCAGTCCTATCACTAGGTACGGCGCAAATTATGTCATCTACGTATTTTTTAATAAAAGGTAAATTGAAACTAAGTCTGGGAATACAATCATCCAGTAATTGATCCATCACATATTAAGCAATTATTGGACTAAGAGAACTGCCCATCTGGATACCGAAATTATTTTTGTAAAATTGATCTTTATATTTGCAAAAACTATTGTCAAAAGTGAATTTAATTAATTCTATGACACGTCCTAAACTTAAATTACAATGTGAAATAATTTCCAATTTTTCGGTTATACTTTTTAGCACTAAATCTACAGGGATATTGCTAAACAGCGAAACAACATCCAAACTGATTATGACATAGTTCTCAGGTAACTGATAATTTTGATATTCAGAAGGATATTCGAGAGAATCTTTGACAAAATATGTGTTATGTTTATCATACGCAGTTTTTAATATTTCCGCGACAAAAGAAACTATTTTGTTATTAGGAGCATTAATAGATGAAATTATAGGTCTTAAACTTAGGGTAGGTTTATGAACTTTAGATAGTCCATAATATCTGGGGGCTATTGCATTGTAAGTTATTAAAGTACTTGCCTTTTCCGCAGGAATCATATTAGAAGATTTTAATTTTGAAACCAATTTATTAGATTTTTTTGAATTGTACTGGTTGGATCTCTCTTTAAAATTTTGTAATTATTGGGGTCATTTAATATTTTTAATGATTCTACGTCATAATGATCTCTTTTCATTATAATAGTGATATTACCTTTATCAGACCGAAGAACTAATAAATCCGAATTTTCTTTTAAATAGTTTTTGCAACGGTTGTACAGCAAATTTATATTGGACAGACATTCATGATTCTTATGTAAAAAATTAGTGATGATGTTAGTGATTCGAGCTCTAACCACATTCCTTGTATTCGTATCAAATTTTTCAATAATTAGTTTAAGGTCAGCTAATAATTTGTGTATTTGAATTTGATCACGCGATGGATTTATGCTAAATTTTGGACCAAGTGCTAAAATTTGTAAAATTTCAGATGGAATTTCTGTCACTGATGTTTTTAATCCAGTTTGATTCTACTTTTAATTTTTTTACGTTCGGCTGTAATCAAAGTATTAAGTTTTTTTTTTATATTTCTGTTACGAACTTGATAGAAAATTAGGTTAAATTTTTGTTTTTGTTTTATTTTAAAATTTTCAAAAATATATGTCGGAATCATATTATTTATTTGATTTTCTAAGTTTTCTAAGGTTCTGGAAATTTGTTCAAAATGTCGCAACGTACATTTAATTTGGATTTGTATGTTGGCTGTAGTATGTTTTGTTTGTGATGTGATGTGGTTTGGGATCACTCCTTCCTAACGACAATTTAGCAGAAAAATTCGGCGGTTCTTGATGGCTGCTAGTTTGGTGTTAGTGGTGGCCCATTTTTTCAAAAGCAACATGGCGTTGTTACCGTAGGATGCTTTTATATCGTTGAAGAAACCTATTTCTATAATTAGAGGTTAGATATGATCACGACTGAGCAGTTAAGTATATGAAAAATATTTCACAGGTAAGCAATCCGGAGTATGGGAAAAGAATATTAAATAATACTCTTTAAAGTTACATGTCATGACTACAAAAAATAAAATTTTATTACTTCAAAGAAAATAAAAATAATACTCGATATCACTTCTTGAGTGGAGTACTTTTCCCCGTTTTCCTATTTTTGTATTTTGTGGTCCTCTGTCTTTGTCCATATTTAAACGTGTTCTATGTCAACTATCTATAACCAATATACCATAGACAGCTGCTATCTGTCATAACATCGTAATATCCTTACTTTCACAAGTTGGATTCGCCCGGGCGAATTTTAGTCTGTGCATATAAAACAGAAACAAATAATATAATTCTTAATAAATTATTAGAGTAAACGTGAAGATATAACTTAAATTAAATATAATAATAAACCTTTCTTCACAAATTATATTATATTTTCAAAATGTACATTTCGATTGCATTGCAATTATAACAAAAATCTTAACATGTTGGAAGCTATTGAAATGAAAAATCATTCTCAAAATTTATTAAACACTGATTTGTCGCCACTACATAATACACTACTAAAATTTGTCAACCCAATTGTTAAACATCATTCCTCAAATTAATATTATCCTAATTTACTATTTTATTACTTATTTTTATTTCATATTAAATTATCAAGTATGATAAAAATATTGTGACTATGACATAAAAATTTTTTGAGATAATTTTGACATGTTTATGAATATTATGTTTATTCTATTATTGTACTACAACTGATGATGATTGCAATGCAATCTAAATGTACATTTTGAAAATATAATATAATTTGTGAAGAAAGGTTTATTATTATATTTAATTTAAATAATATAATGTTATTCAATTATAAAGTCGTTCATTTATATACCTGGTGGAATATATCTAAACCGCAGATATATGTTTGCAGCGACCACTTCGTCCATCTTTGCACAAACATGTCATGTAATCTACAGTTGTTTTATTGTTTATATATTTAAATTTCCCTTCAATAGTATGAGGGACAGACTGCACTTGTTTGCAAACAGAGTGCATATATCGGTATATCATTATTTGCATTCGTTGTGGTCTCTTTATTTACCACACCGCATGAAATAAGATGCCCAGCCTTGAAAACTTCCTTGCCCTCATAAATCCTTCTTGAATTTTCATCATCTCCCATGTATGAGAAATACTGAACAAGGGAAAATGAGTGTTTATTAAATCCATTACATAAAAAAAAACTTCAAAATTATATTAGACCATTCCAGATCACGTGACTTTGACATGTCGGCCATGTTTGCTGAGGGGCATACAAAGTTTTACATGGTAGAAAGTAATGTGATTGTATTTAGAGCAAATTTTACATTTATAACAAGAATGTTCAAGGCATATACGAACAAGTAGTTAATATAATCCTGTTTTAAATACAATAGAATCTCTCATATCCGACCTCGCGATATACGCCGCCTCGGAATATCCTACCCTTCTCGAGCGTCCGGATTTACGGGAATCACAGGCGCACGCAGCCGTCTGGGAACAACAGTACACACTCGGTGCCGAGCCCATGCACTTCAGTATTCCGCCTTGCGAATTTTCAAATGCGCAAGAAATACTTTCTGTTAACGGTTCAATAACGGTTGTTATAGCAGTGACTATGCTACCCAACAAAAACGCAAATGTATTGCACGCACGCTACAGAAGAAATTAGAAGTTTTACAGCGGTTAGACAATGGTGAGTCACTTCAAAAATTATCTTTTAAACTCGGAATAGGCATCACAACAATTAAGGACTGGAGAAAAAATAGAAATAATCTAGAATCATACTCCTTGACGGTGGAAAGTGAAGAAGCTTTAAAAAATAGGAAGACACTTAAAAAGCCAAAACTTGAACTCTTAGATGATGCACTCTGGGTTTGGTTTTGTCAAGAAAGACGCATAGGGACACCTCTGTCAGGTCCTATAATAAAAGAGAAGGCGGTGATTTTAGATAATAAATTAGGAGAGACAGGGGAAACGTTTAATGCAAGTGAAAGATGGCTTCACCGATGAAAGCGTCGTCATGGTATTCGCCATGTTATCATTTCTGGAGAAAAGCTCTCAGCTGACGATGACGCGGGTAACTTTGTGAAAAAAATTGAAATTTTTCTCAAAGAAAACGATATGCACCCGGACCAAGTCTATAATATTGACGAGTCGGGGTTAAATTATAAGATGCTCTCAAAAAAACCCTTGCAGCAAAAAATGAAAATGTGACCGGGACAAAATTAGCCAAGGATAGACTGACTATCGCAACATGCAGTAATGCAAGTGGCAGCCACAAAATGTCATTGTTTGTCATTGGGAAATCCAAAAAGCCCAGGGCATTTAAGAATATTAACATGGCATCGTTACCTGTCTATTAATAGACATCAAAAATCAGCTTGGATAGACAGTTATTTATTTAAAACATGGTTTTTTTGAAGAGTTTGTTCCAGCTGTAGAAAAATATTTGAAAATGAAAAATCTGCCGATCCGTGCCGTCTTGCTTCTCGATAATGTCCCCAGTCATCCTTCTGAAAATGAACTCATAATGGGAAATATAAAAGCTATGTTTCTACCCCCTCATGTGACTCCCTTGATCCAACCAATGGATCAGGGTGTTATCGAGTGGTTGAAGAAGAGGTTTAGACGAAAATATGTCGGCTCCTTATTAGAGAAAACAGAACAGGGCTCTAACCTATTTGAAGCAATAAAGTCTTTCAATATAAAAGATGCAATTTATATTGTTGCTCAAGCGTGGAAAGAAATGAAAGATACCACTCTTCAAAAATCTTGGAAAAAAATTTGGCCAAGTGTAATGGAAGATGAACTAACCCATGATACGCCTGAAAACGTCAATACAGATGCAGCGTAATTAGTCCAAGATTTACAGTTTATTAATGAAGAGATACAACCAGCCGATGTAAAAGAGTGGCTATCTGAAGGAGACATGGCAGGCGTCATCAACGAGGATCTCGACGACGACCAGAAGCAGAATCTGGAAAGATTAGTCTTTCGGCAGATAAAGAAGCATTCGAAGTCGCAATGAAATACATCGAGCAGCATCCAACAGATAGATGTGCTATGGATTAAGAAGTGGAGAGACGCGTCGGCTAGAGCAAGGTAAGTAATTGAAACCAAAAAAATATTACTGACTTTTTTAAATGAATTTACACAAACATATTTCTGTTAAATAACTTTTTTGTCTAATAAACATTCATTTATTTGTATTTTTTTATTCCTCGGACTATCCGACCTTTTTTTGTACCGACCATTCCTCGGTCCCGTGGGTGACGGATATGAAAGATTCTACTGTAATATATTTGTATACTTACATTTCGAGAAAATGCCTTCATATTGCTCTGTTGTGGATTGTGGTGGTATATAGTAGGGCTGTCAAAAGTATTCGGTTAACCGGTTAATCGGTTAACCGGAAACCGGTTTTTCAATAATGATATATTCGGCTAGCCGGTTTGTAGCCGGCTTATTCATTATATTCTCTCATTAAATATAAGCTCGTGATATTAATAATGAAGAAAGGGGTGAAAGGACCAAGCGTTGAATGGTTTATAGATGAAAACAAAAGGCATAAATGGTCCACGTGTATTCTAAAATTATTTATTCACAATCATTATAGTAATATACCGATTCCTAACCTTTTGGAGGTTGGGAAATACGTCATTCTTAACTTTAATGACATTCTCTTAGGTTGGAAATAACAGATTTTACCTCTTGGGTTGGAAACGTTTATGTAGAGGTTGCCTAGCAACATTGTAATAGATCCTTATAATAAAGTAAGTTAAAACAAATTTTAAGAGAGCTGTCAAAAAATATTAATAAAATTAAAGGTTAAAACTCATTGATTTATTTTGAAAATTATTGATTTAAAATGAGGATGATTGTGAATAAAATAAGATACATAACCTCGGTGGGAGTTTCATTACAGCCTCGCGCTTTATCTCTTATCTTTATACATAAGCCCTCGGATGTAATGAAACATTTCCCACCTCGGATGTAATAACTATTATTACGGACGCTTCGGGCTTAGGGCAAGCCCATCTTCAGCAATCGTTGAATATACAGTAATAATTAAAATTTATGACAAAATTTTTTTAAAGTTGTATTAGACGCGATGATCTATATGAACAACATCGAAAACAATTTTAAATACAGCATTTCAACAACCTTCCGAATCAATACGGAGTTAGTGAAATATGAATAATAATCGAAGATATTGCTCGCATACCATATATACGTATATCATATACCATTGCTAAACAATAAATTGTCAAGATTTTAGTGCACACAGGGAAACTTTGCAAAGTTTACCGAAATTTATTTCCCAAAGAAGAAGTAAGATGTTTCCTAAAAGTTAACGGCGCCCTTAAAACTCGATACGTTTTGAGGAAACTTTTGAACATGCACCAAATTAAAGGTTAAAAACCAGTTTTTTGACCGACTAAAAACCGGTTTTTTGACCGGCTAAAAACCGGTTTTTCTGACCGGTTAAAAATCGGCCGGTTATTGACTTAAACCGGTTATTCGGTTTTTCGGTTAACCGGTCTGTACACCGACGGTTAACCGGTTAGCAATTTCAGCAGATTTTGACAGCCCTAGTATATAGCAGAAAAAGACAAATTGTCATTTCAGATTTAGACATGCGCAAAACAGTTTCGTGACTGGATTGAACATGGAACGGTTCATTCCCTGAAAAGAAATAGTTCCCGGAAATATATCCGCAGAACTATCTAGTTCCGTCGTTTCCTTTGGAGTTCAAGAAATGAAGGAAATATTTAAATGTTTCTGTATAAGTTAATAAGTTAGCTTTCATAAAATATCACATCAATTATATCATTACCGATGTCTACATGTGTTGTAGATACTGGCACACCCAGAAATGGGTAATATGCCGTGATGATATATTTATTTATTTTATAATTATTATTTCACCTTGTCAATTGATTTTCCTTCATACTTTTCTTACAGGCTTAGGACTGTCAACCACTGAAATAGTTACTAACTGGAATGCGCTTACGAACCGTGACTGTGAAGCATATTGAAAGCCTGCTGCTGGAGTAGTCGGCAAACATCGAGACAGTTCGTGAGTAGACGGAAGCCTGCTGCTGGAGTAGTTGGCAAACATCGAGACAGTTCGTGAGTAGACGGAAATTATTTCGTGTGGCGCATGTTTAAATAAATGAAGCATAATATGAAAACAAAGCGATCAGCTATGATACGAGTTATTCGGCTAGGTTCGGTTCGGCACGAACGTGCGCGAACAGGACCAGCCATTATTGTTCAATGAGGCTTCAGTGCAGCGTACGCTGATAGGTAGAGTATGCGAGTTCCAGTTAGTATATATTTCAGTGCTGTCAACCAACTAAATTTTAAACGTTACAACTTAACTTGCTTTGTTGTGCATTTTTATGTAACTATTGTTTATCTATATAATTGGTTGGCGTATTTAAAAATCAATCGATATATATACAAATGATCAGGATTGTTCAGCTCAAGAACATTTCTTTGACTTCTATAATCCCTGCAATTTCGACTAAAATAGCGAAAACTGCATATGGTGAACATGTAGGAATAGAAAATATGTTTTACTTACAAGCTCTTTCGGTTCACAATCGCTTACACGATTATATAGAGAATTGACCTGCGAAGAACTCACTGTGGAAAGTAAAAATGCATTGCAAGAAGGACCACTAACAAATTGTTTCACTGTATGCTGTTACTCGAGGGCCGTATTCCACTATTTGCTGTTAATTTTCCATGTGATAAAATTGTTTTTCATATATTTAATATTAAGTATAATAGAGACTTTTTTTTGCTAAAAGCAGGTTTCCGGAACTACTAAAGAGGTACTGCTTTGAGCTCGTTAACCCCAGGGATTTAGAAATGGGTGATTCGGGAACGTTGTAAAAGTTTCAATAAAGGAAAAAAACAGGCCGTAGGTTCCAATATTTATGACTAACAGTCAAAATTGTCTTTATTTATAAAAAAATAGGACGTTTCGGACAATATTTGTCCATTTACAGCTACAATACATATATAATATTATTGTTAAAAAATATATAGTAAATTTCGTCGTACCAATTACATAGTGTTTGTTTCAATATTGTATAAAATTTCTTTATTAGTTACACATTTTTGTGAATGCCCAAATCTTGTCTAGAATTATAACAGAAAGTTTTTGATAGTTGAAAAGGCATGTTGCAACTAGGGCGACATGTTGAGCACTGACTAAACATACAGAAAAAATAATATAATGCGCAGAGAATATGAAGAATAACAAAATGCAAGGGAGGGGATATTTATAAATTTAAATTTTGTATATATTTTGAGTTATTATTAAAATCTGTTTGATAATTTAAACTGTCGTTTTTATCCAAGGTTATATGACAGGTTTCATACAATAATCTGGTATATTTATATTGTACTTGTACTAGTATTTTACGTTTTCAAAATCTGGTATGTGCCCCGTTTCGACTATATGTCTTGTCAATGCGCTGTGATCAGGGTTATTTCTATTGCTATGGTACTGATGTTGCTAAATTCTTTTATGTAACGGTTGCGATGTTTCACCAATGTAAAATTTATTACATAAATTGCAGATGATCTGGTAAACAACTTATTATTTTAATTTAGGTTCTATAGGGTCTTTTAAAGATGGATAGAGTGAGGTAGTACAATTGTTAGTGGTATTGGCTATTTTAATGTTTGTGTTTTTTACAGTATTTTGTATTATTTGTTTAAGGAATAATCGAAGGGTATTGTAGCATATATTGTTTTCTCTTGGGGTAGCCTCCCCCTATCTTCTCCATCAGGGGGGACAGGGGGTGGAGCATTTAGTTTATTGATACGAGAATTAATATGGAGATTAAGAAATGTTTTCGGGTAACCGTTGTTTTGAAGAGTGTGGCATATGTAATCTATGTTGTGTTGGTGGTACATTGGATGTGCCAATAAGATTGCTCTGTCAACAAGGGAGTAAATTACACCTATTTTATATTTTAAGTTTGTATAAGAACCGAAATGTATCTGCCTGAAGAAGTTGCTTTTATGTGCCAGTTTGTGTATATCTTGTTATTATTACGTGTTAAGGTGGTATCCAGGAAATTTATTGTATTATTTTCTATTTCTTTTGTAAATATTATTCTCGGGTGAAAATCATTGACCACTTTCAATACATCATCAACACAACTAGATGGTTCTATAACTAAGCAATCGTCGACGTAACGTTTATAATATATTCCAGTTATGTTTCGAAAAAATCGCATTTTCAATATGTTGGAGAATTAATTCAGCCAATATGCTACTAATGCTAGAGCCCATGGGCGTACCATTACGTTGAAAATAAATTACATTATTAAACGTGAAAACAGATGCTTTAAAACAAAGGTTAATACTTTCTAAAAATTGTTCTAAGGTTAAATCAGTAAATTGTTGAATGTGTTCTCATTTTTCAGTTATGCATTGGATAGCCAGGGGTTGGAGTATGGATGGATAGAGAGAAGTCACATCAAGAGAAAACATAGTGTAATTTTCGGGAATAGTGATATTTTTGACGTCATTTACCAGATCAAATAGATTTTTGATTATATATTCTGAATTGGATGTTACGTTACTAATAATATCGTAAATTCTAGACAAGATTCGGGCATTCAGAAAAATGTGTAACTAATAAAGAAATTTTATACAATATTGAAACAAACACTATGTAATTGGTAAGATGAAATTTACTATATATTTTTTAACAATACTTTATAATATTATATATCTATTGTAGCTGAAGATGGGCAAATATTGTCCGAAACGTCCTAATTTTTTATAAATAAAGACAATTATGACTGTTAGTCATAATTATTGGAACCTAGGGATTTATCTTTATCTTATAATAAGCTTAGACCTAAGAAATACCGTAATCTCTTTCATTAGGACTGAACAACGGTCTTCTTATAGGTACCGTGTGTCCCAAGCAAACCTTGACATAGGCATTTAACATGGGAAAACAGTTTTTTGTAAATAAAAAGTGTCCGGCAGAAAATTAAATCATTATATTGAACATGATAATAGTAGATTACCTCTTGTACGTTATTTGTTATTCATTACTTTATTATCATTGCATAAATTAAAGAAAATTATAAATATTTGTAAAGAAATATTTGTTTCACTATTTTATCCTGTGATATCAGATTGATTTCGAATTCTTATCATGGCCGAGTGGATAGCGTGCTTGCTTACGAAACGAAGGAACGCTTGTTAGTTGGGGTTCAAATCCCTGTCGAGCCAAAATTTTTATATTTTTTTTTATTTATGAATTAATTACGAATTATATTAAAAATACTATGAGATCATAATATGAAAGAATTTAAATTACAAATAAGTTTCTATCATGCCATAGGTAATACTAGTTTCAATGGAAGTAGTAATCATGACTAAAGAGCAAGAATTTAAGCTGTATCACCTATTTTTATTTTTAATTTTTTTTTTATAAATATAACATAGTAAAAACACAATACGTACACATATTCGTTGTATCCTAATCATGTTTTTTTGACGATCAAAAGAAAATATAGTGCATTTTTTATTACATCAATGTTTTGATTATTGTAATCAATTTTGTCATTGTTATATTCAAGTATAAAAATGAAATAATTTTCATCGGATTGATTATGTAGATGTCATTAAAATTAAAATATTCTATTAATCTGCGAAAAGTTTTGTGCTATTTAGTTCTAGTATTTTCTTCAAATTTTTTCGATTCACCCCAGTATATTTTCGCGCCTTTGTCTTGAGGTTATCGAATTTTCTCTTTATTACAAAGTTCTAACTGGATTTGAATTGTTTTATTCTTTTACGATATCCACGCTTTAACCTTTAAATGAAACAAATTTAGAAATTAAAGACAATATAATAAAAAACTTGTTATTCCAATTTGCCCGAGATTTTGCTACATGAAATGAGCGGGTAAGTATTTTAAATCATTGTAATGCCATTATCAAAAAATGTTTCATTTAAAGGTAAAAGCATAGATGTCATAAAAGAATAAAACAATTGAAATTCAGCTAGAACTTTGTAATAAATAAAGAAAAAATTCGATAATCTCAAGTAAAAGCCACGTAATTGTATTGGGGTGAATCGAGAAAATTTGAAGAAAATCTACCAGAACTAAATAGCGCAGAACTTTTCGCATATTATTAATAGAATATTTTAATTTTAATGACATCTACATAATCAATCCGATGAAAATTATTTCAATTTTTATACTTGAATATAACAATGACAAAATTGATTACAATAATGAAAACATTAATATAAGAAAAAATGCATTATATATTATTTTTTTTTATCTTAATAAAACATGATTGGGATACAATGAATATGTGTATGTATTGTGTTTTTACTCTGTTTAAAAAATAGGTGGTATAGCTTAAATTCTTGCTTTTGAGTCATGATCACTACTTCCATTGAAACTACTATTACCTATGTCATGATAGAAATTTATTTGTAATTTAAATTCTTTCATACCTATTATGATCTCATAATATTTTTAATATAATTCGTAATTATTCCATAAACAAAAAAAATTGTAAAAAGTTTAGCTTTCCTTCGTTCTGTAGGCAAGTACGCTATCCACTCGGCCATGATAAGAATTTGAAATCAATCTGATATCACAATATAAAATAGTGAAACAAATATTTCTTTACAAATATTTATAATTTTCTTTAATTTGTGCAATGATAATAAAGTGATGAATAATAAATAACGTTCAAGAGGTAATTTACTATTATCATGTTCAATATAATGGTTTAATTTTCTGCCGGACACTTTTTATTTACAAAAAACTTTTTTCCCATGTTAAATGCCTATGTCAAGGTTTGCTTGGGACACACGGTATATTATGTTATTGATATTGCAATAATATTGACAAGTACGGCTTTTGTAAGTATACCTACAAAAATCGGTATGAATTGTACATTTTCCAGATCAATTCTCTATATTGTCGTCGTGTGTCGCTTGATTATAAACCAAAAGAGCTTGTAAGTAAAACCTATTTTCTATTGTTATAAGTTCAACATATGCGGTTTTCGCTATTTTAGTCAAAATTGCAGGGATTATAGAAGTCGAAGAAATGTTCTTGAAAGTATATCAGTATCTACATATTTACATTTTTATGTTTAATATATTTTTATTTTATAAATTGCTACTGATAAAAAGTAACCGAGACACTTTCTTTGAAGTTAGTCTAGTTCTTCTATTTCTTTGAGTTAGACCGGCCTTGGAAAAAATGCGCTCACATGGCACTGACGTTGCAACTAAATTTAACCGCTTTAATACATACGTGTATAAAATAGGGTAAACAAATCTTCTAGCATGCCACCAAAGCAGGGGATCCTCTGATCTGTTTATTATTGGCTCTTTAATATATTTGTGAAGCTCAACTATCCCAGCTGCTGTGGGGTTTTCAGGAACTAAGTTTGCAATTTCTGAGTCAAAGTCATTCCAGAGGGATGTTGTGGTAATAGAAGTAGAATTATTTGAAAGAGTCGACGAGGATACTGTTTCCTTTTGTAGAGAAGTAGAGCTGGAATTTTTTGAAACTTCCACTTCTCCACAAGTCCCCACTTTTGAATTTAAAGCGGACAGCGCTTTTTTATAATTGGCTTCGTCGCGGAAGCCTTTACCCTTAAACTTTGGGTCTAAAATTGTCGACTCAGCATATAGCAAATTTGTTTCCATATTGCTGAAACGCTTGAATACTTGTTCATTAAGTTTTTCTAGCATATCTCGCGTTTCACCTGAAATGTTTGCGCCTTGCCCTTCTGACAAGTGTGGCGATAATAGCATTTTTTAATTTTAAAATCCTTTCTTGCAATTTATATAAACCCTGTGTACTTTTTTTAAAATATTCTAAAATATTTTTTACTTTTTGGACTAAATGTGAAATTTTCCCTATGCCGGCTTGTACAACAAGGCTCAATAAATGTGCGAAGCACCCTGTAGCCCTAACTCTGTTTTCTGTATTCCATTTTCATCCTTCAGAAAGCTATATAAGTTTAAACTAGTATGACGCTCATTATAGTCTATGCTGGCAAGCAAATTTAAACACAATTTCACACTTTCTGTGTCAATGTAATGTGCTGTGATTGCAATAAAACTTTAGTTATTTATTGACGTCCAGGCATCTGTAGTTAAACAAATAGCAGGAGCAAAAGCTATTTTATTTTGCACTTGATGTGACAACTTTAAATACAACTGAGGTAAGAGCACTTCCAATAATGTTTTCCTAGTTGGTAAACTATAAAAGGGATATAACAGGGAAACAAATTTATTAAACTCAGGCTCTTCTACTAGACGAAATTTTTTAATTTTTTCTTGACGGGTAGTGGTTCAAAATTGTACTTAAGAAACACAGAATAGCTTTAATATGAATTAAAAATGTGCTTCCGTAAGAACTTCATGCATTCTGATTTGATTTAGGGTTTCGCACCAAACGTGAATCTTAACCTCACTAATGTGGTCTATAGGAACGATGAAGAGAAAACTGTAGAAGCTATCATCATGGCGACAGATACCGGGAAGACAATAATTGTAAAATTATAAAGTGAAAAAGCAGAAATACCAACATTATATATAACGGCAAAGTTAAACAGTAATACAAATGGCGCCAAACTAAAACAGGGGTGTGAGATATTTCAACTAATGTAAAGAAAAAGATAAAAGGTAATAATTATTGAAAATTTGAGTATCACGGCGAAATTTAAGTTTGTTGAGAGTATTGTAAATGTATGAAATGATTCGTCGATGGTACTCTGGATGAGCCAACAATATTCCCCTGTCAACAAGGGCGTATTTAACAATAATTAAATTTAGATCTGCGATTCAAACTTGAAAATCCTTGAAATTAATGCTCGATATCATGGATCTACCCATGATTCTGCCATATGGCAAATAAGCAAAATACGACGATACCTAGAAGAGGAGTATTTATTAAATAGACATCATGGCTGTCTCTTATGCAAATACATATATTAGAAATTACAGATACGTACACAATTTTTCTTATATACAGGTGACTCTGGCTATCCTTTAGAACCATATTTATTAACTCCTGTTCTCAATTGTAATAATGAAACAGAAGTAAGATACAATACGGTCCACTGTCTTGCCAGAAATTCAATTGAGAGATGCATCGATGTTTTGAAATCTCGCTTTAGATGCTTGTTAAAACATCGTACATTACATTACAGCCCAATGAAAGTTGGAAAAATTAATTATGCGTATGAAATATTACACAATATTGCATTATTAAGAAATGGGCCCTTAATTAATGATGATTTGGGTATGTATTTCATTTTAACTTTAAGAAAGGTTAGAATAACTTTAATAAATCTTAGAATCTTACCTTTAACTTCGTAGACAATCCGCATGAACGTGACGACGACAATCTCGACAATTTACTACAAGGGAATGGAAATAATTCTGGTCAACGTATGAGAAATCAAGTTATAAATAATTATTTCGCTTAATTGTGACTCATTGTAATAATTTCATATAATAAAATGTAATTTAGCTACTTTGATTTTCGACGTGTTCATTTTCTGATTTATTCTTATTCACTGATATATAAAATATAGGCGCGCAATTTAAATTAAAATAAATAAAACCAAATAAATACTAGGTACTATATTTTATTAATTTTTGTTTAAAAATGAAGTAATGGCCTCAGCTATTTTTAAATTTGATTCGGCCACCTTTAAATTCGATTCCGCCAATTTGTTATATGTTTCCGCCAGACGCTGGTTCGACAAAGTGATTTCTTTTAAACTTTTTATGAATTCTTCCTCTATCACAAAATCTGTAGATTTTCTCTTTTTTGCTGTAAAGATATAAATTAATTTAACTTAATCTATACCTTATATTATAAATTATATGCCATTACCTCTTCTTTTCTCTGGGGCTTTTCTTGTTTCTTTGCTGGTGATAAGACCTTCCAATAGACTCTCAATTTCCACCACTGTGTTATTCATCTGAACATATTGTTGCATTTGTATATAAAGTTTATTTAAATTTTTAATTCTTCTACAAATATAAAATTTTCCTCCAAATTTTTTGAGGGATCCGTAACATTTTCATCGCATTCGGATGCTGCGACAATCTAAAATAAAGTTTATTGGAACGTGGATATGGAAATTAAGATGGGAAAAAAATTAGACTCATAATAGGATAATGCAATCAACATTAATTATTAAAATTAAAATATGTCTAATACACCTGCTCAAATGGCTCAAATCCACCTTCCGGCAAATCCGCTCCTTCTACTGTCACCGCACCTGTAAGTTGAATCAGCCGTTCTTCAATTTCTGTTAACGGCTTTACGTCGGATTTCCCTCCTCCTGTCTTCAGCAAATTACACTGAATTTGTCTGGCTCGCTTCTTCACAATATATTTCCATTCGGAAATCACCTAAAAAAGGAAGCAGAATATATACCATATCTAATATATATACAGATTTTACAATCCCCGCACCACAACTATTTTAAAATAAATTTAATTCTTCCCATTTTTGTTCAATGTTTTTAACATTAGTGGGATGAGTTTTAGAAAAAATAAGCGCTTTATTCTTTTCTAAATAATTTATAATTATTTCAAATTGTTGAGCCGTTATTCCTCTTTTACTATCCATTATTTATTTTAAATAAAATAAATCTTTTACGCTTTTTGAGTAAGATTATAAACTTTCGTAAACTTTCCTTGTACAAGCAAACAAAGTTTTATTTATTTATAATAAAACAATTGATATACTTACCGATAAATGACAGCTAGTTCAAATGAGCGCGAAATGCGTCAAACTTTTAAAATAAATGACAAAAATACTGATTGTACTTACAGAATAGCAAAATTGTGACAATCGATAACGTGATTATTAAAAATAAACGATTGTTATTAATTTAATGATCGATAACATATAATGATTAAGTTACAGAATAGCACCGAATATCACTTATTAGTTCATCGCTTACCGATCTCATGATGAGGGACAATGCCACAAGATTACTTTTTGCTAGTCTCTTTATTTTAACTTGGCCTAATAGGGCACCATTTGCATCCTCGCAGCCTATTACTGCCTCCCAACTCCCTGAGAAGCATCTCTGATTTTATTCTGGCATCCAAGCAGTGTAGTTGTTTCTTGTCAGCTTGGTGATGTTAAACATCTTATCTTCATTTATATTTCCATCCATTGATGACTTTTTTTATTGCTGTGTTTACCCATGTAGACAATAGTCCTCTACAATTTTGTATTTTCACTTTTCACGTACACAATACTTTCACTACACGCCTACTGGACTCATAACCTGTTAGTTTTTTTAATAAAAAGGTCCTTTTTCTACTTATTACTTTATTATTAACTCCCTTCTAATAGTGAAATCGAAAGATTATTGTATGGAAAAGAAAAAAAAAACAAAAAAAATGTTTTTACACCCCACTAGGAACCACACCCATCAGTGTTCCCAACACTCAGTATGTCGCTCACCTCAATATTGAAATAATAAACACTTTTAACTATAACGGATGTCTCATAAGTTTTGGCACAAATTTCAAATGGTATAAAATCAGTAATAACAAGAGAATCGCAAGTTGCTATGGAAACAAAAATTTTGCTTAATATCTTATCTTAACTTTAAAAGCTCAATATTGTCAGTCATTTATGTAGATATGGCTTACAAATTAGATACCCGAAAGAGTATATATAATTTACTTGGGCAAGTTCCTAAAACTCAAATATTACGAATTTTTTAAAATCAACATATATCCCGAAGAACCATTTATCGGACAATTGCTGAATATGAGCAAAGTATTCCTTGTTTAAACCTGCAAAAAAGTGGAAGACCTAGAATTTTTACCGAATCACTAGTAAGAAGAGTGAAAAACAGACTTGGTACTTCATTAAGAAAACTGGCACGCCAGTATTGAACATCCAAGGACACTATATCACGGGAACTGTCACGGAATGGTCAAAAATTCAGAAAACGAAGGAAAGCCCCAAAATATACCGCCAACCAACTAGCCAGAATCCCGATGTGCTGCCGTAATCTAAGAAAGGTACATTTTGCGAATAACCGCATGATAATTATGGATGATAAAAAGTACTTCACGCTGAGTAACTCTGAAATGAAAGGAAATGATGATTTTTATACTGACAATGTTGAAGAAGTCCCTAATAATGTCAGATATAAACAAAAAGCCAAATTCGCAGATAAGGTGTTAGTTTGGTGCGCCATTTCCATAAGGGGTGTATCCAGGCTTTATATGGGCCGAGTAAGAGGTGAAGCACTGGATAGTCAAAGGTACATCCATAATTGCCTAACGAAATTGGTTAATTTTAATAAAGAAGAACATGCTGGGGACGATATTATGTTCTGGCCAGACCTCGCATCTTGTCACTATGCAAGACAGACTCAAACTTGGCTAGCAAAACGAAACATACCATTTGTTCCGCGGAATGATAATCCCCCTATCCCTCCCCAGGCTCGTCCCATAGAAGATTTTTGGGATCTTTTATCTCGTAAAGTTTACGATGGAGAATCGGACACCCAAAATGAGGAGGAACTTCGACGCAGAGTTGCAGAGTTGCCGGTTGGGTGTTTGTGAGAGATGGACTTATGCAGAAATGATATTTCCATTTCACAGTGTTTCCTTCACCTACTCTTATGGGAAAGATACGAGCATTAGCAATATATTAGTTAATAGGTATATGACTTCAGTTTACCTTTATACACGGCCTCTCCTTCAATCATAGTTCGTACAGCTCCATTTTAAATAAATATATATATGTCTGCCAATGTTACAAACATTTTTGAATTTATAACAATACATAAATTAATAAAAGAACGATAAATAATACCCTACTATACAGTCTAGCAATTATCTCGTGGTTCGTGGGGAAGGATACTGCGCAACATAGAAAATAGAGAGATACTGACCTATAGAAGGCGTACTCTATGAAGAAACGCAAGCAGTTTAAAGTATAGTAACTTTATATACATAGTGTGGCCAACCGCCGCCATATTTAGGCAAAATGCGCGGGAAGTTTGAATTCATATGATGTGATAAGTAAACAAAATTCGATAAACAATTAATGAAATATCATATAAATTGCAAACGCAATATTATTTATTTCAAAATACACTGAATTACAAATAAAGGTATTATATTATATTTTTTGTATAATTCATTTATAATTATACAAATATTTACTTACAAATAATAAATATGTACATACGCCTCCCATAATATTTAATTTGTAAATTAACACACGCTTTAAAATTTAAACTATACTTTTGATTCTTCGAAAAATGCTAGTTTTAAAATATTGATGAAATTTCCTGTATTAGATTCATTCTTGTAATCAGTATTATTATAGGTTATGATCAAAATCCTTTGTTGTAATCAGCAATTTTACAGTTGTAATTTGCAAGATAACAATGCCAGAAAATTATCTGTTTGGCAGGGTATTTCTTTTACTTTTTTATACTAAATTTTAATAGTAAATCAGCGAAATTAGATGTCGGCAGAACAGAAAAATAAAATGATCTTACCTTCACAATTATTATTTCAATATAACGAGACCAAAAGAAATATCCGTTTGTACTTATAACTACTATATGTATATTAACTGTACGTTGTTTAGTACAGAGAAACATATTAATACAAATCGTGTTAATAACAACTTTGTATCGAGTTGTATTAACGCACTTAACCTAATCAAACACTTTTGAGTTATAAATACACATAATTTAATTATTTACACTATATAATTATAAATATAGTATAATTACTTTAAATTCAGATATAATTCACAAACAATATCTTAAATTCACTTTTCTGATGTAAACAACATTTGAGCTTGGCATAATATCCGCCATATTTAGGCAAATTCGCGCGGACCAATCAAAATCGATCCCCCTATTGGCCACACTATGTATATACAGTCACTATAGTTTAAAGTGTACAACTACCGCACCTTGCGGACGCGCCGAGAAATAAAGTTTTGTGAATGATTATGGATGTACTACTGTTATTTGATTTAAATGGAATTTCAGTAAGAGGAAAAAGGAAACAAATTAAAAACTGTTCATTTATTTATTATACTTTTTTTTAAAATAATTTATAGCATTTTGAATTACACAGTCATTTGATTTTTCTTTACAAATTTTTCCAGATAAAATATGATTAATGTGTTTCGTATAATTAAAAAACAAAAATCTTACAAAAAATTCCAGGCACTCCTCATACAAATGCTGGGTACAAGTAAATATATCATTTGGTACATGTTTCTCTACTATTCTTATAATAATTTTGCTTAAATCTAATTCATGACAACAATTTTTTTATGTTTTCATTCACTAAATTTTTCACTTTGTTTATGAAATTGGATAAATTTTCTCTCGGAGGAAATAATGCGTTTATGTGGTACGCCCTAGCTGAAATAATGGGGTTTAGCATTTCTTTCACCACATATATCCGTTTTGCAGGTCTTACAATTTTTAATATCTTTTTAGCTACATACTCGGTAGCACCCGAAAAATCTGTAGTAGGAGTTTGCACCAGCTCTTCCTCTTCTTCTACTGTTATATGCTGCTCTGTGTCCTGGGGAACATTGTCCGTAACAAAATGTTGCAGCGTTGTTAATGTTCCATCCGTCTCATCCTTTTCGCAAGTAGTACCAACGGAGTGCGATAAAACAAAATTATTAAGCAATAGTGCTTTAAACGATGTCGAAAATGACGTGGCCGTTGGGTTTGTATGCCGAACACCGTGGCTTCTGATTTGCCCAAAATAATTTTCCAATGGGTCCTGGTTAAAGGCTCTTAAATTTATGAATTTGAAAGCAATTTTACATAATTTTTCAGCCACTGTCTCAAAACATTTTATGTTGTTAATCCAGTTTTTTACTGATGGTACGACCGCTTCCTTTTTAGTTTTGGGACATACAAATTAAATTTTTGTCAAAACCTTTACAGCGTCATTCCAAAAATGTATGTTTTTATTTTTTTATCATCGCACACCGAAGGTACTTGCCATGCTTCGGAGTAATGCAACTGCCATTGACGCTGTCGAACAATTTGTCGATGAGGAGGAAGTCGGCAGTGTCAGAAGCTGATGGATTTATTATTGGACTTTGTGAATCTTCTACAACAAAAAAAAAAAAGAAAAATTATATAAATATTTTTCATGTTTGAGAGTGAAGGGCGATATGTACATATTTTAGAGCTAAAATCATAAAATCTAATTAAATTTTATTACTATTAAATCAACCTTCAAAAAGATTATTCTTACTTTTATCCATATAAATAAATTTATTGTAACCCATTTCTTCTTAAATATTCACTGCATCTTGATCTAATATATTTTTTAATATAAAATATTAAAAATTCATATTCTTATAAAATTTTCTTAAAACGACGGTATACAAAGTTATAAAATAAGTAAAGTCAATCGTGTATTATCAATTACAGAACAGGTTCCTCTAAATAGACTAAAATACCGCCAAAATCTTTAAATTTCAAGAACATAACTAATACTACTTTATTGTTTATTAATATTTAGGTTCAGTAAATAATTTAAAAAAAGCATTTCCTTTCTATATTAATGAGAAAAAAACTTAAAAACATTTTTAAAATGTACTCACCAGAAAATTCGGCTAGTCGTCTCATTATCGCGGAGACTCGTTGGCTCATGACTTGAGCTGCATGGCTAACTTTCATTTTTTTCATCTTCTTCTCAAGTACATGGCTTTCTGTAAGTTTCGGAAGAAGCTTAAAGTCAGCATCGACTGCTCGCTGATCTATATTAAAAAGATCTACTATGTCGCTCTATTTCGCTGTCTTCTTCTTTCCGTTTTCCACAAAAACAGCATTTTTGTGCAACAATTTATTCCTAACATCTTTTAGAAGATGTGGAGAGTCAAAAAGATAAATAATTTCTTCTTCATCGTTGACAATGTACCCTAAGCTCCTGAACTCCTTGCCCTCTCTAATGAAGCTATTGCTTGTTTCCTTTTTTAAATAATTTATTGCAGCAGCATTAGTTTGCGCCTAGTCGCATACGGTAGCAATAATTTTCAATCCAGTGCTTTTTATTGCCCGAATGACCTGTTTTAAAAGGCGCATTAAATTTATACTATTCGTTCCACTCTTTGTAAAATAGTATGCCACTGGTTGCTTAAATTTTTTCGATATCCCGCGTACCATAAAAACAAGTGCATAGTCCGCGAATTCCTTCTTCTTCAAATTATCCCCAAGATCTTCAAATCCTACAATTTGGTCCTTGTAGGCATTATACTGCAAATTTGCAGCAATTGACATCTCGTCAAATATTAGGGTGCAATATCTATCTTTATACCGCAGTTTGCTTACAGACTTTTTTAGATTAGCCAATTTTCTTTTGTTTATTCCAGTGTTAAATGTTATTTTAGTAAGTAACGACATCATGATTTTTGTTGTGTTATCAGCGCTATTAGTGGCACGGCGCGCAACTATTACAGCGATAGTGGCGAAAATGCGGTCGCGTCACCAACTATTTGAAAAGTCTCGGTCGCCGTATAGAGTGCGCATAGCATGCTGCGCAGAGTGGGTGCGGTCTGAATCACGCTTTCAGTACTAACCAGGCGGCTGACAGCCCAGTAGTTTTCTAATTGCAAAGTAAATTAAAGCAAGCACACTTCGCAGTATAGCGCTAATATCGTAACCGAATGAGTGTTCGGTATTGCTCGGACCGGCTCGTTTGAATTTGAAAGTTTGCCAGTTAAATGCCAAAATCCGTTGAAATCATAGCTTCACAAACCGTTTTGTTATGAAGTTTCATAATTCAAACAGATTTAATTGACTACCAAATTTGAATTGTGTATTATGTGTTACTTATAGTGGAATTTGATCTACGATGACAAGATCTGTAAGTATTAATAATTTTATCTTTAGTTGTTAACCTCTTATATTGCAGTTGTTTTCCAACAATTATTATTGTATTGAAAATTAGAAGAAGTTATTATTATTTGTTTAAAATTGAATAGTATATTCAATCATCAAAAGGAGTTTACAATGCCCGGTTTCATGAATGTTGATTAGAATCTTTAATCAATGAATCGCCTTGTCAAATACGATATTTTGTTTCATGACAAGATAATTAACTTAATCGGAATGTTAAAATGTGGATACTTTCTTACATTAATTAATTAAGTACTTTATTAAGTGATTTAAGTTACCATGGTAATTATTTAGTATTGATTTAACAAGCTTTCATAAAACGGGCAAATTTTAAAAATTGCAACTGAATTATTTCGTTTTAATTAACCATATACATTTTGTTTTTATGATCATGTACAGTGGCTAATTGTAATTTTACTTTTTATCCTGAGACAGCAATGTGTCACCTTTATATTAAAAGAAAATAATATTTTTTTCCAGAAACCATACGTCCACCATGGAATATGTTTGGTTATATATTATAGTGGATATTAAGGATGAATCGTCATGATCTTCTGGAATTCATTTACCAACAAATATTGATTCAATAACAAATAATATTATAGATTCATCTTTTTTTTAATAAGAATAAATTAAATTATAAATAGCGTTTATTTCTAATATTATAGGTTTAATTTACAAAAAATTGGCACCTATTCTTGTCTATTCATAAAATAAAATTTTAAAAATCTATTTTGGCCAGCACAAGTCCTTCCGTCAATTTGATTTATTTTGTACAAATCCCATATCAAAAGTTCCTTGAAAAAGTTCTATATATCCAGTAAAATTGTAACACGAACTTAAACCATTTTTTACAAATTCCATACCGAAAGTTCTTATAAATTCAATAAAATTATAACACGAACATACATTATGTAAATTGCACTTGACACTGACATCTGTCAATTAGAATTTTTTAAATATATCAGCTGTTTCTGCGATATAGCAACACTGATTGATTTTTGAAAGTTATTCTCTTTATAATTCTTTAACTCTATATCTATTGAATATGAAGGAAAATGTATAATCAAACTGTGTGGACAATAAGATATTCTTTCATATTGAAAATCACATAAAATGTCCAAAAATGATATTTAACTGTGCTTTTTCAAGAAAAACTGTTAAGAACTTCAAAGAAGTGAACTTCCGGTTGACCAATTATAACCAAAATCTAATCAGCTCTTCACATGGATGTAAAGAAGAGGAATACGAAAGAGTCATGATTTTTAGAATTGTAGTATTGGAGTTATCGTTGGAGAAAAATTTGTCTCACATACACACACACACACACACACACACACACACACACACACACACACACACACACAAACATACAGACATCTTAAAAATAGTAAAATCGTAAAGTAGGGACCATAAAATGTGCCTATTCATTAAAAACTTACCACCTATTTTTTTGACCAAAGGCAATACCTTACTAAAGCTGACGGAAAGTAAAAATCGACAGGTGAGAATAAGGGTCGAAGTTTTTTTGTTAAAATGGAAGTTTTAAGCGAAGTAAAGGTACAATAATATTTATTATATAATTTAAATTATTGTAGTTCCCCACCAAATTAAGTTAGTGAAGTGCGCAAAAAAGCCTATCTCCCGTTAATATCTATTTCAATGAAAAGCAAATCTAAAAAAGCCTATCTTATTTTTACAACATTTAATAATTGGGCAGAGTTTATATACAAACTGTCACAAATGACAGGCAAGAAATAAGCACGCTTACAAACGGTCCGAATTGTTAACGTGCTCACAGTCTTCAGCGTGCTCAATCAAATCGGACCAGTTGTGAGCAGTCCGAGCACTGTAAGCTTTGATAGCATGATTCGGACCGCACCCTAAAGTAATGCGTTCTCTGCAGGTCAGTATCTCTCTATTTTCCTTTGAATATACATATCTACTAACATAGATGGAAGTAGCGTACACTATATGTTCCTTTGTTGGCTCAAAGTAGATTGAGAAGGATAGAATTATGTATAAGCATTAGTTGGACAAAGATCTCCTGCTAATTGATACTCCGTTTTAATGCGCATGTCAGAATATTTGAAAAAGTTTCAACGAGGCGAAACGGAAAACCACGAGCACCACACGAGTACGTCAGTTTTGTATTGCCAGCGCCTGTAAAAGTATGCGAAGGTTATTTTTCTAAGGGGAAAATGGATTGGTCTCAATTGTATCTCCATCCTTGTCAATCTTCTTTGGTACACGATTTTTGTTGGTAGCTACTTCCAGATGTATATATTCAAAGCTATTTTCTATGGTTCTCTGTCAAAGAAAACGCTAGTGAACAGTGTTGCCAGATACATGAAAATTATTTACGCCAATTTTTTATGTTAAAAGCGCCACTTTGCGCCAAATTTGAATAACAATTTTATTATAATTAGTTATGTAGTTAATGTGAATAAAAACTATAGGTGACATAAAAAACTTGTCTACTGTAAAAAATTACATAAAAATAAATAGGATTCTCTGGTAAAAGATTTTACATTCAAATAAATAAACACTTTTTTAATAATAATAATAATAATTATTCTGAAATTGAGGAAACTGGATAATCATCAACATTGCTTTCAATAATTTCATCAAAGAACTCATTTTCTTCAATTTCCTCATTGTCTTCAATTTCAGATCGATACATATTACTGTTAAATTTATTTAACATCAGGTTTGTTGGATCAAATGTAATACAACATTTCCCTCTGTTATAAAAATATACATTTAGTCGTATAATTGCACTTAAAATTGGAAGGTTCATCCTGTTTCTTAATTTTGTCTTTGTTATGTTTATAGTGCTAAATATTCTCTCAACAGTAGCATTACTGTTTAGTAAACACAATAATATTATCACAAATTGTGAAATATCTCTAAAAACAAGACTGCCTCCAGCGTTTGTATGATTTAGAACAGTCGCCCATAACTTATAAGTATTAAAGAAAATATTAGGTCCGTAAATTTCTCTCCAATTAACATTACTCAATATGTTGTATTGATTTTCACATCTAAAAAAATCTTTCTCTTCTATAAAAATATCTATAAAAGGTAAATCTGTAAACTTAATTTTATTTGTTGGATTTAAAATAATTTCTGGGCAAAAGAATTCTAATTTTTTGAAATGTTGCATATTACAAGGAAGTCTGTTAATACATCCAGTTAGTAAAGCTTTAATATAAAACAAACATCGTCTTTCTAAATCATGTATTTCATTTCTATTCAAATTACTTTTCTTATCGCTTTAAAATATTCGACACCCAGATCAACATCCTCAGGTTTCGCAAAAGCAAGTTTATTATCAAGGTTGTTGATTGTTAAACTCTAAAGTAAATATTGGTTTGAGCACTTTTTTCGCTAAAAATATAATTAAATTTTCTAAATCAGAATATGCTTTTCCTATGTCAACAAGATTTTTTTGAAACAAAATATTTACTTTGTTGGCTTCATATATTACAGACTTAACTACTAATATATATAAATAATTTCTTTCATCATCTAACATTTCATGTAATAGTCTGGCGATATATCATTTCTCTTTGTTTACTACTGTACTAAAATGTAGTTTCAATTCACTGTACTGTTCACTAATCTTTATCTTCATATTTCTTATTCAGTATATCATAAAGCCTTTTGTACTCCATCCGTCGAAGCGGACTGCAGCTAAACCAGTTGTATATTTCTTTGCAAAAAAAATCCAAATTTGTTGGTAAAGATCCTGCAGCTTTGGAAGCTGCATTATTGAACGAATGGCAAATTCATCGTACTAAGTAACAGAGTAAAAAGAGAATTTTTTGAACCACATAGATTGCTAGCTCCATCTGTCCCTAACCCTATTAAAAATTTAATATCCAATTTCAAATTGTTTTAAATCGACATAAATTTGTTGAGCTGTTGTCTTCTCTACCTCAATCATACCCAACAAATTCACTACAACCTCTAAAATATCTTATTCAAATGCACATTATTTTTTTACAGCAATATCTGTGCTCTCATCGACGATGAGTGAATAATATCTATCATGTACATCTTCCAATAACTCTTCCAATGAAGAAGGATCAATTAATTTCTTAATCAGTGCTGAACATTTTGTTCTATGTTTTTTGATAGAATTTATTTTTGTGGTTATTTTTAATGAATTTAATATTTCTTTCAGATGATCCATTGTTCTTATTGATGAGTGCGTGTCAATATGAGCAGCTAATATTAAATCTCTTTTTTATCATCATTTGATACTAGGGTTATGTGGTTAATTATCTGATTTTTTTCGGGATACTCAGTGCCTTCATTTTAGTACAATGTCCAGATGACCTTGTGTGTCTCAATAAGTCTGTCTTGTGTGCCCTTATATGTGATTTGCAAATTTTACAATAGGCACCTTGAAAACTTTTTCCGTCCGTTGCTTCCGTTAGCCATGCTACAATAAAAATGAAATAATAAAACTATGTAAAATCTAAATTTTAAAGTGTGGAAAAGAAAATAAAGTAATCGGAAACTGCAGTCAGTACGCTTTTATTTGATTTGAAACCTACGTTTTGACCATTACAATGGTCTTCTTCAGGATTAAATCAAATAATAAACAATGATCCAACTAAATTTTAAAATACCTTTAGCCCAATCTTCATTTAACCAGTGCTTATTAAATTTTCTTAGTTTTTTAGTTTTACCCATTTTGCCATTTCACATATCGTTCTATCTGTAACACTGTAACTGATCTGTAATCTAACCTAACAAAAAGGTATGGATGCTCTCGCTGTCGGGTGTCGATGTATTTGTTACCTCGCAAGATGTCACTTATGTTACAAGTTAAAATCGTCTAGGGCTGCAATACACTTTAGATCTATATATGTTGGGTTGAACATGTAAATAACCAATGGAAAGTAGATAAATAAAAACTATAAAAACAAAAAAGAAAAATTGTCTGAAAATGACATTACCTATTACAGTTTTTGAAGCGCCACTTTTAAACGCCAAGCTCCAAATGAATATTTTGTGCACCCTTCTTAGACAAAAAACGCCACTTTGGCGCAATTGCGCCACATCTGGCAACACTGCTAGTGAAAGGGAAGTCCCCACTACAAATCTTCGCGATGCTACTGTGCATTTTGACGATCTGACGTCACGCACCACGAGATAATTGCTAGACTCAAATGACAGAAATTAAATGTTTTCCGTTTTCCCTATTATTTGGATTTTAGTGCTGCCATCTGCCAGAAGTGGCGACCGCGAATTACAAACAAATCGCTGTCAAGGTATGATGGTGACATTTGCAAGATGGTGCCAAAAAACGACCAAATATAACTAGACAAAACATAGTTTCATTCGTTTTGATTTCGGCTGGCCAGACAGAGATAGAGATATGTTTTATCTAGTTCGAGCATTTCTCACTAGAGGCGCAATATCGTTGACATTTTAGAATAAAAAGTTTTTTAGAATATACATCAAGTTATACATATATTTCGATTACAGGTCAAATCTGTAAGTTCTACAGATCTGTAAATCTGTAAAAAAACATAAAAACGCATCCATTTTGCATATGAGACGCGGGCTTTGACATTTGCTTGTATGGCCCACCACAACAAGGTTGCCAAGAATACAGCTTGTGTACCTTGCCTGTGTTGCCAAATGAATTTAAGCGTAAAATTAATTTATAATATCCAATGTGATTTGTTTATTTAATTATTTATAAGCTTTGGTATTAAATAAAAACCAACGTTTCACTCAAAAACAAAACCGCAAATGTCAAATTACATTGATATATTCAAGTGGCCTCTAGTGAGAAATTCACGAACTAGATAAAACATATCTCTGTCTCTTTCTGGCCAGCCGAAATCAAAACATTCAATGAAGAGGGATAGGGAAGGTTTTGTCTAGTTATATTTTGTCGTTGGTGCCAAATATTAAGTGATTGTATGCTCTTTGCAACAGTCAGTGGCGTAACCAATAAACTTCTGAAAGTTATATGATTAGGTACAAGAAAACACAATGTACATTTTGATTAAATTTACTGTAAATAATTATATATACAATATTTATTTTGCCAATTGACAGTAAAAGTGCGATTTTTTGACAGCAAACAATCTGTAAAATAGTTAAGCAAATAACTATTATAAAAAAAGAGAAAATAAAAGTAAATAATAATTCACATATTCAAAATAATACTACTCAAAAGTGAATAGGGATATTAAAAATAGTTTTGTGTTAATATTGATACAAATAAACATAAGTTATGGTTCGCTATCATAAAAAAAAAACTTTATTATATTCCTATTCACTTTTGAGTAATTTATAAATTAAATTAGATATCACATCTACGGGCTTTTGATTAGCAAAACCCGTAATCAAACATTTTAAATTTAAATTTTGTGCTGCAATATGCTCTATTGCCAAAAGAGACAGATTGCTTTATCTGTCTTGAGTCATGCTGTTTCTCAGGTATGACTTTATTAATTTCAGTTTACTGAAAGATCTTTCTGCTGTAGCGACAGTAACTGGAATTTTTAAACTGGCACTTACATTACTAAAATATAAATTAATTTATGGTAGTTTCGTGGCAGTTTGGGGCCCCCATATCTGCGATCATCTCCTTGTTCCCTTACATGAAAACGCTAAACGCACTCCGCGCATAAACAAAAAATGCTGACAGTCTATCAGCATATATTCCCTTTTGTTCAAAAGCCATGCAACACATGCCGGTAATACTGCAAGTACAGATGATGGTGGCGACGGAGTGCGTGGTGCTATAGGCGGTACTGGTGACGGAGTTCGTGGTGGTAATGACGGAGTGCGTTGTGTGGCGGTGACGGAGTGCGTGGTAGTGATGGTGACAGAGGGCGTGGTGGTGGCGGAATCTGTGGTGGTGGTGGTGCTAAAGGTGGTTGTGCTCGCGGACGTGATGCTACTAGTCGTCGTGACGAAAGACGTGGTGCTGCTAATGGTCGTGGCGGAAGGCGTGGCGGGAGCGGGATATGTGGTGCTCCAATTTGTGGTGGCGGAATGCGTGGTGCTATTGGTGGTATAGCAGACAGATCTAGTGTAAAAATTATAATTAGAATTTTTTTAAAAATCTGTACTAACTCTTGTAACCTGAACACTTGTTTCATTTCAAAAAGTTCAAAATTGTTACTTTTACTAGCATTTAATATAATTAAAAGCATAACGTTAACGACAAATTATTAAATAATGGAATATATTTTCACAATCATTGTAGAATGATATAAATTTTTATTTCCATAATTTATAAATTTTTATTTCCATAATTTATAAATTTTTATTTCCATAATTTATAAATTTTTATTTCCATAATTTATAAAACTATAATGTTTTACAATGAAATGTATATGAAAATGAAAAAGTTTCATTAGTAGCTTATAAATTATCATGTATTAATAAGGGCGATTATGGTGAAGACTTTAATCGCCATTTAATACACGTGTTAGTTTTAGTTACAACTGATAAAACAAGAGATATTATGAACTTCAAACACTAAAATTGCCTTTGGAGTTCACAAATTTATAAAGAACGACGCTGCTGTTCATTTTTATACAGGCCTAGAAACATTAAAAACTCATTTGTGTCATGTACGTCAGGGCGATCAAAACAATAGAACTGTCAGTGAAGAGCAATTTAAAATTGCGCGGTTATAGTCCATCTCTACGATGCTGTCACCTACGTTGAGCTTTGCTGCCTGCTCCCATTTGTAGGACAAATTAAATTAAGGACGTATGTAAACTGCTTGTTAATATGTTCTTAAGACTTAATAAATGAAAATCTATGGCCAACTTTTTTATTATTAATCCGATTAAATAAGTTTTTTCCTTCGTTTCTTCATGGAAATTCTCTGGAAATCTCCACACTATAAAAAAACAGAACGAATTTCAATTTTTTCTTTCACAGTGAATAGAAATCGTGGAAATCTAAAATGATCATCCTAATATTTCGTATCTGAATCAGGAATGCTACTGTAAACAACTATTCTAAATAATTTTGTTCTCTAGTTTTAAAATTAATAGTAATTGAGAATTCGTCTTTATTATGTTTAATTTTTTTTCTTATATAGTATTTTTATAATTTTAAAGTCGAAGAAAATGAGTAGTTCTTCCTTGTGCTCAAAATGTCAAAATACTCCATAGGTTAAAATTCATGATATATTTTTGACTTTTCAATAAAAAAAATGTTGACATCAGGGCTCGTCCCAAAATCAATAGTACCGAGTATGAGAGTTCACGCTAAACTTTTGCAGATGGCAGCACAGCTGTACACATAATTTTGTGAAAGTTGACATTTTATGGCACATTCACAAATCGAAATTAGTTTTAGTTTTATGATATATATTTTTATTTCAAGAACATTGACACCATCTTATGAAACCATTCACAAAACGTGTAGTGAGTATTCTCATAATTTACTGTTAAATTGTGTTAAATATAAATATTATAAAACTAAAACTAATTTCGATTGGTGAACAAACTTTTAATACGCATGTTCGCGTTTGCGCAATATAAAACATACCGCGTGTGAAGTAAAATGTAAACAATCTCAAATAAATGCTCTATTTTATTTCTGCATTCCTTTACACAGTAATAAGGCATTTTGTTTGGTTATGTAATATACAAATGTCAGATTGACAGTTAAATGATAACAAAAAATCTGGAGGGGATAAATGTGTCTGGAACTAAAGCGCCATTAGTTCCTTACTAAACGCTCTCATTGGACTAGGAGTTAGAGTATGATGACGTAATTTAAGAGTATATTGTGTTTTGGAACGCACGAGAGTTTTGTTGGAGTAAAAAATTGAAAGTAAATTAAAATCATTTTAAAAAAATTAACAAAACTAGTTAAATTATAACATTAACGCCAAGCCCGTATTAGAAGCCCACTTTTATAATAAAAGCGCTTCTATGGAACACTCTCCTCATAATATAATGTGAAAGTACGCTCCATAAAAGTTCTTTTATTATAAAAGTGTTCTCGTAATACAGGCCAATCTTTATTTTCAATGGGGAAATTCAATATCCCTGCCTATTTTGCGGCAGGGAAGTAGTAGATTACATGACGATTTCTGGAAAATATATTTGTTGACAAAGAGATTGTTGTTGTTTTATAAGAATTATGAAAGTTTGTACCTTGTATGCTTGTATGCATACAGCTTTTTTTATACCACAAAGCAGCCAAAACCTAAATTTTGTTACACACCTAAAGATAAGATTACGTATAAAATAATTGCATAACTCCATTTTACGAAGATTGCACTTACGTAAGAACGAAAATTGTAGCAAAAAAGACAAATATTACCAATAAATTATAAACATACAATGACACACATCTAAAATGTCAAACCTAAATTTCAGTTATTTATCATACTTTTTGTCCAAAATGAAATTCATACTTCTCAAATTTCACAACAGCTAACGTAAACTGGAAGGACCATAAGGATACCTTCATTATTTCCGCTTGATTTTGGATACCTAACTAGCATGCAAAAATATTAAGTGCCACTGCTTCCAAATGGCATATCCAAATTTCATATAACTATCATTCTTTAATTTTGTTAGTAAGACAAAGATGAAACTATTAGACATATGTACGTACTGAAGATAGAATGTAAGAAACAATAAATAAGACAGAGATATACAATTACTTGTTATTTTCCGGTTCAGAAATCAATGACGAGAAAAAAAAAATCGGTGTATATTTTACACTTGTACAATATTTTAAATTAGTACGATTTCTAATCACCTATAAAATGAAAGATTGAAAATCATTCTGTTCAATCATCCTGTATATATATATATATATATATATATATATATATATATATATATATATATATATATATATATATATGTGTGTGTGTGTGTGTGGGTGTGTGTTTTCACTATGTTACTTTGCACAAAAATTAAAAAATATTTGTCTCAATTTTTTGCTGCAAATATAACTTGTGGCACATAATTGTATCCAGAATTTAACATAGAATGCAAAAATGTAAAATTATACAGGTGTTCCATTTAAATTAATAAAAATCATGCTACTTCCAGCTAACCTAGAAGTATTATGTTTTTCATATACATAGAAATTATGCCACATCTGTTTCATATACACATAAATTTTTCACTTAGATATAATTCATAAATAAATAAGTCAATGAGGGCGCCCCGCTTTCTGTGGACACTCGGTATATCTCAGTTATAACAATTTATAAAAGTATATTGCGTGTTCTAATGTGGAAAGCCAAAGTTTTGCCAGTTTTCTGATTTTAAGATGTCTAAATGGACAACGTAATGTCAGCTTTCAATTTTTGTATTTTATTAGTTATGTGAATGGTTTTGTTTTCAGATGGAACTCCGAAAAAACTAAAGATTACCTGGCATGCCGTTTAAAACAGCCTCCAATCTACTAACGCTGTACGACATGTAAAGCAGGAATCTGCGAATATTTTCATCTGCCGCCAAACGTTCTTCGGCTGTTCTTATTCTTTGGTCTAAATGAACGTACCGTCGCCGTCTTTGTTGTGGAACCATATTTCCCGCTCGAAGTCTTATAAAGTCTAGACTTTTGGAGTGAATTAAAAGCGACGTAAAATTCCAGATATTGGGATGTCTCTTCATAATTCTACAAATACAATAATAATAACAATAATAATAAAGCATAAATTTTACTTGTCATTTAAACTTACCGATATAGTTGGCGGTAAAATGACTACAAAATTATTGGTTCGATGATATTCACCATGTACACTTATCCGCAGTGGTAACCATTGATTTCTTATGTATTGGATAAATTGTGCAGCATTTATATTTAATTCTTGAGCGATGAGTGCTAGTTCATCTACACCATTTCCGAGTAAATTACGTGGCAATAATGGCAGAATCATTGCTACACGTACTAGCCATCAGAGCTGGGAAAGATACTTCCAAAAAGTATCTGAGATACTTTTGTAAGATACTGACATTAACTTGTTAAAGATACTCAAGTATCTAGATACTTGATGTAAAAATTTTATAAGATACAAATATTTTTAAAAAGTATCTTAGATAAATATCTTAGATACCTTTAAAATATCTTAGATACTTTTAAAATATCTTAGATACTTTTAGACTATCTTAGATACTTTTGAAGTATCTTAGATACTTTTAGAATATCTTAGATACTTTTATAATAGAAACTTTTAGATACCTACCTTAAAATTATTTGGTACTTAATATCTTTTACATATTTTAAAAAATATTTGAAATAAATGAAAATATGTAAAAATACTAAAAAATACAAAAAATTAACAATTTGATTTTGATACAAAAACACCTTTCTTCACGGGATTAAATTATATAGAACAAACTATTTCAAATTTACAATTATATACTTTTTTATAATATACATATACATGTAAGATACAACATATCAGATTTTAAATTACAACGAAATCCTTAAGCCTTAGGTATATTTAAAACTAGTGATATTGACTTGCCTTCAGCAAAATCAGATTTTCAAAATTTGTATCTGAGAGAGCATGGCGCCTAGGAGTATTAACAAAAGTAGCAAATGAAAACATTCGCTCCACAGCTGCCGATGATGGAAGCGGTGTATTAAATTTTTTGAATAATTCCTGTATAAAATTATATTTTTTTAACATTTTTAAGTCTGTATCCGGGTCTTCCAGATACTGTAAATATTGTAATTCAGCTTGTCTTCTAATGTCAGTAACATCTAACACTAATTTATTGCTTTGTTCACTTGCTGTGCCTGTACTTGAGTCGATATCAAATTCAAAGAAGTCCATATTTACATTAACTTTGGTTTCATCTCTTTTAGTTATAACTAAATAAACCATTGCTTATTAGCGTATCAATTTCATTTAATATTAATTCTTTAATATGATTTAAATCATTTTCGGTCTCTCTAATATTTTTAAAAGCAATGAGCCATTTTGTTTTAAATAAAGGATTTGTTACGGCAGAAATTACAGCTTTCACATCTTTCAGATCTAGTAGTTCTGAAAATCTGGTTTCTAAAGATTCTATGCATTTATTGAGTACAGGCATCAGGTATTTGTAGTCATTTTTCTTTAATTTATTTAACCCTCAACTGGTATGGTGGATTTTAGGTGACACTCACGGTATTGTGGGGTCTTTATTGACCCCATCATTTTTTTAAAAAATAATTTGCTTAAATGTTTTGAAGTACCTAATTTATATTTAAGTGTTGCTTATTAATAGAAATTTAAAGGGTATTTTTGAAATCCGTAACTATTTATAGGTTATATAAATTTAATAACACAGGCATACATGACATTACAGTAATATTAAAAAAGCGCTAAATAAAATTATTATATTAAAAATAAATAAAATTAACACGTTATTCTAAACAAACTATCTACAAAGAACCTTTATTTAACAAAAAACTCCGATTGTATTTATAAATAAAAAAACTAACGTAGTACAAGTTTATTGAAAAATTTTGTACAAATTTTTTGTCTACCATTATTTGTTTGTATCACAATTATCACAATAATGTCTTTTCACTAAGTGTGTACCACAAAACACTTTTTTACATTCTCCAAATCAGGAATGTCTTCAATATTCTCGGCAAAAAATTCAAGTTGCGCTTGTGTTAGTGCTTTTCGCCACGTTTTTAAAACAACGTAACTGGTATCTTGGGGTCAATGGAGACCCCAATGCGTCCTCAGTGTTATATGTCAAGTAACAAACTAACTTATAACGCAGCATTACGAACCTCACTATGGGAGTAGAGAATACACGGAATCCCAGGAAGCTAACATTATTACAAACTTAAAACACTGTCACTGAAAATTTCCTGGGGTCAATATTGACCCCACCATACCAGTTGAGGGTTAATTTTACTTTTAAACTCGCTATAGATGGCAAAAGGTACCCATAATACATATTTTCCTCGCCTTGCATTACGTCGAGTGTTAATGCTACGGGTTTCAGTATTTCACAAAATTCTTGTAGATAATTAAGATCTACGTCCTTTAAGCATTGATTTTGTGCTTTTATGTCTAATTTTTTGTACAACTCTGGTAACATTTCTTTGTTACTTAACACTTGGCTTACAGAATCGTATAAGGAATTCCACCGTGTGGCACCAGGATAACTTAATGTGTGTTTTAAAACTTCTTTTATAATTTATGCTGATTTTGGTCTTCGTGCTTTATTCCACAAAATGTTACATTTATTTATGACTGCAGTGTGTTTAGAACGGAGCGAATGGCAGGCGTTAATTGTTTTCATTATGTCACTCGTAGCAATCAAACTGAGCGTGTGGCTCGCGCAACGAATATGTGCAGGTAAACTAGGAAAATGTTGCGCTAAACTATTAGGTTCATCATTATTATCAAGATCAAGTAAATTTTCAGGTAAAAATAAATCATCTTCAATGACGCCTTCTGCATCAACATCTGCCTCCATGTTTTCACTTAAATCATAATCTTGATCCTCGCATGTAGTAGTAGTACATACTCCAAAAATTTTAAAAGCCTTCACGAAATTTGAGCCATTGTCTGTCACTGTTGCTGTTATTTTATTATTATGCAATCCAAATGATAAATGAACATCTTCCAAAAGTTCAGCAATTCTGTCAAAAGTATGCAATCCACTAAATCGCGTGCAAGCCAGTGGTGCAGATTTGCGTTCTAAATTATTAGTCAACCAGTGACATGTTATGCCGACAAAACTTCTAGTTTTGCAGGACCATATGTCTGCTGTTGTACATACATAGTGAACATTATTTAATATAGATTTTAAATTTTCTTTTTGATTAAAAACTTGTTCGCTGATCTTTGTCACCGCCGTACGTCTACTCATAATTTTAAGATTTGTTCCCTCAAATAATCTAACAAAACTAGGATTTTCCAATACAGAAATAGGTGACATTGTATTTGCAATGAAATGAATAAGTCTGTTATCAAACTCTTTTTGACTAATATTTTTAGTTTTAGAAAAACTCTCTGATAAGCTCAATTGCTTTTTATTAGTTACATGTTTATTTTTAGTTTTACGTATCTCTGTTTTCTTTTCTTTTTGTACTTCAGGTACTCATTAAATTTTGCATTATGCTTTAATTTAAAATGCTTTAAAAAATTACATGTAGAGCTTGAATTACCTTTTAAATATTTAATAACAGGGAGGCACATTTTGCACTTAACTACAATGTCACCAGATTTTTCTTGGGATTTATTTTTAGTTTGCATTACTTCAAAGTATGTACCGTCGAGAAGAGCTGATGCTGATGACTTGGTATCTTTTGCCCCAGAAGCAGACACATTGACAGCTTGATCTTGACTCTCATTTGAGTCTGAATAATGAGATGATGTGCTAGCAATGCTAGTATTCCTTTTAATATATCTTGGTGGTGATGAACGTTCATCAGTCGGGAGAAAATAATCTGGATCGTCCTCGTCGTCTGTTGGTATAAAAGGATCAGGTGGTGTTAAAGAATGTAAATCTAGGTCCATACTTTCCATCAATTCAGAATTGAAAGAACTAGTATCTTTAGTTTCCATTTTCCATCTAAAAAATAAACAAATTTAATTATTATAAATGTGTTACACAGGGACTAATTCTGTAACTTAGTCGTTAATTTTTAACAACTTGTTAAAATTTTTGTCCAATATATTATAGATTGATGTATGGAACTAAAAATCCATGTTTTTGTTATATGTCAACATTCTTGATTGAATAAAATTTAAACCAGTTGTTAAAAATTAATGACTGAGTTACAGAATTGGCCCCAATATATCTTAAATCCTGGCAACTTTTGGGCGTATTCTGTTCAAATCCGTAAATAATAATGAACAAAATAGCAACAAAGCAGCCACTCAACGCTCACTCACAGCTACGACGAAAATAAAAATAAAATTATACAAAAAAATAACGATATAAACATTACATTCTTATACAATTTGGTGCCAAAATAATTAAAGTATATTTGTGAAAAATGTGACTTTTTCGCTTGCAAATTTTCAAAATGTACTTTAATAAAACGTAACAACGCACAGAATACAATTAACGAAACTCGGATGGTTACATGCATTTTATAGGAATTTAAACCTACTTTTTATCAGAAAAATCCTTGCAGTCAAGCTCTAATTTATTTTTGTTTAATTTTATTAAATAGAATACTAATGTACGAATATTACAGCCATTTAAAAGCATTTTGAGTTTGTATACGTACTTTACCCAGCTGCTATTATGAGTTGATTATGAGACACCGGCAAACACAACTTTGGCAATTACATGTTGAGCCCAATAATGTTACCAAGTTTACTGCTTGTATACCCTGACTCTGCCTGTGTTGCCAAATCAATTTTAAAGTAAAAATAACTAATATTATAAAACTAGTTATTATTAATGAGTATCATGTTTTATTTCCTGCTAAATTTCAATTTGAAATAGAAGTTCAAATTACATAATTTTTATTAAAAAAAATACGTATATGTATCAAAAAATAAAACAACATGATATTCATTAATAATAACTAGTTTTACAATATTATTTATTAATTTTACTTTCAAATTGGTTTGGCAAAAATGGTAGGGTGTAAAAGCAGTAAATTTGTTAGACCCTACAAGTATTTGTCAAAGTCATATGTCTGCCCGTGCCTCATTGCTTATTAATTATGAAAAAATGACAGCTGACGTTTACCTTTTATTATCGAATTTGTGAACACCAACTACTAAGTTTTATTCAAATTTTTATTTATATTTCTTATTTTCCTAGCGGTGAATGGTCGAATGAGATGTCACTATCACTTTTTTACTGATCACAACAGAATACAAACATTAGATTACTTAATAGGAATATTAAATTCGAAAACGAGTTTGTAATTTAAGTACATTTTAATACTTACACTTCGTATTTGACTTTCAATATCCTCACTTTACACTTTACTACATAAATCCTGGAGGAACAGGAATATGAACATCTAAAGCATCAAACCAGAAAACAAACAGAACAGCTGCAGGAGAACGGCGCATGTGCACTATGCACTATAGCACACTAGCCTTGTTTCTTGTTTGAACTTTGAACACATTTAAAGTTGAGCTAAATACTAAATGGTATTTTCATTAATAAAAAAGATACTTCAACTGCATTTAGATACCTTAATATCTAAATACTTTGATAGTATTTAGATACTTTGATTGTGTTTAGATCCTTCCCAAGTATCTAAATACATTAAAAGTATCTAAAATAAATAAAGTATCTTAAATATTTTTAAAAGTATCTTAGATACATTTTTAAGATAAAAGATACAGATAATTTTTGAAAGTATTTAAAATAAAGATACAATACCTATAAAATAAAAAGTATCTAAGATAAAATATCTTTTTTATACTCCCAGCTCTGCTAGCCATCTGTTTTCTTGTCGATTTCCAGCACGAAGGAGACCCAACTCTTTATCCTTTTTAAACACCGCACGCGAGTAGTGAAACAAGCAACCTTTTAAATTGGTGTTTAGTCCAAATATACGTGGAATAGCCATTCGTAAGGCTGTTTCATAATCAACCATAACTGATTCGACTCTAGTCCTTCGTAAAATTCGTGCGAAGTTCCATTAGAGCAAATAAAACAGGAAAGAGCTAAAAATTATAAAACACATTTATAAGCTTTCCTAAACAATATTAAAAAACATGTTTTTAGTCATTTCTAAAATAAGTATAATGTTATTTATGTTTGTAGCAAAATAAATAATTTTTTTGTTATTTTTTATTTCATTTTTCGATATATTGATATTTCGGATACATTGTTGCATGTTCTATTTGTTAATTTTTACAATAAAATAAATTTGTGAAAATTAATATATTTCAACTTTATTTCTTCCATGTTTCCAGTTGGTATCAAAAACTAAACAGCTCTTTCCTCTAATCTAATTAATAATAAAATTTAAAATTACCGCTAAGCTTAAAATTAAATGAATTTTGAGAACAAAGTTCTCATCTTCAGTAAAAAATTTCGCGACTGTATTTAATTTTATATTGGACAAATAAAAGACAAGTTAAAACACGTTTTGAAGAACACCTGTACCATTTAAAAACTGGGAATCCCGAAAAATTAAGTGTAGCTCGATACATATTCGAGAACAATCATAAAATAACAAATAATAAACTAAATCTTATCATACATATACATAATAATAAATGTAGAAAAAATATATAGCGTCCACTTGTTGAAATTTAGAAGTTGATAGTCGGATATTGGACAGGGAATTAATAAAACGAAAACAATTTCTCAACGTTTCCATTAAAATTTAATCATTATCAAGAGCGTTGGGTTGAGATTATGTTAAAATGAAGTGTATTGTTTAATCGAAACGTTGAGGAATTGAGAAATTGTTTTCGTTTTATTAATTCACTGTCCAATATCCGACCATCAACTTCTGAATAATAATAAATATTTAGATGCATATTAAAGTATTCTAATACATAAGAACAAAAATAAACTAAATTCTGATTCGGGACCCATACTGCATTCAAAATTATTCTTTTTCTTATAAATTCCCTCACTATACTGAATCCTCGTAAACATTTCTTAGTCATAAAACAATCCTGCTAATCCTATTGCACAGAGTTTCCCCTCTTCTGCTTTGATGCCCCGGCCACTGCCAGGACCTCTGGCTTGGTTCACATGCTTAGTAATCTTAATCTACTCTCAGCGAAAAGAGTTCTTAGGATCTCTGGCATGGTTTACATGGTTTACAGGTTGAGTAAACATATTTTCCTTTTGCCTCATTAATACGGTTTCGCGTAATTTTTTACTGAAGATGAGAACTTTGTTATAAAGAAATATTAATAATATGTAATTTTGTAACATATGTATATGCATTACTTTTCAGGTGTCCTAATGTTAGATTAACAAATGGCTCAACAAAATTTGTAGCACATTTTAATACTTCTTCACCTCCTACTTCTAGTTCAGACACACTAATTCCTTCGATACAAATAATTTCTAAAATTGAAATTGTGTTTCTAACGGTGTGAGAGACTTTTCAGTTCCCAAGCCACCACCAGTTTGATTTTGAGAAACATAGATTTCTCTATCTTTTCTTTTGACTTTACTTCGCCATTTGGCAAAAGTCTAAAAAAACATAGGAATATGTTATTAGTTTACGCAGAGTTTTTGTGGATTGTTAAAATAAACGCAATGTTGTACAACATATAAACGCTTTTATTTGACCTTTTTACACAACTATTTATTTTAGGTTATCTACATAAGCGCGCAAACATCTAGTGTGCAACCGGTACAACGTGAAAACAGAAACATACAACCTACTATTGCCTTTTATTCGAAGGCTCACCTTTACACAAAATATTGGCGCATCAATTAACATGTTCCTACAATGACAAAATACTGACACCCCCCCTACTCCTTGAGTCCAAGGACTCCATATTGTCCTCTGAGTTGTTTTCCTTCAATTAACTTGGCCATGCAGTCCGCAACATTTTCGTTGGTGGGTACATATTGCAGACGATGTTTCCCTCTTCAATTTCGTCTTGAACAAAGAATATTTTCAATGCGATGAGTTTAGTTCTTTCTGAAGATGTTCTATTTTCTGCTAATTTCTTAGCTCCTTGATTATCAATATGGAGAATGATAGGACGTTCCACGAATTGTGTCTGTCCTATCTCTTCTAAAAAATTGTTTATCCATTTCGCTTCGCGTACGGCTTCGCTCAGTTCTACAAACTTTGCTTCAACGGTGCTTAAAGCGATTGTTCGTTGCTTTCTGCTATGCCAATTTACTGCAGCTCCTGCAAAAGTTGTTATGAAACCACTATAAGATTTTCGATCTGTTATGTCCGATCCCCAGTCAGCATCGGTGTACATCATAATTTTTTCAATTCCAATCTTTTGGTTTTGGTGCCTTTTAGGTATCTTAAAAGATGTTTCGCAGCTCGCCAATGGGCTTGTGATGGATTGTGGTTAAATTGACTATGATAAGTCGTAGGATATGCCAAATCTGGCCTTGTATCCGTTGCCAAATATAATATGCTTCCTATTAGTGTCCTATATCTTCATCAACTTGTTTTCTTCATTCGTAGTTTCCAATTTCTCTCCTGTTGCTAACGGTGTTAGTACCGGCCGACAATCTTGCTGTTTGATCTAGGATAAATCGGTCTTTGTAACTCGTATAGACTGAACGTGTCGTACGTCTCCTAAGTCTCGGGTCTCATATTCCTTTCCAAGTGCTTTTTTCATTTTATTAATTTCTTCAATTTTGCCATAAAGCATCTACATATGTTGTCACTATGAGTTCTCGTTGGTGGTCATAGTAAACACACGGGTCTGCGACAGATCGTTACATATTTTGTTTTCTCAGAAATACGTCTAATGTTTCATTCCATTTTCTGCCCGATTGATGTAATCCATCGATACACTTTTCTAATTTGCATATCCATTTTCCGTTTCGTAGTTCATCTTCACTTGGCATATTATAGAATTTTTCTCGTAATTTGTCACTTGTTTCTATGAACCCTTCTGGAATTTCGATGTAAGTTTCACCATCAATATCTACCAGTAGATGTGCTGCTACTATGTCTACGTGGTGTACGCTCCAATTTCGCTCTGTCGCTATACCCATCAATATACGCATTGTTTTCATTTTCACGACTGGCTGTACGTTTTATCATAGTCTATTCCTGGTCGCTGTTCGTATCCCAATGCTACGATTCTTGCTCGATGTCTTACTAATTTTCCGTTTTCATCATATTTTCTCTTGAATACCCATTTGGTTCGTATTACTTTCATGTGTCTTGTTCATGGTACAAATGTCCATGTTTTATTGCGTATAAGGTTCTTGAATTTTTCCATCATTGCATTTTTCCATTCTTCACTGTCGTTCGCATTTATCGCCTCTTGTAATTTTATTGGGTCCTTGGGGCTTGTTTCTTCTTTCTGGACGTGGTTGCATTCTGTAACGTAGTCTTGCAGCCATGCCGGTTTTCTTATTCTTCGTTCTATTTCTTGAAAATTTTGTTGATTTAATGGTTGGTCTAATTGTGCTGTTTCTTCTGATATTTGTTCCTCGCTTACACTTCCCCATTCTTCTCTTTCTTCTACGTTGTTTATTTCTTCATCTCGGTTTTCATTTTTCGCTTCTTCATTATTATCTTCACAACATAAATCGTTAAAAGTTAATGTCATCCATTTCTTTGTATATTCACATTTATTTGATTCAATGTTTTCTTTCTTCATTTTGGTGGGAAATATTTCTTCTTCAAATATGATATCACGCGCTATATCTACTGTCTGGTTTTTTGGATTCCATAGTCGATATGCTTTGAATTGTTCTGAGTATCCGATCATAATTCTTTCTTCACCTCTTGGTTTGAACTTCGACTGCTTTTCTGATATCTTCTTCCATGCTCGACATCCGTAAATGGATGAGATTTGGGGGTTTTCCTTTCCACATTTTATATGGACTTTGTCCTTCGTTGGAGTTCTGTTTCTTAAGTAATTTGCACAATAAATTGCTTCCGCCCATAATCTTAAAGTTAGGCCGCTTTCTAAAAGTATACATCTCGCCATATTTACCAGCGTTTGATTCAGCCTTTCTGCCACGCCGTTTTGTTACGGCGTATGTGTCACTGGTAACTGGCGTCTTACTCCTTCGTTTTGCAAATATTCTGTGTTTATATATTCTCTACCGTTGTCTGTTCGCAATTCTACTATTTTTCTTCTGTGTAAATTTTCGGCATATGCTTTAAATTTTTTTAATTTTTCCAATGCTTCGCTTTTGTGTTTCATAGGGTAAACTCCAGTATATCTTGTATGATCATCTGTGAAGATTACTATATATCTCGCACCTCCGTATGATACTGGATTCATTACACATATCACATAGGCACGTTCTTTTATTCATCGACAAATTCATCGCTGAAATTCATTGCAATTTGATAATGACGTTACCGATGAATATGTGATGGAACAGATAGATGGTGAAAATAGGAACTACTTGATGAAAAAGTGCTGGATGTTATACATATTGTAGGTTAGAGTAAGAATGGTCGTAATTTAAGGGTGTATTGTGTTTTGGAACGAATGAGAGTATTGTTGGAGTAAAAAATTGAAACTAAATTAAAATCATTTTTAAAAATGAACAAAACTAGTTATAATGACAACATTAACACCAAGCCCGTATTACAAGCCCACTTTTATAATAAAAGCGCTTCTATGGAACACTCTCTTCATAATATAATGTGAAAGTACGCTCCATAAAAGTTCTTTTATTATAAAAGTGTGCTCGTAATACAGGCCAATCTTTATTTCCAATGAAAAGCATGTTTTCTTCGTCAAGAATGCAAATTACTTTATGTTGAGAATCATGAGCATCCATGTTCGAAAATATTAATTAATTTCTGTATCCTCCTCAATAGTAGGGTAAGTAGAGTATCACTTTGCAGTAAACTCTGGCTGTTTTGGAACAAGTTACGAGTAAACTCTGAGCGTAAGGTTTTAGTTTTGGAACGATTTTGAGTAACTTCGTACGTATTTTTATTTAACATGTACTTGAATCATTGAAAACTTAACGTACTCTAATTAAAAGTGTACAAGAATTTAAAACATTTATACTGGACATTATTTATTTTATTTTTATAATTGTATTTCATATTAAAACGTAAAATGTGTTTGTGAAAATACATATGTCTTTGTTGCATTTTACTTTCCTACCTAGACAGGGAAATTCAATTTCCCTGCCTATTTTGCAGCAGGGAAGTAGTAGATTACATGACGATTTTTGGAAAATATATTTGTTGACAAAGAGATTGTTGTTTTATAAGAATTATGAAAGTTTGTACCTATTTATAGTATGCTTTTTTATACCACAAAGCAGCCAAAACCTAAATTTTGTTACACACCTAAAGATAAGATTACGTATAAAATAATTGCATAACTCCATTTTATGAAAATTATACTTAGTAAGAACGAAAATTGTAGCAAGAAAAGGTAAATATTACCAATAAATTATAAACATACAATGACACACATCTAAAATACCAAAACTAAATTTCAGTTATTTAACATACTTTTTGTCCAAAATGAAATTCATACTTCTCAAATTTCACAACAGCTAACGTAAACAGGAAGGACCATAAGGATACCTTCACTATTTCCGTTTGATTTTGGATACCTAACTAGCATGCAAAATTAAGTGTCACTCTGCCACTGCTTCCAAATGGCATATCCAAATTTCATATAACTATCATTCTTTAATCCATTATTTCCCAGAGTTCCAATTTTGGAACAAACGGTATTCCCCTTATTATTTCAAGAGTACAAAGCTATGAGGCGCTGCCTGTTTTATTTTTCAGTTTATCAGACAGTGCTATTGTATATGTAAGATATCTACGATTTGCTTCTGTTCAAATAATTGAAATAAATTTGCAAAGTTTAATCATTTTCTTGAATATGACGGACCGTAACAAGTCAGTATTTTTCAACTATAATTCTTTCATATATTTCTATAATATGTCACTTATAATATCAATTATGTTGTTAGTTATTATTTACAATATACATATCTGCATTATTTGTTAATAATTGTGTCAATATTCAACAATTTGTTTATATTTTCCAATAATGGAACACTGGGATATAAGGTATCAATTATTTTGCAGACCACTGAGCACTGTAAAACTAATAAATATAATTGAAAATGACGAGTTTTGGGAAGGAAATCTTTCATAACAACTCCAGATGATGGAATTGCTAGCAAAGATAATAGTAATAAAGATAACGCGGATCCAAGTATTGATCATTTGAGTGATCGTCAATTGCAAGCTGAGGCAGTTCCAACATTATATCGACAGGACGGTACAATTGTTACCTTGGACGAAGAAGACGAATTTTCAGACAATGATAATATTCCTTTGTCGGAATTGAAAAAAATCCCTTTTGAATACATTCTCGTACAATCGGAAATAGTCAAAAAATGTTGATATGGTTCCTGCATTTACTCCATTTGTGTCAGCAAAGTTACCTGAACCAACATATTCAGATCCTGTGAGCTGTTTTGAAATATTTTTCGATGAAGAAGTTTGTGAGTTTTTATAAAACATATTTCTTTTGTATGCAAGACAATATGGCGATTACAATTTTGAAATTTCAATAGCAGATATAAAATGTTTTCTTACTATTTAGTTATTGTCTGGATATTTGAAAATTCCAAGATCCAAGATAAAGAATGTTTTGTGAAGTAGGTTGCAAAATATACAATTTTTTGGTAGCGAAATCTATGAGAAAAAATTGTTTTGAACAAATAAAAAAGAACGCACATTACGGCGGCAATAGCAATCTTGCAACTGGAGATAAATTCACAAAAGAACGGCCGCTATTTGATCTATTGAACAAAAGATATATAGAGCATGCTCTTCTCAATGAAAAACTTTCAATCGATGAAAGCAAGTTCTAAAAGAAAAACCCATACGTTATGCATATAAAATGTGGTGTATGGGCGAACCTGCTGGATATCTTATAAATTTTGATCCTTACCAAGGTAAGCAAGAGAACAGACCATATATGGAGTTAGATGTTGGGGGTTCTACAGTTATGAAGTTGGTAGAATGTTTACCGTCAAATAACAGTTTCAAGATATATGGTGTAGATACTTTTCTTCCCCAAATCTTGTAATTCGCCTTCAGAATTCAATAATTTATTATTAGTTGTAGTAAGTCAGAACTATAAGAAATAACATAATTTATTTTTATTTTTGTTGCCCATAACATATATTGTATTTCCCAGTGTTCCAATAATGGAACATATTGTTATAAACAAAGTACAATAAATATATTAAATTTTTTGACATATTTATGTTTCAATATACTTATATAGATGTTTTGTAAACAACAGTGCCAAAAATTAGAGATTAAAATAATTCTGGCAATAATGGGTAATTATTGGCTCGATTCTGAACAAAACTGTGTCTTACAGATCTGTAAATCCGTAAATAATGAACAAAATCGCAACGAAACCAGCCACTCTTATGCATAATTTTATATTAATCAACAAAACTGGATGTGTTTTTGTCAGTTTTTTTTTTTTTTTTTTTACAGATTTACAGATCTTAAGACTTACAGATTTGTTCAGAATTAGCCTATATGTTAGTAAGACAACGATGAAACTATTAGACATAGACATATGTACGTTGTGACGATGGTCACTAGATTTAAATTTATTCTTCATGTTTAACGTAATAGCCTTGTGGTTAACATGTCAGTTTTTTGCTAAAGTTTGATTATTTAAATCAAAGTTCAAATCCCACAAGTAAAAATATTATTTTTCATTTTTTATTGGTTTGTATTGTTTTGAATTACGCATACAATATAATTTGTTTGGCTATATTGTATGTCGTTTGTTCTAAAATGTATTGTTGTATTTTGGTTATAGCTGGTAATGTTTATAAAATTGTTGTTTATCTGTCAGCTATTGTGTGGTCGAGTGGCTAGTGCGCTTGACCAGCACGCTAGAGATCGTCGGTTCGATCCTACATGAAACTGTATTTTTTATATTTTTATTCAAACTTGGCGAGAATTTGCAGGATGAGTAAAAACGTGTTTGAACCTTTTTTGATATTTTTAACGGTTTTTCGGGGTATAAATACGAGCTCGAACGTTAGTTACAAGCAGAAAGTGTGTGCTTTCTCAAGAGAGAGTGTGTGCTCTCTCAAGGGAGCGTTAGCTCTCCAACGAGCCTAAGATGGTGTGTGCCGTCTTCTGCGAACCTGGTGAGGGCCAGGTGAGCGGGTTGTGGATGACCTTGGCTGCCTCTGACTCAGTGCTGTTGGTGTGTGCCGGCAGCTCGTGAGAGAGTGCAGCAGGTGGACCGTACCGGTGTAGCCGGTTGTTTTGTGTAGTGGTGTTGGCCGCTGTACGCCGTAATCGCGATTGTCAATGAGTGTTGGTGTTTCCCAACATTGTTAGATTGAAATCGCGATTGTTGATGAGTGTTGTCAAAGTGACAACACTGTAACCATACCGTGTTCCCGTAACTTTGGTGTGTGCCATTGTTACTCGTTCATAGCGTGTTCCCGCAACCTTGGTGTGTGCCATTGTTGCCCGTTCATTGTTGATCGTGCGTAGTAGAGAGAATATCCTGCAAGTATCGCTGATTCATTGTTACCTTGCTTTGTTATATTTATTACTTTCTCATTTTAATTTATTTTAATAAAATATTAAAAATGATTACAATTGATTTCATTGTCAAAAGCCGAACTCTGTCTCCACTAAGCTACCCGAGCACTTTTTGGCGTTCCAGCCATCCTTTTCAGCGACGCTATGAGAGCGTCCTTTACAGGATCGACCATCTCTCCTTATGCTGTGTTTCCGAATTATTGGCGCCCGAGCAAACCCTTTGACAGCATGGAGAACGAGCAGGGACGTCATTACAAAATGGCGACCGAATAGGGACAACAGCGTCCTTCTTATTTTGGCGTCGTTACAACGTATCGAAGATAGAATGTAGGAAACCATAAATAAGACAGATATACAATTACTTGTTATTTTCCGGTTCAGATTAGTGATGGGAACCGGTTCCGGTTCGGTTCGGTTCCGGTTCCAAAATTACCCGGGTACCCGTTTATTTGAATGTGTAACTATCCGGTTCCGATTCCAAGATTACCCGGTTCTCGGTTCTGGAACCGAAACTACTCGGTTCTCGGTTCTGGAACAGATTGATTCTTGAATATAGGTCGGAATATATGTAAAGTACATAATATTTTGCATATTTTTAAGAAAATTTAATAATACATGTGCAAAATAAAACACGTGTGCATATAATATGAAAAAATTTGACAATTATGAACTATAAATTATTACTTTAGAAAAACTTTTATTAAAAATTTTATGTTCTGCTATGTGTAATTTGTATTTTGTATTTATATACATTATCAGGTATTTCCACTTTTACCACGGAATTTTCCCATTTCTCTACCCGACTCTTTGGTGTGAATTTGCAGTAAAGAAAATGATACATATAAACAAAACATATAATTGTCTATTAAACAAAAATGATGGATTTAAAATTTTTACATAAACAAACAAAATATTAAATGGCTATATTGATTGTATTTAATCGAACTGAAATCAAGAAATTATGAAATATTCCTTTATATTACAAAAGTGAGAGATCAAAATGTAAAGATTAAAGCAGAATGTATAAGTAGCTCATTGAAATTCTAGGAAATATTTACTGCTTTGTCCCTTCATTTTATGGTCACTATTGTCATTATGTAGGTAGGTAGTAGGTACCAATATCTTAGAACATCACTCAAGGTCATTCTACTGTAATAAACCATATTGAATGAAAATTGAAAATACATAATATGAAACTGAAAGTGTAAGTTGCAATTATGCGGTTACATTTTCTAAAAAAACTATCATTCTCCTACATATGGTATAATATTATTTAAACATTATTATATACAATTAAGTTACATAAAATAATTAATATTGTTCAATAATATTTCTCAAATAAAACAGAAAATCTGTTTATTTCTCGAAAATAGCGAGGCTAATTTAAAATTATAATTGAATAATATCACTGATTCCATAACCCGAATCTGAAGTTCTATTCTAGAGAACCGGTTCCTCTACCCGGAACCGGAACCGAAGATCGGTTCTATTACTCGGAACCGGAACCGAAGATAGGTTCCATTACCCGGAACCGTAGATTGGTTCCACTACCCGGGTACCCGGATAGTTTTGGAGCCGGGTGAGTTTACAAGAGGAAAAAAAATTTTATTTTTGATTTTACGGAATACCAAAGGAAGAAATATTTTTGCTTGAATTAAAACGCATGTTTCAGTTATTAAAACTTTTAATTAATGTAAGGTTCTTTTATTATAACGTTTTTTCGTATTTTGTCCTCCTAATAATACAGTTATTACATTGAATCTAACATGATTTTAGATAGCTTTGAAATATTGACAAATGATTATTAATTCTAATTTCAGAAAAAAAAAAAAATGGCGAAAATCAAAATTTCCTCTTGTAAACTCAATTCGGGGACATAGTGTATATACATATGTGTGTGTGTTTTCATTATGTTACTTTGTACAAAAATTAAAAAATATTTGTCTTAATTTTCTGCTGGAAATATAACTTGTGGCACATAATTGTATCCAGAATTTAATGTGAAATGTAAAATTATACACGCTATATTTAAAATAAGAAGTTCATGCTACTTCCAGCGAACCTAGAAGTATTATGTTTTTCATATAGGTACATAGAAATTATGCCACATATGTTTCATATACACATAAATTTTCACTTAGATATAATTCATAAATAAATAAGTTAATGAGGGCGCCCCGCTTTCTGTGAACACTCGGTATATCTCAGTTATAACAATTTATAAAAGTATATTGCGTGTTCTAATGTGGAAAGCCAAAGTTTTGCCAGTTTTCTGATTTTAAGATCGTTAAATGGACAACGTAATGTCAGCCTTTAAATTTTGGATTTTATTAGTTATGTGAATGGTTTTGTTTTCAGATGGAACTCCGAAAAAACTAAAGATTACCTGGCATGCCGTTTAAAACAGCCTCCAATCTACTAACGCTGTATGACATGTACAGCAGGAATCTGCGAATATTTTCACCTGCCGCCAAACGTTCTTCGGCTCTTCTTATTCTTTGGTCCAAATAAACGTACCGTCGCCGTCTTTGTTGTGGAACCATATTTCCCGCTCGAAGTCTTATAAAGTCTAGACTTTTGAAATGCTCTAACTGAATTAAAAGCGACGTAAAATTCCAGGTATTGGGATGAGGTCTCCTCATAATTCTACAAATATAATAACAATAATAATAAAGCATAACTTTTATTTGTCATTTAAACTTACCGATATAGTTGGCGGTGAAATGACTACAAAATTATTGTTTCGATGATATTCACCATGTACACTTATCCGCAGTGGTAACCATTGATTTCTTATGTATTGGATAAATTGTGCAGCGTCGATATTTAATTCTTGAGCGATAAGTTCTAATTCATCTACACCATTTCCGACTAAATTACTTGGCAATAATTGCAGAATCATTGCTACACGTACTAGCCGTCTGTTTTCTTGCCGATTTCCAGCACGAAGGAGACCCAACTCTTTAGCCTTTTTAAACACCGCACGTGAGTAGTGAAAGCAGCAACCTTTTAATTTGGTGTTTAATCCAAATACACGTGGAATAGCGATTCGTAAGGCTGTTTCATAATCAACCATAACTGATTCCACTCTAGTCCCTCTTAAAATTCGTGCGAAGTAGCCAAGAACAGTTTCATACGTAATTCTAGTCTTCCATTCCATTAGATCAAATACAACAGGAAAGATCTAACAATTATAAAACACATTTATAAGCCTTCCTAAACAATGATATAACTTTTTTAATTTTAAAAAACATGTATTTAGTCATTTGTAATATAAGTATATAATGTTATTTATGTTTGTTTGTAGCAAAATAAAATATATTTTTTATTTCATTTTTCAATATATCAATATTTCCGATACATTGTTGTATGTTCTATTTGTTAATTTTTACAATAAAATAAATTTGCGAAAATTAATATATTTCAACTTTATTACTTCCATGTTTCCAGTTGGTATCAAAAACGAAACAGCTCTTTCCTCTGATCTAATTAATAATAAAATTAAAAATTATCCCAAAGCTTAAAATTAAATGAATTTTGAGAACAAAGTTCTCATCTTCTGTAAATACTGTAATTAATTTTATATCGGATAAATAAAAGACAAGTTAAAAAAAGTTTTGAAGAACACCTCTACCATTTAAAAACCTGGGAATCCCGAAAAATTAAGTGTAGCTCAATACATATTCGACAACAATCATAAAATGACAAATAATAAACTAAAACTTATCAAACATATACATAATAATAAATATTTAGATGCCCGTGAAAGTATTCTAATACATAACAAAAATAAACTTAAATTCTGATTTGGGACCCATACCGAATTCAAAATTATTCTCTTCCTTATAAATTCCCCCCACTATACTAAATCCTAGTAAACATTTTCTTTTTTAGTCATAAAACAATCCTTCTAATGCTATTGCACAGGGTTACCCCTCTTTTACTTTGATGACTCGCTCACTGCCAGGACTTCTGGCTTGGTTCACACACGGTTAAAGAATAAATTCGCGATTCAAGTTAAGAAAACTCTATCTAGTGGTAAACTGCCGAACTAACAATTGTGACGTCACAAGCAGTCAGGTAATACTGGTGCGAGGTGCGCTACACATTTGCGTGTGCAACATTGACAAAGTATGTAAGTATTTTATTAAATGCTCTTTTAATATATACTGTTTTATAAATGAAGTAACAGTTACACTATATAAATTAAGTATTTCTTTTTATTGTATGCATATTTTGTGTTATGTGTGTCTTTTAGATATTATAACCTAACATTTCTACATTCAAGTTTTTCATTATTACTGATTACTGCTGTTTTATTACATATATCTTTACTCTTGTACATATGTAATTAATGTATGTATTATCTACTTTTCCTTTACTTCAGATATCGTTGGTACTATGGAGTTTTCACCCAAAATTACAAAAGATTGCACTTTTTGTTGTGTGCCAGGTTGCAGCTCTAGAGCTTCTAAGTGCCCGACAATGGGGAAGTTTAGCATGGTTAAAATTCTGCATAACATACTATTTTCTCACAAATATAACACAAATGACTGCTGAAATTGATATTAAAAATTAAATTTATTGCTCCATTTATTTATAATTAATATTTTTTGGGTAAACTCTAAGTACGTCACAAGTCAGTTATGCGCAAACTCAGACAGAACGGTGAAAGCGAACCACTTGAACGTAGGTCGAATAACACCTCAGTCTCAAGTGACTGGTAACCGCAACCGCGTGCGTCAGTGTATAAACGACATACGTTGTACCAAGCCTCTACCGACGTCATCACAGCTTAAAATCGGCTTTTCCGGAAAATCTGGGCATTTTTGAGAAAAATAAAACATGTTACATCATTTTTCAAGTCATTTCCCATTGAATAAAATAATAAAAAAAATCGCTAAACTTCCCCATTAGATTTCATCATTTTCCAAAACCCGGGGAAATGGTATAAATACAAAATAAATTTGATGTAAATGAAATGATTGATAGAAGAAAAGCTTGGCAAATTAAATTTCTAATTGGAAAACATGTAACAAACAATATGCGTGTTTGTTCCTTATATTTGTCTACGGATAATTATTTATTGAAAGGTGAGATATTTTTTCGAATTATATAAAAAACTTTAAGTTATATTATTTTTATTAATATTTAGGATATTCGAAAAAAATAAATTTGAACGTAAGTGCGGTACCTTCGCAAAATTTGCCAAAGAAAGAAAGAGACTGGCGAGGAGAAACTTATTCAGAGATCTTGAACTGGTACCTGTTATTTTATTATTGTAATTATTATTAAAATATTTTTTTATACATGCGTACTGTGTTTAAAATGTATGTAGTATTAACTTGACAAGTATTATATTTTTTATTGTGATTACAGATAAGCAAATATAAAAATGAAAAACCCCAAGTGCTTCATCTGCTGATTACAAAGAATCAAGTGCTTCAACATCTACAAATTATGGAGACCCAACCCCAAGCACTTCATCATCTACATATTATAAAGACTCAAGTGTTATAAAACCTGTGAATTATGAAGATCCAAAGTCAAGTGCTTCATTATTAGATCATGAAAAATCAAGTATTACATTATATCTTAGAAATCAAATTAAAAACATTATTTCATGTGATTGTTTGTTTATTCCACTAATTTGCAGACATAAAGCGAAAATTAAAATGTCATTTTCGTTTTGTGATACCTTTCATCCACAAGTAATTATATGACTTGAATTGATAATTCCTTCGCCCTCACAAGAATTTCTTGAGCTAGATAAATATCTAAATACTTCCCTTAATAATAATAACATGGTGTATTATAAATAACTCTTCTTTCTTGTTGTTTCTATGCTGTGAAAACATCAACCTGCCTAAGTTCCCAATTATCCTGACAGTTCTGTAGACTGCTTGTGACGTCACGCATTACGCATTAGGAAGAAAATGGCGGGATAAGTTAATTTGAATCGCGAATAGGTTTTCTAAATTGAAGTACTTGTAGCGGTGAGAATGTGTAATCGCCGCTAGGTGTCTCTAGTGTCTATAAGGGATGCTACAATATTACTAATTTAAACGTAAAAACACATAAAATTTTAAATAAAATCATGTTGTAATATTTATTTATTAAAAATATGAGAAACATATAAATATAATAAACAAATATCAAATATATAATGCTTTATTCTTCAACATTTTTATAAAATTGTAGGTTTAAACATAAATACAAATTAAATACTAGACATAATTAAGAATTTTGTAATCGAGATAACTTTTTCTTCTCTTGACTTTTTTTTGTGAACTCATGGTTACTTATTTTGCAATATTGGCGCATTCTTAAAAGAATATAATAGTGTATCGAAAAAGATAAAAATTCAAGTTTATGATCAACACAAGGAAACGAAAGATGACAACTTTCTAACACAGTTAATCGTGTCGTTATAGATATCTGCAGAGGAATTAATATTATTACTAAAAAAGAATTCACTTTCACGAATTAATCTGTATAAGTGAAAATTAGGATGCATTAAATAACCATAAGTTTTCGTATTTGTCAATTCTGCTTCCTTCATGTCACTGTAAACGGTTGTTTGTATAAGTGCTTCAATGCATTTTCCGCATTTAGAATTTTTTGATAATTTTCTACAAAGGAAACCTGTAACATAGTATGTCACATAGTCCACTGTACTTGCTAACGAATAGTCATGTTCCTCAAATATTTCATCTGCTTCCCAATTTTCGGTGTGAATTAGACCGTCTAATTTTTTTGTCAAAGCAACTATATGTTCTTGCCTATTACGCGCAGAGGGATCTTCAAATATATATTTTATATCAGTTATTGACAAACAAGGTTGCTGTTTTTTTTTGGAAAAAGTTCGCAATTACCAAATTCCGGCGGTTTATCAATTTATATAGCGAAATTAATTTGTATAGTTGGAGAAATGTGGTATAAACAGGATGATCATTTTGACAACCTGCTTGTCGTACATTTCCGAAAAATCTCTACTTAGGTACAGTGTTTCCGAAGAAAATTATGTAAAAAAATAATTGCTTAATTAGTTACATTTAAAGATATTTAAAATTATTTATATTGACTACCTCTAATGAATCCTGATTTATCTTAGCAGTTAAAATATACGCTGTCTAGCGGGACTCGGGACCTCGTTCTAGTCCCGAATGACGTCATAATGTTACGTAACTGTAACTTGCAATTGCGCATAGGGACTTGAACTCCGTCCCGACTCGGGATCTACGGTGAGTCCCGACTTGCTTTTTGTCGGCACAACAGAAATATCAGCGAATTCGGGATCTGCGTTGAGTCCCGATTTGTTTATATCTGGCAACTTTTTGAGGTTATATATTATATTATTACCGTGTAGTGTAGGTACTTATTAGTTAGTTATGTGCGTACATACTAAGCCTTTTGTTTACAGGCAGTTGAACATTTTAATCAACAAACCATATTAAATCAAATATCTATCTAAAAATATCAATAATAGTCGAATTGTAAGTATTTTATTGTAACACTGAAATTTATTTTTATTTACCTATTTACACTTTACTTTGTAGGTTGGAAATTGGTAAACAATTTAAATCATATACTGAAGTGGAAAATTTCATTAAGGACTATGAAAATGCAACCTTCAGTAAATGATGGAAACGTGATGCGAAACTAATTTCTTCGAAGTACAATAACAGGCCAGTTAAACCTGAATTACAGTATTGCTATCTGAAATATTGTTGCATTTTTTGAGGCCAGCAATTCAGACCACAGGGTAAAAATATGAGATACAAGAACATTCAAAAAAAGAAGAATTATGCCCAGTATTTATTTCATTTTCTCCAACATCCACTGGGAATCATCTGGAAATTCGAAAAAATTTTGAGAAGCATAATCACGACACCACAAAGGAGAACTTTGCATTTTTACCTCAACAACGAAAGTTGTCCGATAGTGCAAAAGAGTCTGCTAAACATCTTATTACACTTGGAGCTAATAAAAAGTTGATACAGTGTGATTTAGAACAAAAAACTGGTAAAATCGTAACTTTAAAAGATTTATCAAATCTTAAGAGTACTACTATTAAGGGGAATAGTTTACAGCAATGCATTAGCTATCTTAAAAGTGAAAAAAACGCAGATGTGGCTATATTCAAGGATGATGATGACAATTTTAAAGGTTTGTACAAACACCCGCCATGAAAAATACGATGAGCGCATTTCCAAAGTTTTTAGGGGTTGATGCAACCTACAAATTGTTAAATATTGGTATTCCGCTTTTTACCTCCCGCTACCCTTGGTAAGGGAGGTATAGGGATCGTGCTAAAAATCTCATATCGAGATTTTAGTAAATGACCACGTTTTAAGGTCCCTAGAATCCATTTTTAACATTTTCACGATGATGTCTGTATGTGTGTATGTGTGTGTGTATGTATGTATGTATGTATGTATGTATGTATGTGTGTGTGTGTGTATGTGTAGGGATTTTGTCTTCGCTCTAACTCAAATACTATCATTCAGAAAATTCTGAAACCTTGTATTTCTATCCTATTCTAATATGAAAAGAAGCCTTTAGATTTTGGTGTAAATCGGATAACCGGAAATGGCTCTTTACCTGAAGCTCATAATGGTTTTTCTTCAAAAAATATCATTAAATGCCATTTTTTCGCATTTTATGTCTTATGACAATTAAAGATTATTGAATTTTCTACAGGAATACATTAATACTTTTTCTATATATTTTGCAGATAAATTTAAAAATAATTTTTTTTATTAGTCCCGAAGCCTAAGATAAACACAATTCCTTTGTTACTCAGTTCATATTTCAAATGAATGTAACTTACAGTAAATGTCACTGTCAAAAAACTAATCACTTCAAATTAATAATAGTGACATCTTAAAAAGAAAATAGTATATAAATCAATAGTTTTATGCAATGGAACAGTTTGCAGCGTTAGTAAATACGTAAGTATGTATTTAAATTAATAAAAATGGATAGGAAAGTGTGGCGAAGGATGGGGTTATTCGCTAGCGAAAATCGGTCACTTTAATATGTTCTTATGTATGAATGCTATGATGATTGTGGACAAGGCGAAAGAAGAATGTTGTTAAAGAGTGAAGTGAGTCAGCTGAGCTCTTACTGTTATCCCTTTTCTTATTGTTACTATTGTTTCCGCGTATTTGCTAACCCCCTAAGTGGGAATCGCGTGATTTTATATACGTATGTATGTATGTATGTAAAAATTAAATAGCGGGAGGTTTTGTGTTGGCCACATCAGATTTTTTTGATTATCGTTGAAGATGGTAACTGCCAGAGTAGCGGTGTTTGTTTGCTAGTTTATGAAGATAAAGAAAGTTTACAGTGGTTTTTCAATACCTTCAAATTAAAAAATAAGGAGTGGACAGCTACAAAGTGTATTATGACTGATAAAGACTTACTCGAAACAGATGTGATAAAAAGTGCTTTTTCCCATGCTGTGATATTTTGTATCTTGTAATGAAAATATTTTCCCGCGAGGTAACATGCGAGAAGATGAATCGTACATCGATTCAACGAAAGGACTGTCTAGAAACTTTACAAAATTTAATATATTCTAGAAGTGATCAGGAATTTAATGATTTATGTGAAACTTTAAGAGAATATAAGCAAGTTTATACGTATTTTGAAAAAAATTGGCTGAAAATTAAAAATGAATGGTCTTTAAATCAAGAATATTTCAAGGGGTCATTCCTTAATACAACTAACAATCGAATTGAAAGTATAAACTCGAAACTAAAATAAGTCATCAAGAAAAATAGCTCATTAGAAGATTTTATTCAATCTTTGTTTGTAATTATACATTCTCTTGAAACGGAGAGAGACTTCAAAGCGCTTTACCAATTTCTGAAAAGGGAAGTTACTGCTTATGATCCTGCTAGCGACGAAAGGAAATTTATAGATTCTTTAACGCATGAACCAGCTAAAAAGGTTATTAAACAAATAGATTACAGTAAAAAAATTAGAAAATTAAATAATATCTTGAATAATTCAGCTGAAATCAATACCAGTGAAGGGTTGGTTAAGTTGTCAACCGAATGTTGCACCTGTAACTTTTATCAAGGGACTTTATTGCCTTGTTGACTTATGTTTGTCCTTCGAAGTGAGCTAGGAATTTTGCTTTTTGACAAAAATATTGTACATCCTCGTTGGACAAAAGACTATTATAAGGTGAAACAAAGGTGTTTGGGGAACAGTTCCATTGGTCAGTGCTTAGAATCAAGCAGCGAAAATGTTTCAGTTGAAGTTTCATATGCAAAATTACCAGCAGTACTGTCATTTGCTGAAAAAAGAAAAAAAATATTACAGGAAACTAATGTTTTAACCGACCTAGTGGCATTAGTTTGTAATGAAAATTACATACAACGTCTCGCTGTGATAAAAGATTTACATTCTTACTGGAAAAAACAATATTGAAGTTCGGATTATCCCTTTAAGTGAAGAAGTCGGTGATAAAGAGTGTATTATAGAATCCGGAAATGATCTTAATTTTGATAATGGTATGATTTCCGAAAACAGCATTGCAATTATTAATGGTATTGTTGATATTGCTGAAAATAATGATGTTGAGACTTATGAATGTAGACCCGACCCTCCAACTAACGAATGTAGTGTGACAGAATCGAAAGTACAGCCAGTTTACTATGAATTAATTTTGGCTGAAGTAGATGGAAATGAAAATTTGGTTTATGACAGTAATACTCAAAAGCTAATTGTTATAAGTAATGAAATTTTAAATCACCCTTCGAACAGCTCTGAGCAAGAAACAAATACAAGTGAAACTATAACTGAATCGAATGCAATGAGAGATAATATAGAAGTGACTTCCAAAGATAACCAGAGTTTGGGCACAGAATAAATATTCATACAGAAGCGACAGTCAGAGAGAGAAACGAAAATTAGAGAGAGAAAGAGTATGCCAACAAATTTAAAGGGCTAATCGGATAAAATCGGATTGTTTCGGCATATCTTCGTATCTTACAATTCTTTGTTTTCTTCATTATCTCGAGGTGAACATTTTCCGTTAGGGGTCAATAATAAAAATATATTGAGAAACACAAATTGATTTCTAATACAAACAAATATGTTATTTTTTCAATAAAGGAAAGGGAAAATAGCTATCAAAAAGAAAGTCATTATATTTCGCATATTCCGGAAGAGCTGTTGTCTCAGCTTGCAACGCCCATGTATTTAAAGGTTATGACTGATGCAAGCAAATAAACAAGTCTTCTTGCTTTTGACATATGTCATTTTGTAAACTTTGTGAATTTTATAAGTGCTATTAGCTTCTAATAAAATGGAACAAGCGAAGAAGGCAGCATCGGGAGGACTTGTATGTTCATACAAAAACTGCAAAAGTAGATTTAAAAAAATGGAGAAAGGAAAACGTAGATTTTTTTCGTTTCCAAGAGATCCAGAAATGTAAGATGCTAAACGATTATCATGTCGTGTAAAATGTATATTTATTTAATAAATATAGGTGTAAAATGTAGCTCAAGGCTGCTGGAAGAGAGGATTTAATGGAAAAGGATATAGAACATATACAGCGAGTACGACGTTTGTATTTTAAACATTTTGATGACAATATGTATATGGGCCCTGACAAGAAAAAACTATTGTCGTCATCAGTACCTATACAGTATTTAGGTGAATCCTCATCAGCAGGTATTATAAATTTTATTTACGATTCCTATATATTAAATTGGAAAATTTTATGTGACCAACATGTCGAAATTTATTTTCAGTTCCTTCTCAGCCATTTACTGTGTTTGATGAAACCCAACCTCCTCCTCCATGCAAAACACTTTTTATAGGTGAAAACTTATTGACAAGTAACGACCTATTTTATTTTTAATTATATGCAATAATTACAATTTCATGTTATTTTAGTGCCTTCTACATCAAAAACTTATGACCCTTCTGTGGTAACCGTTGGATCACAAACTTCAGAAATTTCTCGTTCCGAAAATTTATTGACAGGTAACAAATCTACTTTAAAGTATATTCTTTATTTTCTAGGACATCATTTCCAAGGACAGTGTTTACCTCATATCAAATCCACCATTCTACAAAGTTCTTCGGTCTATATCATTTTCCGATACGCGAATGTTCACTTTGCAGATTTTTTTTGTAATTTTTACCTTCCGTTATTTTTGGTAAGGAAGGTATTGTCTGCTTAAAATATGCGATGGTCAATGTACTTAATGAGTACGTTTTAGGACCCTTACAATACGATTTTATTATTTTAATGATGATGTTTGTATGTTTATGTGCCTGAATGTGAGTGTGTATGTGAATTAATTATTTCATACTTTTATATTCTGTGCTTTTATTACAACCATATACCTGGTTTTTCTATTGAGCTAATAAAGTTATTATTATTATTATTATTATTATTATTATTATTATTATTATTATTATTATTATTATTATTTTTAGCTCCTTCCCAATCACAAAATCCTGTTCCTCATATGTTTGCTGTCGGAACACAGACGCCCTTATTTCTATCAAATAAAAGTCCAAGGAAAAGAAAACTCCAGTCTGATATTTCAAAATTGCGTGAGGAAAATAAAAAGCTTCGGTCAGAAATCGAAAACTTTGAAAATAAAGATGAAGAGAAAGCAGTTGTAGAATTTAAACATTTGTGTGACAAATTTTTATCTCCTCAATTTTCGTCTTTTGTAAAAATTCAAGCAGACTTGCGAAAGAAACATTGTAAAGGAAGGCGTTATTCGGAAGAATTTAAAAAAATAGCTTTAAGTCTGCATTTTCAGAGTCCAAAATGTTATAAAAAATTGATGAACTTATGCTGTTTACCATCTACAAGAGTTTTACAAAGAACTGTTGGAAAAGTAAAATTTTCACCGGGTTTTAACGAAAATATTTTCCAATTTTTTAAACTCAAAGTAGCAAACATGGATGAAAAAGAAAGAGTTTGTTGCTTATGCATTGACGAAATGTCTTTGAAATGTAATTTATATTATAATTACGGAGCTGATGAAGTTATAGGGTTAAAAGATGATGGTGTCTCTAAATCTCCAGTTCCAGCTTCTTCTGCATTGGTTTTAATGGTACGTGGTATTCAAAGTAAATGGAAACAAACAGTTCCCAAGTAACACAAATGACCTAAAATCGACGTCACTACGACGTCTGAAATTCCGTCATATAGACGTCCTGACCACGTCTCAGCGTGGAGCTGTGCGACGTCATTTTTAGACGTTGTTTCCACGTCATTTTTAGACGTTGTTTCGACGTCATTTTTAGACGTTGTTTCGACGTCATTTTTAGACGTTGTTTCGACGTCATTTTAAGACGTTGTGTCGACGTCATTTTTAGACGTTGTTTCCACGTCATTTTTAGACGTTGTTTCCACGTCATTTTAAGACGTTGTTTAGACGTCATTTTTAGACGTTGTTTCCACGTCATTTTAAGACGTTGTTTAGACGTCATTTTTATGATATAAACATAAATGATGGTCGGGAAAAATTACTACGAAAAATAAATAATTTAATTCTTGTTTTATTTATACTCTATAATATAAAACATTAATTAGAAAATATTAAATAAAGTAAAACAATAAACCTACAATAAAATATTAAACATAAAAAGTATTTTTGAAAAAGATAAATATTCACGAAAAATATAAATTAATTAAATAATGCATTTTGATATATCTATAAAACAATAAATTATTTTTGTAATTATTCGCCCATTGTCGTGCATAGTTCACAATTAGTCATTCCTTATTCCTTGTTTATATTCCTCATAGAGGCACTTGCTTTCATATCTTGCCATAGCTATAAAAAAAATAAATGTAATATAACCACAATTTGATATACTTACAATACCTATACTAAATTTTCAATGTTCATATTATGAAATTTTATTTTCAATATTCTCCCATGGTAATTACAAGTATTCTAATATATTTTTCATTTCACTGCAGCGCAGCCATTATAGCTTCTGTAAGCGTCTGTGACATGTCAAAAATTTCAGAGGGTGCGTCTATACAACATACATATTTCCCTTAACTGTCAAAAATTTTCATGGCTATCTTCAGTTTTGAAAATTCATATTTACAGTATTATACGTCATGTAAAATTTTACCTGACTCTTGAGTACTGTAATGGAAATTTTCACCATGGATACACAATCTGACTTTTTTTATTGTTTTTATTTTTTAATACAATTGTCAAAATGTCATAAAATTGAGAATTTATGAATAATTTTTAAATAATTTAAGTGATAAAAAGAAAGGAAATTAATATTATATACATGTAGTGATGTCTGAAGGGCGTGGAACAAAAAACATCGGAAATTAGGGCGGAAAATTCAAAAGTCATGTATTACATTTTCGTTTTGTGGCAATTGGATGATAGTAATAGTTTTTAGTTAGTACATTAAACAATTGGTTTTTCTCAGTATTTATATTTACTATATGCCGATAAATTAAATGACAAAAACCCTTCATTCCAAGTGAATTGAAACATGCACAGCTGGGTCCTTATACTATACCTACTAAATGTTAGTTATATTCTTAATGAATATATTTATTTTTTTCCTTATAGAAATTTTGCCTTTAAAATCGGTTGTGCACAAAAAGAATAATGAGAACAATAATATATTGTACGATATAAGAAAATGGGCAGTTGAAGAAAATATTACTCAATCTTCAGTAAATAAATTATTATTTATTCTTAGATATCACAACAACATTCCAAAGGATGTTAGATCACTACTGAAGACCCCAAGATCTACCAAAGTTACAAAATGTATATTTCCCTTTGTTTATACATTTGCTTTTTTATTATAAACATTTGTTAAAAGTTTGTCTTGTCATTACTAGGTTTTGTTTAAAATGTTGAAAATTAAAATGTCCATTTATACGAAAAAATATAACATAATTTTTTTCTGCTTCACATTTATAATTAAATATGTAAACATATATTATGTTTTAAATAAATAAAGTATAAATATTACCACGGCTTATTACCCATTTCTGGGTGTGCCAAATTTACTTCTATTCGTAGTTTTAGGTGATGGCGATACATAAATAAAAATATATATTATACATATATGTATAAAATAAGTTTTATATTATATTTATTCGAATTTTAAAAATAATTATAGTAAACAATATATTGTTTTATATTTTTAATAATATTATAAATAAAGTAAAAATAAACGAAATGTATAAAGACATCAAATTAGACGTCTGAAAAAGGTTTAAATAGACTTAATTACGACCAAATAAAGTTGTCACATGGCCCACAAATCTGACGTCTAAAAAGTCCTATTTCAGACCAAAAACAGACGTCACAGTGACGTCGTATAGACGTCTGATTAGACGTCTAAATAGACCTATTTTTGACCGAAAAACAATGTCACAGTGACGTCGCATAGACGTCTAATTAGACGTCTAAATAGACCAATTTTTGACCAAAAATCAACGTCACAGTGACGTCGTATAGACGTCTGATTAGACGTCTAAGTAGACCTATTTTCGACCAAAAATCAACGTCACAATGACGTCGCATAGGCGTCTAATTAGACGGCCGTATATGACGTAAATTCGACCTAAAATCGACGTCACTTTTAGGTCGACCGTTGGTCAGTGTTACTTGGGTTGGATATATTTTTACATCTTCAAGCTGTAATGCGATTCAAATAAAGAATTTATTAGAAAAATATATAATGGAATTGACAATTATTGGGTTACACATAATATGCTTGGTTTCCGACATGGGTACAAACTTTATTCAATTATCTAATTTATTAGAATGTACACCAGATAATCCAAGGGTAAAATTAGGAAATAAAGAGTTAAATTATTATTTTGATCCTCCTCATTTGCTAAAAGATGTGAGAAACATGCTTTTAATAAATTATTTGCATTGGGACGATAAGAAAACCTCTTGGACGTATTTAGAACATTTTTATAATAATGATAAAAAGTTAGTTAATAGGTTAGCACCGAAACTGACAAATTCTCACATTTACCCCACAAACTTCGAAAAAATGAGAGTGAAATATGCTACGCAGGTGCTTAGTGCAACAGTTGCAGCTGGGTTAAATACATATTTATATCTCAATTGCTTGCCTAAAGATGCAGAGGGAATTATAGACATAGTATCAAAATTTGATAAACTTTTCGACATATGCAATTCGTCATGTTATAATTAAAAAAAAAATTAACAAACCTTTTGCGGGTCAGCCGGAATACATAGTTTTTAAAAGAAATGTTACAATTTTTAAATAAAGTAAAAGTTGTTAATAAAAATGATGTCGATAGAACTAAGTATGTAAAATGGATAAATTGCTGGAAAATAACAATTAATTCTCTAATGCAGTTATGGGAGCAACTTAAGCAGGAACACAATTTTTCTTATGTTTTCACGAGAAGAATAAACCAGTAGTGGTAGCACGCACTTTAGAATTCTATCATAGAAAGCAGGCGAATGCGATTTTACTTTTACGAATCTTGGTAGCATGCACTTTAGAATTCTATATTCACTTTTGATTTCGGGAATTATCGGATTTTATGCTATTAAAATAAAAAATATTATGACATTTGTATATAATAAATGTATAAATTATATAAAAATGGGCTTTGAATGGAAATTTGGCAAAATAATGACATTACTTTGACACTTTCGCCTCGAGTCGTACGCTTGCAGGCGAATATGGCGAAAAGCGAAAACAAATGCCTCATTTGATAGAATTCTAAAGTGCGTGCTACCACTACAGGACTGTCTTGAAAATTTTTTTGGTAGTATCAGGCAACAAAGTGGGAATTTGTGAACCCTACTCCTGTTCAATTTTCCAGAGCGTTTAAGAAACTATTTCTAATGGACTACTTGCATTCAAATAAAATGAATTGCGAAGACGATTTAGACAAAATTTTAATTAGTCTAAATACCACTGCCACGGAAAGTGCGAATTTAATTAATATTTCACAATATGAACCCCAAGTATCCTTCGCGGTTTCAAATTGCGATTATCAGAGAAAAACTTTGCCAGAGCAAAATGCTTTTAAATATGTTGTGGGATATTTATTAAATAATTGTTTAAAGATACACAAATGTGATACTTGTGAGTAGGGCTGCGCGATATTCAAATTTCAATATCGATATTCGATAACAAAATGATATCGATATTTTCCGATATATCGATTTTCCGATAATTATCGATATTTATCGAAGAATATCGATAATTGTAAGTAAAATCGATAAATATCGACATTAATCGATAAATATCGATATTAATCGATAAATATCGATATTAATCGATAAATATCAAAATTAATCGATAAATATCGATATTAATCGATAAATATCGATATTAATCGATAAATATCGATATTAATCGATAAATATCGATATTAATCGATAAATATCGATATTAATCGATAAATATCGATAATTATCGATAAATATAGAAATTAATCCATAAATATCGAAATTAATCAATAAATATTGACATGAATCGATAATTATCGACTAATATTGATATAGGCAAATACTAGTTATTAATATTTATTAATATCATACTAATTATCGATAAATGTGTATATTTATGAATATGTTGCAATATCGGTAACTTCGACTTCTTTATTTTGTGATAAAAAAATTAATTGTTCGGCGTATTCTGCGGTAAGTGATGCTCGATGATCTGTTAAATTATTGCCGCCCTTACTATACTGAAAATAACCTCTACAAACCATATGTCAAAATGAAATGACTAAAAAATATCAGCACAAAAATACATACTCAAATCATTGTTATTCAACGGGCCTTCAGTTCAAAGTACGCTGCTAGTGCTACATGGAATATGCGAGTTACAGCCAGCCAATAGTATATTTCAGTAATTTACAACACAACACTACAACTTGTATGTTGTGTTTGTGTTGTTTTGTATGGAGATAATTTATTTATCGATATTTCGATATTAATCGATAATTATCGATGTTTATCGATAATAATCGATATTTATCAATAGTTATCGATGTTTATCGATAATAATCGATATTTATCGATATTTCGATATTTATCGATAATTATTGATGTTTATCGATATTTATCGATGTTTATCGATAATAATCGATATTTTCGATATTGATCGATAGGTATCGATAATTATCGACATTTATCGATAAGTATCGATAAATATCGAAATATCGATAAATAATTTTTATAATATCGCAGGCCGATATTTTTAAAAATATCGATAATTATCGATATATCGATATTTTTCCCAGCCCTACTTGTGAGAAGTTTTCTCAAGATAATTCCGAATTAGATCATTCAAATATATTTATTCATTATAAGGCCTATAATTTAAATAACTCTGAGTTTGGAAACCTAAAAACAACCCATGTATATTTTTATAATTATATATTTTGCTTGGAAAATACTTTTTACAAAAATATTGAAAAATATATTTGTAAGAAAGGTGTAGGAAATTATTTATACGAGCTATGTAAAAAAATAAGTTTTCAACATCCTTGTCAAAATTTTCCAGAAAAACATTTAATTAAATTATATATAAGATTAAGGATATTTTATGTCATGAAGTATATAAATAGAAATTTTAATACTAATCAAAAATATAGGAAATTATGTATTCTAATGAATTTATAAAATTCAGATATCTATTTGTTTCCTAAAAATATAATTATATGTTTATTTCATCTGATTTCTTTCTATTTTGTTAATAAAATTCAAATTTTAGTACTTTTATATTCTAATTTTTCTTTTATCATTTAAAAAACAATTTAAATTTCGCGCGTAAATTTGCTAATAAATTTAAAGTTCAAGGTCACAAACGTCAAATCGCAACAACAATGGTTTCGGCAAGGAGTGTCGCTTCTGTATGAATATTTATTCTGTGGTTTGTGTATAAAAATGCCTCAAGTGATTAAAAAAAGAGGCATTTTAAAGGCTCCGATCTTACTGCAATCGGTCTAAAGAAAAAAGAAGAAACGAAATTCTAACTTTCAGGAACTTGGGTATAAAAAGGAAGCGGGATATAATGTTGTGTTGGTTTCTGTCGAAAGGACGAGCAGATTTGACTTTTCAAACTGGTGTAAAAGTCGATGAAAAAGATCTAGAAACTGATTCAGAAAAAATACCAAATGTTGTTTTGGATAAAGAGGTTGATATATCTTTAATAAAACCATTTTTTACTGAGAAAGCCTGGGAGATTTTGACACAAATATTATCCCAAAAAGACAATAATAAATGGCTGTGTGAAATAAGTTGTGAATATACTGAATATTCTCTTGGTTCTTCTGCTTATAGTAAGGGCAGTGACTGTCTCCAATATTTTCATACTACGTGTGTAAATCTTTAAAAAGTACCCAAAAAAAAGTGGTATTGCATAAAATGATCACGATAGGTTTTTCCATCGACCTTTAAACTAATAGATGCAGCGTAAGAGCAAAACGCTTGTCCCGCCATAACGGTGCAGATACAGTATATCTATCCTTCAACAATACGGACGTTAAGAAAATGCAGCAAAATAAAAAAAAAAATGATTTGTCCATAACTTGTTGTCCTTGGTGCATAATCGGTAAGAATATAGATTCAATTTTTTTGTGCATAATTAGATTAATTATATATTTTTAATAAAATATATTACATACATATTATATTATAGGGGACAAGTAATAATTAATAAGAACTTACATATGAAATGACACAGCTGGACCGCGTACGTACTGATGAATGCACGAAATACACCGTTTCCCCTTTCCCCATTATTTTGTCGCATACACACCTCACAACACAGAAATAATTGTAAATGTTCCCCAAAAAAGCAATAATACACAAACAGTTACGAAACGTCAAATTTTGACAACTATTTAGTGATAGAGAGCGATGTATAGAGATTTACATATGGCTGAGAAAGATGTACAATGAGTACGAACGTATGCGCAGTATACTTTAACTGAGAACTTCCGTACTGTTCAAGGACAGAATATATATTTCTATCCTTTTATGTTGGAGCATTATTCTAATAATAAAAGAATAGGAGACACTTGGTCTATTAGTTTAAAGGTCGATGGGTTTTTCCTTCACTACCATTTTATTATATATATTTTGTTCCTCTAAGGTCCGGTATTTCAATCTCCTGGTAACTCTGTCAAGTAACTACTTGCCGAGTAACGTTACCTGTCTGGTAAGATCTGTCAAGTAAATAATTCCGTCTTTCAATCGTTATTTATCTGTTTGGTAGTTACTTGACACATGAATAAAGTAAATTTAATGTTGGTAATTATGTCAGAATTGAATATATTCACGTCATTTATAAAACAAGCCAAAAACCTTGGTTACCATTTATTTTTTTCAATTCGTGTTGTCATTTCTGTCACCATCTGTCATAAAATATAGTTTGGCAAGATAATAAAATGAGCGACAGAAAAAGATCTGTAAATTTTACAAAAAAAAAAAAAACGAATTTTGCTTTTAATTGACCTTATTTTGGCGTATAAAGACATCATAAAAAATAAGACTACAGACGCAGTTACGTGGAAAATGAAAGAAAAAACATGGCCCAAAATTGAAAATTTATTTATTTTTATAAGCGGACTAGTAGCAAGAAATATTAGAACATTGAAAATAAAATATGAAAGTATTAAAAAAGATTTTAAAAAATAATTAATGGCAGGAGTAACATTTTTATTATAAACCCAGCAGTAGATTTATGTACCCCAAGGAAAGCACCACTAACAATATAAAATCATCTAGTTGCATAAAATCTTAACGTAAGAAGCAATTGATTTGCTGGTGAAATTGCATTATTTCTAAAATTTGGAATAATTTTAGATATAATAATGTAATTATTAAAATAAAAATAAAGCATCACGAATCTGTTTGTTATATGTACGATATTATTTTCAATTTTTCGTAATGAATTTTGTACAGTGAATTTTGATTAACGAAATCTCATGTAAAAATCTAAATTATCCCATTTTTCAAAGTGATCAACGCTTTCCCTTATAGTATATGGTCTTCTTAAAAATAAATAACAATCTCCTCATCGTCATCTTCTATAATATTGTCTATATCAGAATCCATCCTATCGTTTGACTTTCAATTAATATTTTTTTACGTTTCTGTCAGTTAAGCCGTTACTGGTAACTTCAAGTGGTAAGTAAATTAGCTGTCTGGCAAGTAAATATATGTTGCTGGGAAACCTTACTTGTCGATTGAAATACCGATAATTTACTTACCAGACAGATTAAATTTACTTGACACGTTACCAGGAGATTGAAATACCGGACCTAAGTAAAAGAAGATTTAGTTTTAATTTTGTGATATTTTTGATAATATGCATCATTTTTTGTTTTTGAAATTTTAAGATATAATAGGATTTGTTATAGCACCTAGCCACTTGCTAATAGTAAATTAAGTGTGAATCTGCAGTTTTGTACTGCATTCTTTATTTGTTCCTATCAGTATAAGTAAGAAGAGAGTCAGGTTTTATGTTTACGCTTAAACATACCTAAGTACATCATTAAATATTATTATTGTTTTAGTAGGCAGGTACTTAGCTATCCTACCACTGAGTTTTGTAGTAAATTATTTTTCTGTTTGAAATATATTTTGTTATAAACGTTTCTAATATTTATTTTATTTTATTAATTTTGCAAAGCCATTGCATGTGAGCACCTAATTCTAATTCCTTTGAAATCCTCAACAGGAATGTAGAGTAAAATATTCTTATTGGAGGAACTCAACGTGGATTCCAAGTCGGGATGAAACTGAAGTCCCGACAAAAACTTTTAGAACCAATAACCAAGTCGGGAGAGAAAATGAATGAACTAATAAGTACCTACACTACTCGGTAATAATATAATATATAACCTCAAAAAGTTGCCAGATATAAACAAATAGAAGATCCTGAATTCGCTGATATTTCTGTTGTGCCGACAAAAAGCAAGTCGGGACTCACCGTAGATCCCGAGTCGGGACGGAGTTCAAGTCCCTATGCGCAATTGCAAGTTACAGTGACGTAACATTATGACGTCATTCGTGATTAGAACGAGGTCCCGAGTCGGGACGCTAGACACAGCGTAAAATATATTGGAAATTACACTCTTCTAAAAAATATGTACAAAGTTCTATTGTAGATTTTATTGATACTTGTTTTGTAAGAAATTCATTTTTAGATATTTTGTCAGAGTTTACCATATTTTCCAACTCATCTAGCCAATTCAAACTTTCTTCTAATATCTGCGAATAGCATATTTTATATTAAAAAAAAAATTAAATTCTGACTTCAATTCGTATTACCTGAAAATCTTTACTCCCTGTTCGGATGCCTTCTACTGGGTATTTTTGATTTAAACTATCGAATAGATCGTTTAATTTTTTTGTAAACATTATGGTAACATCTGAGTTCTCCAATGCTTTACTTCTTTTTTTGTAAAATGTCAGACCATGAGCAACAGGGTTACTAAATATCTAAAAATATCCTAATTAAAGAAAAATATACAGGGTGTTATGTAAGTAAGTGTTCAACGCTTAACCTATGGTAGAACTGACCCCAAAGATAGTAAATCTGGCAATAATTTTTGTTTAACATATTTTCTACAAGAACTAGAGGCCTTTAAAACTGACCAATCACGTCATAGTTCAAAACTTTATAAAAAAGTAAAAATCAATGTGTTCTCTGGAAAAAATGTGATACCTGTCACAAATGACATATGAAATTATTGGCCTCTATTTGGAAATAACTCTCTGTGCCGTCTTATAGCAGCACGACTATTAAATTATTGCCAGATTTACTATCTATGGGATCAGTTCTACTATGGGTTAAGCGCCGAACATAACACCCTATATAGAGAGGAAAATATAGGTACATGCCCGTGTTGCAAGTTTCACACGCATTTTTAAAAAATATTTCGGTTCCACGTGATGTTGCGTAAGTTTAGGGCAAACTCTTAATTTTCCTGGAAATTTGCTATCTAAATCATACAATATTTTGTAATATCGCCAATTTACTTCTCCTTCGGGTATCTAAAAAAACTATATGTTGCACTGAAGCTTGAATAAAAAATAAATCGTACAAACCTTTAGACCAGACATTTGTTCAACTCTGTTTCTAATACACTTAATAAGTGTGGCGAATCCGAAAACACAAACATTTTTTTGTTGTCGTATAAAGAATGCTTAAAACTATTAACAATATTTCCTAAGTCTCCTGATATCCCAAATTCAAGCTACATACTCCTATTTGTTGTGGCACCATCACATATGATGCCGTCAACTATAGCTCCAGCTCTGCTTAGTTCAATTATAATTTGCAAAAGTAATTTTGCTAACATTGTACCATTCATTCCTCCTTTCACGCCATACATTCACACAGGCTGAGCGTAATTGTCACCAAGAGAACTAAACATAAAACTAAAGCGTGGTCAACTAAAATTTTCTCATGTTGTGGATTCTTGTTTCTCTTGATGTCTAAATCTTCAATTCCACTAATTGTCATATTTTTAACGTTCACCATAATACTAGCACGTACTTGAATTTCATCAAACAATAAGACCCCATGCTTGTGAAAATCAGTTTTAGTTTCTAATTTTTTTGCAAAGGCCGAAAAGAACGCCTTATCTATTCCGCATTTCATATTGACGCGTTGTAAGTATCCGCGTATTGTAGAGATACTACATAAAGGCATAATTTTATTTTGATACAAAAATTTGTAGGTAGATGAGCTTCTTATGTATAGCAGGAGCCAGTGCAATATCCATTCATGACTGTATCTTCTTCCAGTTTTTGATTTACATTTAGCTATTTTTATGGTTTCTAAGATCAACATTTTTTGTGCCGTTGGTAAATCTAATTCTTCAGCAATTTTAGTCTCTTGTAACTTTTGGTACTTCTTTCTTATGATTTCTAATTGTGAACGCAATTTGGTTGCAGTACTTCACCACCTATAAACGAGAGAGGGAGAGAAAAAATGTAACACATATTTCGAATATAAACTAAACTCAGTACACTTTTCTGACTATTATGATTATGATTATAATTTTCGCAGGACCACTATACTTTTATCTTTACGTTTAACATATTTTTGTCTCCACATTTGCACAGCAAAAGTTTTATACAATCGAGAACAATGATTACAACTGCTATTATTGCCTTCATAAATTAATGAACACTCCGTAACTCTCCAATTATTAGTATTGTTATCAAGTGAAGCAATTTTTGTAGAAATTACTGGCTCTGGATATAATATATTCGAAGGGCCGCCAAAACAAAGAATAACATTTTGAAATTGTATAATTGGTTCTAAATCGTCAATTATTGTTAGTGGATTACTAAATTGTAAAAAAATATCAATATTGAAAATCTTTCTTCCATATACAAAAAAATGTAATATTAAATCTTCTGTCAATAAAATTTGTCGCAATGTAACATAACAATCTGCTCTAATATCTATTTCAGCAATGCAAATATATTTTTTGTTTATATAATGAATCGCCTATGATTCACTAGGCAAATTTATAGATACTTCTCGGTTATAATTTTTTTTTAAAAGCGAAGGTTCCTGTTCAGTGGTAATATTCGTATAAGAACAACTTGCTACTTCTTTGGCTTCATTACTTATTTTTTGACATTTCCTTTTTGGTTCTAAATTATGTCTGATGATTTCCCTGCGTTTCTTTGTTTTCTTTTTTGATAAATAAGCCGGGCAATCAGGGAAAATAGATGGAACAGCATTTTTTGCTAATCGTGGCGTCAAATACGGAAATGTTATCTATATCACAATGATAGAGTAATATGTTGTTAAAATACTTTATATTACGTAAAATTATACCTCTCCAGACTTACAACATGTAATAATATCCTCTTGCTGAAAATGTTTTGCACACACAGCATTTCTAGGTGAGAGTACTTTGTCCTTTCGGGGTATGGCTCGTATCCAATTTTGTAATGTTTCAGGATCTTTAGGAGCTTTTAATAGTGAAACTTTCTCACTACTTCTGCGTTATCCCGAAATACAGTTCGGTACGAAACAATGCCGATTTCTGCTCATTTTTCCCAACATAATAACAATAACATTCAATCCACTGACATAACCTACTCTAAATGACAATATTTAATCTTTTTTAAAGCAATATTTACCTGTTTTTTTTAACATATATTGAATTTACGAAAGTCTTATACATAAATGAGATAACTGTGGTTGAATTGCACTTTTAAAAAGAAAATGATAACAAATTTCCTAATCTACGACGAAAAGCATGACCACAGCACGCAACTATAACACATTCGTAGCACAACGTGTGTACAGCAGAGACATCTAGAAAAATTCGTGAACTAATTACACATCCTGACAGCAACCGCCAATGTTGAGATGTGGCAAATTAGACAACCTATATTATTCTTTAACCGTGGTTAGTATAAGTGAAATATTGAATAAATAGTAAATATCGTTATATTGTTACTTTCAAATTTCTAGGTTAAAGAAGCTATTCGTTTTCCATTGATATATTATGTAAATTACATTTATGTAAATAAGAGATCGCGATGTATTAATCAAGGAGAGGAGATTTGTAATGCTGATTCCATTATTTTTTTGTTGTTTCACCGTAAAACAAAAGCACAGTTTGAAAAAATTTATTGTATCTGTAAACAAACGCCTTATAATCATCATCACACAAAATTAAAGATATTTTAATTGAAAATACAAAAGCCAGGTTAAAAAATGCTTTCTACGTATAAAGCGGGTAATAGTGGTCGCTGAAAACATATGTATATCAACCACATTAATTCATTGAACTAGAAGTAAAATGTATTACAAAATCGTGTTTAAGCTATTTCAATTAATGTTCTTATTAGATTATTATGATATAGTCCTAATTTAACTATTTTGGTGCTTCTGCTTTTGTCTTAGGATTGCGTTGGGCAAATTGATGTTCAAATTCCTAATTCCCGTGGCCGCGTGCCTGAGTGTCTGGTCGCGAACCTGGGGGAACCGGGTTCGATCCCAACAGATGCCAAATATTTCCAATTTTAAATGGCACAAAAGTGACCCCTGTGGTGCACTCTCCAAGCCAGCTATGAGTACCCGTGAGGTGACGCCTGGTAAGCGCCCACACGGTAAAATATATCGTCATCATTACCGATGTCTACATGTGTTGTAGATACTGGCACACCCAGAAATGGGTAATATGCCGTGATGATATATTTATTTTATTTATTTAAATTCCTAACAAAATGTACAGACCATCGTGAAAAAGGCAACTAACGATACTAAGTTTTTGGAAAACCAACGCAACGACCACTATTAACCACATTTAATTTTTTTTAAATTGTGCTTTTAATTTTCAATTCAAAATACTCTTTCAGTTTTGCGTAGTGGTGATTGTAATGCATTTGTCTCAAGAACAGATAGAATAATTTTTAAACTATCCTATTGTTTTTCAGTTAAAACACTTAAAAATGCGACCAGCACTATAAACTTTTTCTCATTGACAAACACATCAAGGAAATTTATAATATATATCAATGAAAAACGAATAGCTTCCTGTACCTAGAAATTTTTAAGTAAAAATATAATTATATGTACTCTTTATTCAATGTCTCACTTATGCTAACTAATTATCCCTAGTAGGTACTATGTCATCTCTCTTACTAAAAAACAAACAATTTGCATTCATAAGACAGTAATACATGTATATTAACATAAAATTCATATATGTACTTACCGTAACCTTCACAAATAATCCCGGAGTGGATAGTTCTCAAAATGTCCGCCAGGTGGTGTAGCGCTTATCTGGAGTTCCCTATACCTCATTACATCTACGCGATTTTTTTGCTCAGCTCTACGTTCGATTATTAGCTCACGAAGCACACAGAGCCCGATCTGTCCGCTCGTTCTCAGACCATGGAGCATGTTGAGCAGTTTGCTGAAGCGTGCGTATTTCAGCGAACATTTCAATTTTTGTCGCCGGCAATGCAAATAGTGTCTAATTTATGAATGAATGTTTGTTATATTCGTATAATATTAATCAAAAATGTTTGAAATGTATAAATTAGTCACTTTAGGAAACATCTTTCCACATAATTTTCAGTTTTAGGTTGTCTATAATCATTTCAACATTCTCAATCACTCATCAAAAAACGTTCATAACCCGCACATACTACACATACCTATTAACAGTTCTTTATTAATTTCCATTTTTATTTTGAGGCAAATTAATAAGTGTCAAAATGGCAACTACACGCTCCATCAGCTTGATGCGTTCGGTTATTCAAGCTACAGGTCGGAAATCGCAGATGAATCTGTCACGTGATCAGAGTGCGGAACAGATTTAAATACCGAACGCACCCGGTAAAGGTGAAATTGTACCCTAGCCCGCGAATTTCAAAATTACTAAAAAGGTTTTTTATTTTTTATTTAAAATTGTGTGATGTAATTTGATTTCTTTGTATACATGAATAAAAAGGAAACAATTTGTCATCAAATGAACGTAGTTTCAATAATATTTGTTTTTATTTAGACACCCAAAAAAATATTTTAAATATTATTTTCAATCTCCAGTTCAAAACAATTTTTTTTATTAAACTTGCATTAAATATTTATAACAATATAAGGAATAAAATATGTGAAAATAAAAAAAACGACTTTCGAGAACAATTTTAATAATCCAAAAAACCTACTTTTTCCTTATATTTTAATGTTTATCTTCTATACTAAACCTACAATTTTCTTCATACTTTAATATGTTTTGAAGAATATTGTTATACATAACATAAAAAGAATCGAAAATTAAATTTCGGGAACATACTTAAAAATAATAAAATGCGTAATTTTATTTTTTTCTCAAGTATGAGAAGTTCTATTTCTAAAATTTGTTTTGTGTTGCGTACTTTACACATTTCTACATATCTCAGGTAAATATTGTAAATATTTATGGTTTAATATATGATATTAGTAATTAAAACAAATTCGGTAAGTATTTTCATGAAATGTAAGAAAGTGGCGCTGTGAGTAAACTATAACGGAATCGGTGGCTCCAAGGGAATTGAAAACTCAGCATCGGTCGCTCAGCGCTTGACCATATATACGATATCAATGTACTGAACAGTAAATGCAGGAAAGTTGTCTTTTAAATACAACAAATTATTTTGGCGGCTCGTGGGTCGGACTACAGGGATCCGCAACACGATTTTTTTGGGAGGAATATAGATTGCTATAGTCCACCAAATTTTGAATAAGATCATTGTCAAAAAAACTCGTAAAAATCTCTATAGGTGATAGCAGACTCTTTGGTATAAAATCATCTATCCAAGAGGTCAGATTACAGGACAAGTCCTGCCGGACCCAAGAAAAAATTTTCGGTTTCTTCTTTATAGGATTTTTCATCATAAAACGTGATAAAGATAAGTCGTCTTCGCTGTCATCCGAGCTGTCATTAGAAACATATCTTTGGTTATAAACTGCTTCCACTGGTGCACTCAGTTGACTAATAGGAAGATTGTCCATTGTGACATTATCATCTTCACCTGAATCTTCATTGGTATTTTCAGCATTTGCGTTGTTGGGCGGAAACAGCACAACTGCATCTGGTAATTCTGAATGGTAAGTCATTATCTAAATTCTCAATAATTTCCAGAAGCTCGTTCGTTGTCAGAGGCCTTTTATAATAACTGTAATGAAATGCACTGTTAGTAGCCGTTTATACCACTGTCCTTTTAAAAGTACAGTGACAATTAGAATTGCTGGGAAGAAAGGGGTTCGTGAATATTATGTTACATGTATTTTTTTTTTTTTTATAAAGAATAACATGTTTTGCAAAGGTAATCAACAGTTTTTGGTTAAATAATGTATAATATTTTGAATTACACCTACCTCCAATTATCCATGAATCCATGTCTCATTTGAAATAAAAACCAGCGCAAATATATTTTTTTAAATGGCATGAAGTATAGCAAACGCTAAATGTCAGACTGAATTATTTCGATAAAGCAGTTACCTTCAAAGATATACAAGCTCCATCTGAGATGCGATAGCGGTATTTGTTATAAACAAAAAAATTCATGCTGACCTTTTAAAAGGACAGTGGCGTAATCTGGGTTAAAGGGTTCACGTGAACCGTCATTTTTGAAAACAATTTGGTCGCATTCTCCTTTATGACTTCGTGGATGGTTGGAATTTCTAAGTCGTTATGGATCACGTCGTTTCACCTAGTAGCGTCTACTATGGTTCTGAGGACTTTGTTTTGCAGGATTTGTAATTGTAATTTTGTCTTTTTATGGCGATGCTCCATGCTTCAGCGGCGTACAGCATCTGTGGCCGTATTATAGTTTTATAGAATCTAACTTTATTTTTAAGGCTTAGTTCACTTCTTCTGCCTAGAAGTGGTAACAGTCGCAGAAAAGTTACCTTTCCTTTATTAACCGCAGACTTAATGTGGTCATGAAAGTTCATTCGCTTGTCCAGAGTAGCACCAAGATATACGACTTTGTCCCACCGTGGAATTGGTCGATTAAACATTATCTTTTCAGCGGTTTTTAGTTTTCTTCTCCTGGTGAAAAAAATTGCAGAGCTCTTGTCCGGGTTGACCTCCATCAGCCATTTGGAGTACCAGTCTTCAATTTTACTTACGGCTTGTTTCAGTATTTTGGTGATGATTTTGACATTTGTAGAACGGTGTAGTACTGCTGTGTCGTCAGCATATTGCGCAATTCCTTGTTACTACTTTGGGAGATCGCTCAGATATATGTTGAATAGCCCCGCTGTTATTCTGTGCTCTTCTGATAGTTCGCCTTGGTACCTGACACAAAAAGATCGCTCTTTCAAGTAAGAGGCGATTAGTTAGTGGACGAGGAAATCCAAGGTCCAGCATTTTGACAAGGGGGCCTTGGTGCCATACCTTGTCAAATGCTTTGGCGACGTCCAAAAATACCGCACCTGTTGCCATTTTTCTTTCCATACCCTCTTTAGCGTAATCCACCACGTGTACAAGCTGGTGTACCGTGGAGTAGTGGCACGGAAACCGAATTATTCATTCGGGATGACGATTTGCTCTTCACGTGCTTTTTGTAGCTGCTTCAGTATCATACGCTCAGCAACTTTAGCCAGCAGATTTAGCAGGCTTATGGGCCTATAATTCTGCGGAAACAGTAGGTTTTTCCTTGGTTTTGATAGAGCAATTACCGTGGCTTCCTTCCAAGTGCTGGAGTAGGAGCATCGCATTGATGATGTTCGTAAGTGCCACTACCGCTTTCATCGGTAGTGCTCTAACAGCTGCTCCTGGGATGCCATCCGGGCCCGCTGCTTTTCTTGTTTTAGTGTGATCCAGAATGTCTTTTATTTCTGATGTAAAAGGAGTTCTTGCATCAGTCTTATTGGACAGAGCTCGACGGACGGATGAGTTTCGGAGATGAAGTCCAGGTCAGCGTTCTCGTAGGATGGAGAGCATTGACTTTCTAAGTTTATGGCAATTGCTTCTGCCTTATCTTTCGCTGCGTAGACTACGCGGTTGAGGCTATGAATGGCTTTAGCTGGAGCTCTTTGCGTGCGCAGGCCTTTGGAAATTTTCCACAGCCGCGTGTCGTCATCATCAGCTGCTTCTAAGGCTTCTTTCCAATTTTCATTTTTCTTTGTTCTTATCGCATCCCTTAGTTATGTAGTGAGTTGGTTGTAAACTCTTTTGCCATCTGGGTGAAGAGTTCTCTGCCATGCCTTGCGAGCCTGACGCCTACTTTGAATGAGCTGGAGTAGTCTGGATGGAAGAGCTGGTGTGATATTATTTTGATGTCTTGCTAGAGCGGATACTCCCCTAATTGCAGTTTGAATCTTATTAGTAAGATCCACTACTGCTTGTTCTAGTTTAGTTTCGTTCTCGATTGTTGGAATCGGTCCAAAGTCTTGTTCGAGCGTGTTTGTAAAGGTGTCCCAATTTGTACGGTGTTTAACAATTATTTCCTGGGTGTTTTCGTCGCCTTATTTGACATCAATAATATTGGGATTATATCTTAAAGACAAATCGTTGATTGTAGCTATTTCTGTGTGCATACGTATATTTTTTAGTAGAGCAATGTCCAGGACATCTTATGCTTGACAGTGAATTCTTCTGGGGCGAACACTTGTATTTGCTGTTGTGTTGCAAATCTGTAGAGTGATTGGCCGGATCTATTCTGTTCGAGGCTATGCCAGGCTTGATGCTTCGCGCTCAGATCGCCTGCGAGAATTAGTGGAGAATTATCCTGATTAATGACAGCAGATAGATCTGCTTCCAGTATTACACTCTTCGGTGGGTTATATGCAGCTATTAGACGCACTAGCCCCATACCTGCCAATTGGATTCCAACTCCACATGCCTCCATGTGTTGTAGTGCTGGTAAGTCTAGTACTACGTGATCTAGTGTTCTTTTCATAAGTACCACAGTTCCACCTCATTTGGTAGCACGATCTGTCCTGTAGACTATGTAGTTGCGGAATTTTGGCGTGGGGATGTTGTCACTTAAGAATGTTTCACATAAAAGTACAACATCCACATGGTGTGTGAATATAAATTCTTCCAACTCGTCTATTTTGTTTTGGATGCCGTCAGCATTCCATGTGACAATCCTCAAATTTTTGGCAGTGTGTACTCGGTTAGTTGTCATTACGGAGTGATTGGATATGGGAGCGCTCCCAGCGTTAGCTTCAGCAGATCAATAATCGGATGAGTAAATTGTAGATTGTTGATAATATTAATTAGAGTTTTGCAGATGCTATCAATGTCTACGTTCTTCAGCATTTCGAGAATGAAATTTAAAGAGTTAGAGCTCGTATTGTTGCTGTAGTTTTGCTGCGGTTTACAGTTTTATTGTTTGCGCCGCTGGAAGATGCGGCTTGACTATACAACATGGCGGCTGTTGGCGTAGCTGCTGCTGTCGGAGTGACTGGTGTCACAGCTGGTGCAGGTGTAGTCTTAACCGGGATTGATGCAGTGGGGTCCGCTGTTGTGGCAGCTCTCTGATTCGTCGGTGGTTGCTGCTTGTTGCGTGTTTATCTCTGTGTGAATTTCTCCAAAACTTCTTGGTATTTTGGGCAGCCCTTGTAATTGGCAGTATGCTTACCATTGCAGTTTGCACATTTAGCTTTGTGGGTATCTTTATCCTTCTTGCATAACTTGGTGTCGTGTTGTTCGCTGCAGGCAACACATTTCCAGTTTAGATTGCAGCTAATGGTGGCGTGTCCAAACTGTTAGCATCGATGACACTGTCTTGGAATTTTCTGTTTCCTTTTCGGTTCAACAGCTATTTTTAAACCGTATAGATGTCATATCATAAATTTTCTTGCCATCATCCGATTTTTCTACTTGAACTGTTACTAGATATTGAAATTTACCGATTCTATACACTTGTATAACTGGTATGTTTCTGTATTTAATTTTTTCACAAATATCTTTGTTTGTCAATTAGGATGGTATACCTTTGATCACTGCTTGGATTGGCTTTTACTCTTGCAGCAGGAACGAATAGAATTATATTTGATTTTGCCGGCACAACGTTTGTAGCTTCAGCTTCAGTTTGGACTCTGATTGCCTCTGCAGTATTTCTTATAGATTTGACAGCTATTTTCGCATTGCGAATAGCATGTAGTGTGTGCTTCCATGAACCAATGTCCTTTATGAAAATCGGTGGTGGCGATCTGGCTTTTTTCTCGCTTTCTTTTGCAGCAGTTGTGTCCATTTCTTCGACTAATCCATCAAATTTGTTTGATAATTCGACCTGATCATCTGGTTTGTCTATTTTTGCTTTTTTCTTCTTTTTTGGAAGTTTGAATTCTTCCGCGCTGGATTTACTGTCGGAGGGCGGGTTTTTCCTAGCAGATTTTGCAGCTTGTGCTGCAGTCACAGGTGGGCTGGGCACGACAGGTGTAGATGTCGCTTGGGAAGTCCCTGGTTTTGTAAGGTTGGATGCTCCGCTGCCAGATGGCACGTGGGTCGATGTGTGCGCGGTCAGTTCGGCGAGCAGATTCATATGCATGGCGAATGTCATGTAAGACAGACATGTCTCTAGGAGAGTGGTTCTTCTGTTTAAGTTCAGTTACTTCTCGCTGCAAACCATAGGCAAAATAATACTATAATAAGACCATTTAAAAGATAGGCAACCGGAAGCAATATGTTTCTACGCAACCCAGGCGCGCACAGAGGTTTTGTCGTTTTTAAACTACAACAAAATGGTTGTTTTTATGTTTTATGTATGGCGTTGCGTGGCGGGTTATCATAAGCGTTTGTTGTTGTAAGTATATTAAATACAACTATTTGATTTGTAATTATATTTCCATCTTTTATTACAGATATGTCGAAAGCAAACATTTATAAGTACCATTTCCACATGCATGTAAGTATATTTTTATAATTATTTGATTTGTAGTGATATTTCAATCTTTTATTATAGATTTGGTGAATTACACTCAGAATTTTACTGCAGAAAGAATTGGTTTTCCACAGACAACTTTTTTTGTTGCCCAGTGCAAGAGAGTTAAAAGTATTTGTAATAATATTTCAATACTTTTCACGACAAAATCGTACAGCATTGAACGCTTCAATTAGCACTAGTTGCTTCTACTCATACTCAAGATAGTAAACTATCGGGCAAGCTCGGCTTTTTTCGCAATATGTCTAATAAATGTCCAAACTGTAAGAAAGATGCTGGAAATGATCTACAAAAAAGTGTTAAATGCCATGGCTGTCAAAAGCTAACACATCTTGCCTGTCTTCACCTATCATTAGATGCTGCCAATCATTACACCCGGTCAACCACTAAATCCATCAAAATATTCTGTGATGTATGTCTAGAAGAAACTGATACTCTAAAATCTTTAAAATCATTGATTCTCTCTCTCCAAAATGAGTTACGTGAAATTAAAGAAAAAATTGCAAATAATAAACCGACTGAAAATGATTTCAATATGGATTCAATTATTGCTGAAATTGAAGAACGTCGTAGACGTGAAAAGAACGTTATAATATCCGGTATTCCTGAATTAGAGTTAACTACTGACTTACAAACGAGTGTGGCTCCCATTATTTCAAAAGTAGCGCCTAATGTCAGTATTAATAACTGTAAAATATTTAGGCTCGGCAGAAAAATGAACGGAACACAATCTTCACCTCGATTAGTAAAAATACAATTCTCAGATGTCGAATCAGCCAAAACTGTTCTTAAAAATGCAAAATCACTTCGAAATGATCCTTTATTTACCAAAATCTACATTAATTCGGACCGCACTCCTTATCAAATGCAACAATTTAAACGCATGAAGGCAGAACTGGAATCCAGGAAGGCGGATGGAAACCCAAATCTCACAATTAAGTACAAATACGGCATTCCAGTAATTGTTGAAAAAAACTAGATTCGTCACTGTCCAACCGAACTTTTAATATCTATTATCAAAATGTACAAGGCTTGAATATGAAAGTTAATCAACTCTATTCTACCTTACCAGCTTTAGACTTTGACATAGTCGCATTTACGGAAACTTGGCTCAGTACTAGTGTTCTTAATAGCGAATTATCTCGTGATGAATTTTCAGTTTTTCGTAAAGACAGAAATTTCGCACAGTGCAATACAACACGCGGTGGTGGTGTTCTGTTATTGGTGAATAATAACTTGAGTTCTGAGTGCATCACATCTTTTGATTCTTACTGTGAAAATATTCCCGCAAAAGTTGACATAGTGGGCTGCAAGATTAAACTTAATTCCGCTAGTATTATTTATGTTTTTAATGTTTATGTTCCACCTAATATGTCTGTAGAAACTTATGAACAACTTCTTGATTTTTTTGAAACTTTGCCATTTTTACAAAATTCTAAATTTATAATATTGGGAGATTTTAATATTCCAGAATTTTATAGTAACACTTTTTCTAAAACTAAGCAACTGTTTCAATACTTTCTCTCACATTTTGATTGCAATCAATTTAATAATGTCCTGAATAATGACAACAAATTACTTGATTTAGTTTTCAGTAACTTGAATTGTTCTGTCAATAGAGAATATTATTTAATATTTGATAAGGAATATTATCATCACCCTACACTAAATATTAAATTTTGTATTCCTCATCTTACTATAAGAGAAAAAACTGTTAACAATGTTAATTTCAGAAAATACAATTTTCGAAAAGCAAACTTTCAAAAATTGTATCAGCTTGTATCAAATTTTGATTGGAAACAAATTGAATATATTACAGATGTTAATGAAGCTTGTAACTTTTTATATTCAGTATTGTATGGCTTTTTTGATGAATGCGTGCCATCCTCGATCATTTCCTCAAAACCCTATCCACCCTGGTTTAATAAAATAATACGTAACAAGTTGAAATTAAAGTCTCATTACTTAAAACTATCTAAAAAATTTCCTAGCAATAATCATTATCAATTTCAATATAAAACTTTAAGGTCTTCAATTAAATATGAGATAAAAAAATCGTATGCTACATTTATTAAAAATTGCGAGAACAATATTATTACTGACCCAAGAAAATTCTGGCACTTTATTAAACTTAAAAGAAATTCTCCTAATAATTATCAATGCCCTATGCATTTTGACAATTGTACCCTAAATAATATGCCAGATATTGCTGAAGGATTTGCCAAATATTTCCACAGTGTATACGAAGTTCCTAATGATAATAATAATATTCCAAACATTAACGTTGTTTCTAATGAATTAATCTCATTATCTTATATTTCACAAGAAGATATAATTTCATCAATACACAAACTTAAATCTAATCTTTCTTCTGGCCCTGATTTAATTCCGAGTCTAATTATTAAAGATTGTGCCTTACCAATTTCCCAGGCATTGCAACACATATTTAATTTAGCTCTTTTTTCTAACACCTTTCCTTTTATTTGGAAAAGTGCTCGAATTGTTCCTATATTCAAATCCGGAGACAAGAGTCACATCGAAAATTATAGACCAATAGCAATTTTGTCCAATTTCAGTAAAGTCTTTGAAACTATAATTTTTAATTCTATTTATAATAAAATACATAATAATTTGTCTTTCTCTCAACACGGATTTGTGCAACATAGGTCAACATCAAGTAACTTGTGCTCTCTAACTCATTTTATCGCTACTACACTTGATAATTGTGGACAAGTTGATGTCATTTACACGGACTTTGCCAAAGCATTTGACAAAATTAGTCACAATTGAATTATACATAAATTACACTCTTTTTCTGTCTCGGCACCTCTTATAAATTTAATCTCTTCTTATTTGCGAGACAGATCTCTTTTTGTTCAAATAAATGGATCTAATTCAAATGCTTTCACTGCTACATCAGGAGTACCACAAGGCTCCAATCTTGGTCCATTACTTTTTTTAATTTTCATTAATGATCTCACATCAATTTTGGTCAATCATAATCTTCTCTTTGCAGACGATCTTAAATTTTACCGCTCAATTAATAATGTTAATGATAGCATATCACTACAAAATGATTTAACTGAACTTTACAACTGGTGTATAAAAAATAAACTACTACTTAATTTATCAAAATGTAAAATCTTAACCTATACACGAAAACAGTCCCCAATATTATTTAATTATTCAGTAAATAATATCGCACTTATTAGAACAGACTTAATTTCTGATCTTGGAATATTTTTTGACCCCAAGTTGACATTTACAACTCATATACATAATATTATTTCCTCTGCTACTAAAACTTTGGGATTTCTCATTAGAAATACACGTAATTTTGTTAATATTCAAGCTATCTTTACATTATATTTTTCACTAGTACGATCGAAAATAGAATATTGTGCAATTATTGGGCTCCTATTTACAATAATTATATAAATGCTCTTGAATATGTACAGAAAAAATTTTGAAAATATATATATTTTAAAATAATGAATTATTATCCTCCTAGAGGATTCGATTATGAAATTTTGTTAAATATATTTCATGTAGAATCCCTTGAAATACGACGCAAGAAATTTCTTCTCATTCATTTGTACAAATTATTGCACTATAAAATTGATGATCCTTTATCCCTTCAAAGTTTGAATTTCCATACTCCTGCAATGTCCACAAGAAATACTACACTCTTCTATTTACCACCTTCCCGTACTAACTTGGCACTAAAGTCACCAATTAATAAAATGTGTACGCTTTACGATAGCTTAAATAACTCATATGATATTAATGATCCTAAATTTATTTCATCCCTTTAATTCATTACTTTATTGTATATATATATTGTTATTATTTGGTACTATTGAATTAATTGTTTATTGTTTACTTGTATTGGTTCAATTTGTCATATTTTATGTTGTATAATATCCTGTTCTGTAATAGGGCTTTCAGCCTGTTGGACAGTGTAAATAAATAAATAAATAAATAAATAAATAAATACTTTATTATAGATTTGGTGAATTATGCTTCATGTAAACATTTATAACCACGTAGATGCCGCCGCAGAAAGAATTAGTTTCTGCAGACAAAGGTTTTTAATTGTAATCACAGTGCAATCGAGTTAAAAGTATTTATATTTCTAATTGTTTTGTTTATCGTAGGTTTTCTCATTTGAAATAAAATTAAATAGATGTTTAGCAATAAATTGTAACAATAGTTACATTTGGCCGATTTCTGATCCATCACATTTAAAAACAAAAAATTCTTTCAGTTCCCAAATGATTTTAATAGAAGAAAAAAGTGGTTCGAAATAATGAATTTAGATTTTATTACAACAAAAAGTTACTTATGTGAACATCATTTTGATAAAAACTGTTTTACGGATACAGACAATAAAAGATTAATAAAATATGCTCTTCCACAAAAACTCAAAACAACAACGAAATAGAAATTAACGCTAATATTACGAAAATTGAACCAAAAAATAAAATTAATATTAGTGATATACTTATTCGGCCAACAGATGACTCCACTTCAAGAATACTAATAAATAATTTTGAAAACGTACAAACTGATAACAATTTGAAACAAAATATAGTCACTCCAACTAACCGCGGTAATTTTCCAGTAGACCAAAGCATTTTTAGTACTTTAAGTAGAAAAAGCAATTTTAAAAGAAAATTGTTTTCTTCTACTCCGAATAATTGTGTACCAACAAAAAACAGACGTTTGGATACCAGTTTAAATTTAATAAATGAAACGCGTGTAAATAATTTAACACCCAGGAAAAAGAAATTATATTTTATTAACCGGGCGCAAAGAAGCCGTATATGTAAATTAACAAACACTGTGAGACACTCGAAATAAAAATAAAATCCTTATTTCATTTATCTAAGAGTCATATGTTTGAAAACCTGGAAAGAAACTTGGATTCTACTGGTGTACAATTCATTAAGAGTATTTTTAAAGGTCCAAAATGTTATAAATTTTTACGTAAATTTGTTCCGTTACCATCTAAATTAACTTTACAAAATGTTCTCAAGGAAGTACCATTTGAACCTAGCATTAATAATTCAATTTTTTTAAGACTTTCGGAAAGAGTAAAACATATGAACACATTGGATAAAAATTGCATTTTGATATTCGACGCTTGCTTTGGCGCGGCAACTTACGATACAAATAAAGATAAAATTGTTGGATACGTTGATTTAGGCAAAAATTTGGGGAAAAATAATGAATTAGCTGATCATGCAATAGTTTTTCTAATACATGGAATTAAAAAAGTTTGGAAACAACCAGTGGCATATTTTTTTATCAAAAATACAATAAAGTCAGTGGAATTAGAAATATTAATCAAAGAAATTATAACTCAGCTACAAAAAGCAGGGCTTAATGTTCTAGCTACAATATCAGACCAAGAAGCTACAAACAGATCGGCAATAAAAAAATTATGTTCAAGTACATCTGTCCAACCTATGTCATACTATTAATATTACGTAAATAATAAGAAAGTAGTACATTTATTCGATCCACCTCATTTGCTAAAATCTACAAGAAATGCATTTTTGAAATATAACATTCTATATAAAAATAAATATTGGGCGAAATCACAACATTTAGTGCAGTCATTTACTTTAGACAAGACAAAAAGATTTCAAGCTTTACGAAAAATTCAAGAGGTATATTTAAGTAATGAACGCATGCAGCTTAAAATGAAAGTATCGGTAGCAGCTAGAACAATGAGTAGGACTGCGACTGCTACAATAGAAAGTATGATAGGCAGCGCACCAGGAAAATTAATGAATGAAGCTATACATACGGCAGAATTTATTAATGATGTAGACTAGTTTTAATGGAAAAAGCCCTAAACCTGATTTCCATAAGCCCCTTAGACGGTGTATTTCTAAAAAATCTTCTCATCATAATTTTTGGAATAACATAATACCTAAAATAAGTAGCTGGGAGTTTCATGACAAAAATAAACAAAATAAAAGAATTAATATGCTATTCAAAACTGGTTGGCTAGTTAGTTACTATACGGGGGATTCAGGACTTATTTCAAACTTGTCAAAGTTTAGGATTTAAATATTTAAGAGCTTGTTCTTTAAACCAGGACTCACTAGAAAATACGTTTGCGGCTGTACGACAATATGGCTTCGCAAACACAAATCCCAATTGTTTTCAATTTATGTCTGCATTAAAAACTTGTGTGCTAAATAGTTTAGTTATGCGAAACATACAACAGCAAAATTGTGAAGATGATGACAATAGTTTACTTGATAACTTACATACGTTTTTAACACATCAGGAAGAAAGTACAGTTTTAATATATGAAGTAAACGAATTAGATAATTTTTCGTTACAAGCTTTGAATGTAGAGAGTATTAAAGAGTCTGAATATTATACACAAGCTATTGGGTAAGTTGCCGGCTTTTTATTAAAAAAAAGAATCAGAATTATTCAATGCGACGAATGTAAAAAAAATTATTAGCTGACGCAGTAGAACCTTTTCATACTTTTAATTTATTTAAAGAGTATAACGATAATACAAGAAGACTGATTTATGCAGCAAAAATACTGTACTATTACTTGCTGAAATAGTTTAATCGTGTTACAAAATTATGGCTACATAATCAATATAAAGGAAAAACTAAAATTATTATTTATATAAAAAAAAAAATTAACTGGTTTACATGTCAAACACATTCTTCTGCAGTTCTTTCCGATTTACTAGACTCTGCCTTAACTGTTATTATAAAAAAAATTATCGATGATAACTACCGCGAATTTCAGCAAACTAATAGGCTAAAAAGAAAGTACAAAAGTTGGAAAACATGTTATAGCATTTAGAGTTATATTTTTTGTGATATTTTTCTTATTGTACAGAATATTTTCTTTTCATTATGAGTATATATTTTTTTTTGTTTTTTTTTTTTAATAACAAATACAATTAATGTATTAAAAGAAAGCATTTTTTACAAATGTTTAATACGTTTTGTTAATTTTAAATATGTGAACTGTTTTGTAAACTTTTTCCCTTTAAAAAGTTATATTTTTGGTGATATATTTGTTATTGTACAGAATATTTTCTTTTTTCTTTTCATTATGAGAATATATCTTTTATTTTGTATTTTTTTTTCTTAATAATAAATAGAACTAATGTATTAAAAAAGTGTATTTTTATATTTTATAATTGTTTATTAAATAAATAGTTTGTGATACAATTTGTCTTTATTAGTGAAAATCGATTTATGGAACTTTTATTTAATTTTGTTTCTATGGAGATATTACAATTAATTGTTTAATTCATATTTTAACTTCGTTTCTACAAATTGACTATAAATTTTTAATCACCTTCTATTTCAAAATGCGAAAAGTAATGCGCGCCAAATTTTAAGATAGTTCCCCCAGTTAGCAATGGTGCGCTGCAGTAGAAACTTGTTGCCAACATTTTCTGCATAATCCGCACATCTCTTATACTCTTATAGTAATATTTTATATTTTATCTATGCTTATGCTGCAAACTTCCAGATATCGGCTGCCCATGTTGTAGGATGGCTGCTATTCTACTTGTTAGCGCTTCAATTTCGGAATTCATCACGGCACATGCAATATTACGTATCCGTAGTGCGACAGACTCCACAAAAGAATTACACGTACACCGATCTAGATGGTACAAAGGAGGAAGCCAACGATGCACATCGACACCTAGTTAGTGAGGCGCAAGAACTTTCGGAGAAAAAGGCGTCGCGGATACAGCTAGGGCTCTACACTGGACAACACTTCCGTTTTAATGGCACAAATCACAGCACATAAGTCTATAAAGTGTACGTTTTACTCTTGGTGCATGTTGCACCCACTAATTTGGGCGTGATACTAGAACTAAACACTAAAGAACTGGCGCTAATCACACGTTTAGAGCTAGTACTTCACACACAGAAAACTTCACAATGTAGTGAAGACGCATAAGAGGCCTCGACTATCACTTGATACAATATACGTTATTTACAACATAAGTATATACACAAGTATATCAGGAAGAAAAAGCAACTTTATACCCCTGTACAGAGGGCGCGATAGCGGCTCCCTGAGGCTACGCTATCCCTTTAACAAAGATGTTATTTCTGCCAATGCACGAGCTGAACTGAATGATTTATTGTGCTTGCGATCCGCCTTTTATAGCAGGATTTTGGCTATCGCCCCCCCCCCCCCCCCCTAGACCAACACACACACAATTAAGGGAACGCCAAAAAAGCTTCGTATTTAAAATGTATGTATTCTCTGTCTTTTATATTTTTGTTGGAAATTCTTGATCTACAAGAAATAAAAAATGACAATATGACACCCAAATATAGCCTCCTAATAAAGATTGATTATCATTTATGAAGGTCTTAAATATTGCTCGGTCTTTAGTTTTATTAAACATGGGTGTTCAATTCGTATTCACTATAGATCAAGAGTTAAAAATCATTTCTGCTTTTGTCGTCTTTCCATTTTAAGTAAAAAAAAATTAACATTGCCTGTTAGTACAGCGTCGCCAGAAAGAAGTTTTTGAACACTTCATCGATTAAAGACGTATTTACGAAATAAAATGGACGAAAAGGGTTTAACAGGTTTAGCACTTCTACACATTTGCCGATGTTGGTAAAGTAATAGATCGTTTCGCAAAAAGATCCAACAGTAAATTAGAATTCGTAATATAATCTCTTGTCATATTTATGTGATATAATAATATACAGGGTGTTAAAAAATAAGTATTAACAAACTACGAAGACAGATAGTACTGACCAAAATGAGTAAAAAAAGTTTAATCAACATGGGTCTGATCTTCAATTATTTCTGAGAAATAGGCCATTTTGTATTAGCATAGAAGAAAAATTGACAAAGATAATGATTGAACAAAATTTTATCTATGTCAGTAAATAGACCGTAAAAAAACAATAAAATTTAATATGAAACATTTTTTTTCCCTTTCTAATAGTTACGAAGTTATTTGAAAATTAAATATTAGCCAACATTTATCTTAGTACAATTATTCGATTTTTTCTTGAAAAACAAAAACATATCTAAGATCACATCTGAAAGGTAAACAAAAAGACTCATTTAATCAAAGTCGTAACAACTCGTACATTTTTCAAGATAGCAGAGGTAAACCCCGAAAAAACACATTTTTCACTGCCTTATATCTCGGAAACTATTAAAGATCGGACCCATGTTGATAAAACTTTTTGTACTCATTTTGATCAGTACTATATGTCCTCATAATTTGTTACACTTATTTTTTAAAAACCTGTACAATATTTTTTTGTTCATGTTATTTAAAATATCTTATTTTTTTGTTTAACGTTTATTATATTTTTAATGTTAACCATCCTACCTTAATATCTTAAAATATCTTTATATTATAAAATGTAAATATGAGAAAATAAGTATGTACATGAAATTATTTAATCGCCCCCCCACCCCCCCCCCCCTAGACCAAAATCCTGGGAACGCCACTGGATTTTGGCAAATCTGGTTCAAACGCACGCGGTCTACGTGGTGTGGCCTTATCTCGCGTCTGATCGGCCGTAGTGGGAGTGAAAACATGGCTTTTTATTGGTTGTGAAATTTTACTACGAAAATGTTTTCTAATAAATTCTACGCAATGAAAATGTGAAATTCTATTTTTTTTAACATTACAATAATATCAGGTAAAATATACGAAATAATAATATAATAAATAGATATTTATTAATATTACATGGTTCAGGTTACTTCTGCGTGATACTAGTGCTGAACGTCTTGACAAGTGAAAAATTCGTGAACTAATTTGTCTAATTGACTTGAAGGCATCGCTTTGAAGTGGACGCCAGATGTGTCGGGAAGATGATATCCATGAAAACCATCGGACGATGGCGATACAGTTCGAAAACTGGAGTACACGTTGATGGCCGCCGAAAGGCGTACTCCGGCCACTGGTGGCGAAGTTGTGACTACGTCACATTGTGTTGGAATCAACGGTGGAAGATGATTTTTTTGTTGCTTTCATGAGTTCATTTGAATTTTTTATTGAATGTGGGGAAATGTACGTGGCGTTGTTAGTGATTATTTCGTTGAGGTTTTGGGCTAGTTTTTGTACTGGTGAATTTATGGAGAAAACTATTGGTCTAATGGGTTTATCTTGTTTGTGAAGTTTAATCAGGCTGTATAGATTGGAGATGGAGGGGTTTTGTTGATTGTTTTATGGGGATGAATGTTAAATTTGGTTAGCGTGGGGGTGTTTTTGTTAATTATATGTTTAAATTTAGAGTTATATTGTGAAAGTGTATTTTTATTGTTTGGAATTTTTTGTCGTAAAATAAATTGAGTCTTTGTGTATATAATCTTGTTTGAATGTGCCTGCATTTTTATCAGCTTTTGTCAAAATTAGATCATTGTTTAAAACTTTTTATTTTATAGTTTTTATGTTATATATTTGTGAGTTAATAAATTTTTGCACTTACCTATCAGTTTTTGTTCAGTTTCGGATATATATTGAAGGTCTTTTAATAAATCTGATTTCAGTTGGTTATGTTATTGGTGGTTATAGATGTGTTTTAAATATTATGGCGATTTTCGGTATGTTCGATCTGCAGGGTGGTGGTTCCAATTTATGTCCTAGTTGTAGGGTTTGTTTTTCTTCTGTAAATGTTGTATTGCTGAAGATGGAGTATCTGGCCAGGAATTTTGGGTAGATTGTTGTTTGATATTTTCTATTTTCGTTTGAAGTTGTTGGCGCTGCAATTTGAGGGTTTTATATTTTTTATTCATTAAGTTGTTTAGTTTGTTTCTTCGTTTTTGATCTGTTCTGTAATTCTTATATGTTATTTGTTGAATTATTTGTTGGTTGGCAAAATTTGACAAATCTCTTTCATTAAAAATGAAAAATCGCGGAAAGAAGCGCAAATGCTGATCTCTGAGTTTCGAAAATCAATTTTTTCATCAGATAAAGTTTGGTCGAATATCCACTATCGCCAATCAACATGAAGTTTTCAAAACTACCATTCTCAGAATGTCGCTTCAAATTACTGTTGTTAAAAATGGTCTGATTATTATAAGATCCAGGCCATCGTGCAACTATGTTTAAAATTTTTTAAATTTGCATCTGAAACTGTTTGCACATTTAATGCAAAGTACCCTTTTCTACAACGAAATATTTCCGCATCTTCACCTACAGAAGACTGGATTTTAATTAAAGAAGCAATTGCACCAATTACCCGTAGAAATCTTGCAATGTTATAAAACAATTCGGCTGCCCTCTCTTTATATATTACTATTGTACATGTTACTATATTCAGGGAGTAAAGATGCAATGGCGGATGTAATACTTTTTACTATTGTACCAATAAAATAATGTAGTTAGTGGAAAGAAGAATGTCTTGTATTCTACTTTTAGAATTTGCAATCTTAATGTACAGTGTCTGTCCAACAAAGTCGATCAGCTTAACTTATTTTTATCTCAAACGAAATATGATGTCATAGGTATATCAGAGCACTGGCTTGAAAGTAGTCAAATTAAATTAATTAATCTTGTCGGTTACAACTTAGCTACTTCTTATTGTAGACCCAAAAATAAGCATGGCGGTGTTGCAATCTTCCTAAGAAATAACATTAAATTTAAAATATTTAATTTACTATTTACCGATCTGGTGATTTCAAAATATTTCTAAATAATTTTGAGGACTTTTTACTTTCTCAACAAATTCAAAGTTGGAGATAATATTGTTTCTAATATTGGCAACGAAACTATCAATGATATTTCATACAATAATTTACCTAATCAGCCACCTGTTGATAATTTCACTTTGAAAACCTTTTCGGAAGAGGATGTATTCCGTGCTTTTAATTCTTTAAAAAATTCTAAATGTGAAGAGGTTTTTGACATGAGCATTGGAATTTTAAAAGAAATTTTTATAATTATTCTACCCACTCTGACATATTTATTAAATAAATGTGTATTAGAGGGAGTTTAAATTGACCAAAGTTATTCCAATCTTCAAAAAGAGTGATCCTTTGAAAGAGGATAATTATAGACCTATCTCAATACTACCGGTATTAGCAAAGATTTTTGAAAAATTGATAAAGGATCAGCGAGTTTTTTATTTTGAGAGCAATAATTTATTTGTTGCAAATCAATTTGGATTCCGTAATAATCTATCAACGACTATAGCGGTTTCTTATATCGTATGAGACAGTCGACGGTATGGAAAAGCTCCCGTTATTTAATTTTTATTAATTTAAATACATACCTACATATTTACTAATGCTGCAAATTATATATATTAAGTTCCTTTACATATAACTATTGCTTTATTTACTATTTTCGTTTTAAAATGTCACATTATTATTTTGAAGTGATTAGTTTTTTGACAGTGACATTTCTCTGCCAGTTACATACATTTGAAATATGAAATGTCTAACAAAGGCATCGTTAAATCATAGGCTCTGAGATTTATAAAAAAGATAATTTTTTAAATTTATCTGTAAAACATATAGAAAAAGTATTAATATAACCTGTAATAATAATCTTTAATTTTTATAATGACATAAAATGCGAAAAAATAACATTTAATGGTATTTTTTGAAGAAAAACCATTATGAGCTTCAAGTAAAGTGCTATTTCTAATGGTTTCTTTCTATATTAGAATAGCGGGAGGTAAAAAACCAATATTTAGATTTTTTAAGAAACTAGTACTTTCGGTTGTCCAAGTGTTACCAAAAACTAATCAGCTCTTCCTATTAATGCCAGATTGAGAAAACCGTAGCTAACCATGTTTTAAATCTTGTAATATTGAGAAACCCTGGTTCTAATACACGCACACACACACACACACACACACACACACATACACACACGAACATCATCGTAAAAATGTTATAATCGGATTGTAGGGACCTTAAAACTTGCTTATCACTAAAATCTGGATATGCGATTTTTAGCATGAACAAGTAATGCCCAGTTGCACCACCGACACTTAAAATTTAAAGTTGGTTTTATTCAGTTAGCCAAATAAATTTATGTTAATTCTTATTGAATCAATTTTTTCAATCCATAGCTATCGCTATTTTTGAGGTGATTTTTGATACTTTCATACCTAATTTCTGGCGTTCCAAAGCAGGAAAAATTAATTTTGCTTATTCACTCAAGATGTTGAATTGTAAGTTATACAACTTTTATTAATAATTAGGGAAACAGGAAATTACGAAATTGTAACTTTACATATTAAAGTCTTATATTCGGATATTCGAGACACCAGCCTGTATAAATAAAAAAGTTTGTATTTGTTAAAAATAAAAAATACTGGACATGTATTGGGTATTACAGCATGAAAAGATATAAATGCGTTAGCGTATGCGGATGATGTAGTTGTCTTAAGTGAAAATGAAGAGCAACTGAGAAGAATGATAGAGAGAATAAACGAAGTTGGAAGAAGTATGAATTTAATGTTGAATGTTGATAAATCTAAGGTGTTAGTATTTGAAAGGAGTGAATTGGTGACTGAGTGCAATGTGTTGGTGAATGGAGTAAAACTGGAGCAGGTGAATGAGTTTGTATATTTGGGTAGCATGATGTCGAGGGATGGACGAATTGACCGTGAAATTGATAGGAGGGTGAGTGCGGGATGTAAGGTAATGGGTGCTCTGGGCACGTTTGCTCGTAACGTAAACGTATCTAGAGAAGCTCGGTTAAGTGTTTATAATGGAGTGCTGGTGCCTGCTTTGATGTATGGAAGTGAATGTTGGGCATGGACGAGAAAGCATAAAAGGAAAGTGACTGCTGTGGAAATGCGGTATTTACGTGGTGTTTGTGGGTACACAAGACGGGATCGCGTGAGGAATAATTTGGTGTATGAAGAATGTATGGTTAGGAAGAATGTAGTTAAGAGAGTTGGAGTGAGTCAGTTGAGATGGTTTGGTCATGTGGAGAGAATGATAAGTGAACGACTTGTAAAACGCATATATGTTGGTAAAGTTGAGGGTGTTCGATTGCGTGGCCGTCCAGTGTGTAAGTGGATGGATGTGATTGGTAGTGTTTTGAAGGAGCGTAAGTTTCCGAGTGGAAAGAGAAGAAGAGCTTGTATGAATACGATTATGAATGTGGCTGAGGCGAAAGAAGTTTGCCAGGATAGGAATGTGTGGCGTAGGATGATTGTTTCGTAATTATTGTGGTGTAAAGATGAATGGTTAGTAAGAAAGTTTTGTGAGAATGGAGAGACAGCTGAACTTTTATGTGGGCAAGAAGAATGAAGTATGTTTGTACAGGAGTGTGTAGCGAAAGATGATTTTTGTGTAACTATTATTGTGGTCCGGATGCGGTTATTCGCTACCGAAAATCGGTCACTTTAATATGTTATTATGTATGAATACGATTATGAATGTGGCTGTGGTGAAAGAAGTATGCATGGATAGGAATGTGTTGCGAAGGATGATTGTTTCGTAATTATTGTGGTGTAAAGATAAATGGTTAGTAAGAATGTTTTGTGAGAATGGAGAGACAGCTGAACTTTTATGTGGACGAGAAGAATGAAGTATGTTTGTACAGGAGTGTGTAGCGAAAGATGATTTTTGTGTAACTATTATTGTGGTCCGGATGCGGCTATTCGCTACCGAAAATCGGTCACTTTAATATGTTATTATGTATGAATACGTTTATGAATGTGGCTGTGGCGAAAGAAGTATGCATGGATAGGAATGTGTAGCGAAAGATGATTGTTGCGTAACTATTATTGTGGTCCGGATGCGGTTATTCGCTACCGAAAATCGGTCACAATAATATGTTCTTGAATGAATGTTATGATGATTTTGGGCAAGGCGGAAGAAGAATGTTTTTAAAGAGTTAAGTGATTCTGTGGAGCTTTTGCTTTCATCCCTTTTCTTATTATTTTCGGGTTTTTGCTAACCCACTAAGTGGGAAACGCGTGATTTTATGTATGTATGTATGTAAAGATATAAATACAGCACTTATGCTACAATAAATTTTATTCTTTGCATTTAATATTAATTTTTACATTAAAATTGAAACGCAATGCATTCTATATTGACATAAATATTGAACATACGATTATACTAATATGATGTGCCCTATCATAAACTTTATTATTTGCCAACATCAAATTCCATCATAAATGTTAGAAGCGAGAACATCATCTTCGTGACCTGAAAGAACATATTAGAATTATACAAATGTCTATAAAGTAAGTCAACAAAATTTGAAACGTGTTTTATGGTCTAATTTTTCATCAGAATAATTTCTTCGGTACGCGATAACTGAGCGACCTCAACTGGCTAGGTCACACTGGACGATGGTCACCTGGGCGATAGAAACTTAAAAATATTGCACGCTTAGGAGAATTTTGTGGATTTTTTTTGCAAAAGGAAAAAGAATTAAAAATGAAACTCTGATTTTGCTAAACATATCTTTAGATAATTCAACTCAATGCATAATTTTGGAATTCCACACATCTATTTACTCTCAGATGTTCGGCGCCCACATAGCTATCACATCACCCAGTTATCCATTGCCCAGTTGAATTTGTTCTTCTTTCTTGAACATATAAAGGCCATAAATCTTATGTCCCAAACTTTATTGGACTTACGGTACAGAGTGAAACAAATTCTAGTTCCTTATATCAAAATTTTTTTTATAATGCACGCAACAGAAAAATGGTACAGGGTGAAACAAAATCTAGTTCCTTGTAACAAAATCTTTCTTATTATACACGCAACAGAAAATTGATGTAAGTTTTTATGTGTCAACTTTTTCAAGCAAATTTAATAGGCACCACAAGAATTTTCTATCGTCTTTTGTTTTTGAGCTACCGGTTAAAATATGATTTTAGGTTATTTTAAAAATACCACATATCTCGCTTATTATGAGAGATAAAAAAATATGTTGAGATTTTTCACGTAGAATAACATGGTTCAATTATATATTTAGTAAACTAAATAAATTTTTGAGAGACTAGTAGTATTTACTAAAATTTTGTTATCCTAACTAATGAGGTACTATGACTACCATTTAAAAGTACAAGACAACTGAATGTTTCATTTTAGTCATAGCTTAATCACCCCTGATAAATAGTAAATACCACCAGATATTACGTTTAGTCAATTTTTTTCTGACTAGTCAATATAGTATGGGTGTTATAGTTGGCTTTGTGGTTTAATACTTTCTGAAGTAGACAAAATAGAGAAATAAGTAGAAATAAAGAAAATAACATGAGAAACGTACAAATGATGAGCTGTAATTTATTTTAAAATTTGTTTCTTAATAATTTTCAATTTTTTCGCCCCAGTAAATTAATAATTCATGTTTTATTTATTTTGAAACAAAATAAAGGACACTTCTTATACATCATTGAAAAACTTATAAAATAAGCAAAACGATAAGACATTTTCAGCATATGTTCCCACTTAAAAAATATGTTTGTACTATATCTCGAGAATTATCAAGTTTTGAAAAAATCTAATTACAACAGGTTAGTTACTTAAAAAATCGTATAAAATTATTTAAACATTTTTTCTTTATCTTTCATAAAAAGCGTGATTTAGGGTATCTTAAAAATAAGCGGATATCTGGTGCTAGCATGTAGCTCAAAAACAAAAGACGATAGAAAATTCCAATGGTGCCCATTATAGTTGCCTCAAAAAGTTGTCCTGTAAGAACCTACATAAATTTTCTATAGGATGCATAGTAAGAGAGTTTTTCATGTAAGAAATACTAAGTTATTCCACCCTGTACAGTTGTCTCATTTTCGATGTTATTTTTAGGGTATCTAGGGAAATATTACTGATAGAGCAAAATCGTTTGCACATTCCAAGGTCAACTTTTTGAGAAAAGTTTAATAGTCACCACAGGAATTTTCGATCTTCTTTTGTTTCTGAGCTACAGGCAAAAACTTGTTTTTCACACATTTCGAAAATATCTCATAACTAATTTATTATGGTAGTTAGAGAAAAAATATTTTAACAAATTTTGTACCGTTTTTAGGTAAAATAAAATGGCGTAATTAGATTTTTTGAAAACTTCATAATTCTCGAGATATAACACAGACTTATAATTTTTTAAATGGCAACCTATGTTGAAAATAGTCCCATCTTTTTTCTTATTTTGTAAGTTTTTCAACAATATATAACTAAAATGTGCAAACGATTTTGCTCTGTCAGTAATATTTCCCGAGATACCCTAAAAAAACATTGAAAATGAGACACCTGTACAGTGTCATATTTTGTTTCAAAATGAGCTAGAGTAGTAAATCAGTACGTCAAAGATAGGTATTCAATAATTGTTTGCTAAGGGATATTCACAAAAATTTAAATAGTTGGAGATCGACCGTTTCTGTTCTCAATTATTTTTTCGATATCAGCTGAAGTCATCTTACATTGAAATAAATATAAATTTTAATATAAAAAAACTTTTATTGGCACCTAAAAGTACATTAACAGATGCCTCAGATAACTTCTATCTACGCCCAAGTAACTCAAAACAGATTATCGAAAGGTTCATTGTGATCTTTCTATTGTTATAGAAGTAAGTTTTGTTCAAAGCGTGCTGCATTCTATGAGCATTGTAGTAAAGTTATATTCAATATTTCTGGTGAGTTTATTTGCCGTATACGTGACAAAAATTCAATAGATACTATTCTTGCAAATTTTAATTTACTAATCCCGCTCATTTTCAAACTATGTAAAAGTAGTTGTATATATTGAAAATAATATTTTTTGTTACCTTGGTGAATGTCTCAAGAGAAAGTATAAAGAAACCCCCCATTGTAAGATTTACATATTTTTGCGATCTTTGAATAACTAACATTAAACTCAGTTGAATATTCTTATCTGGAATGTCTTGCCAACGAACCATATAGACTGCATCAGCCATAGATTCTGTCTGCAAATACGTAAAAAAATCTTATGGCCAGTCCTGCTTTGGAAGTATATACAAGATGTCTCAATAAGGTTGCTCACTATTGGTAACTTTTTTATTTGAAGAGATACGAGGTTGGTTAAATGAGTAAAATTGTGCCATTTTATATTAGAAAATTGATCATGTAGACAAAATAAAATTTGTGTCAGCGGTTCCCAAAATTTGGGACAAAATATATATTTTTTAAATGGAACCATATATTTTTTATTATCTAATTGGAAAGAGTATTTTTTTCTCTTTCCAGTAAGGTAATGTTGTTTATTTACAATTTTTTCAAATAAGCGAGTTATTTACGGTTAAAAATTAAATTTTTGTACACTGTTTTATTAGTTTATTTAGCCAAGCCATGAAAACAATTGATTCTTTGTTTGTTTGACATTTAATAATTTCTCCCGTAAAGTTCTCTGTGTTTAATAATGTTTAATAACTTTACAAATGAAGAAAAGTTATATATGATCTTGCTATATGTAAAGTTATATCTAGACACCAGTTATGTAGACGGTCGGCTCTCTTTCCAAAAGAGCTGAAATGTGCGAAAGAAATAATGTCTTTCATTTTGAATATTTTCTTTAATTGTTTTGTTATTACTGTGAAATAAGTTAATAAATTAATAATTTTATAAACGACAATGGCTTACTTGACTAAATAAACTAATAACAGATAATTTTTATCTTTAAACGTAAATAACTCGTTTATTTGAAAAAATTGTACATAAACAACATTACCTTATTGGAAAGAGAAAAAATACTCTTTCCAATAAGATAATAAAAAATATATAGTTCCATTTAAAAAATATACATTCTGTCCTAAATTTTGGGAACCGCTGAAACAATTTTTATTTTATCTACATGAGCAATTTTCTAATATAAAATGGCATCATTTTGCTCATTTAACCAAGCTTGTATCTCTTCAAATAAAAAAGTTACCAACAGTGAGCAAGCTTATTGAGACACCTGTATAGTAAAAATGAATAGGCAGAAGACGCAGCTCATTAGCCAGAAAAAATCTTGTTAAAATAAATATTTGGGTATTTATTTAAAAAAAGAAGAAAAAATACTGGTATTAAAAGAAACTTATATAGGGTTTAACACGCAAACCGGACCATAGGCTTTTAACATAGAAAAACATTTTTTTTCTTGTGCAAAAGTGACCTATTAATTTTAGACAACAATGCTTCAAGTAAATGTTTTAGAGAATTAAATTTCGCATCTAATTCATAAATCATTTAATTTTGGATTTTTCGTATCCGAGAAAGTTAAAGTTAAAACTTTGTAAAAGTTTCTTCTTTACAGTGTTTGTCATGGTATTGAAATAAAATCACAAATAAATGCAGTGGCATTTCACAAGTCAGAAATTATGACATATAATTTGCAACAATTTTCTTCGTGTGAATAATTCTCCATTTTCAATAATGATGAATCAAACAGAGCCAGGTAAAATATATCACAATGTGACAGGTACGTTTCTGACAAGTAAAATGTTTGTAATTGGAATAGTACTACCTTTTTAGTTTATGTTCTGTATTTTTATTAAACAACCAACGTTTCGGCACCATAAACTAGTGCCTTCTTCAAGAAAAAAGATGTTTATAATGTGACAAAAGCAAAAAACAAGTAACCAAGGTAACATGAAAAGTACGTAAATATCACCTTTTTATGTATACATTTTACTAGACAATATATGCATGCCAGGCAATAACTTGGACGGCGAACATGTATCTTCTTAGGAAAACTTTCCTTTTGCCAGAGGAAAAACCGTCCCAAAAACTGATTTAATTTCAATACCATGGCCACACTATGAAGAAGTAACTTTTACAAAGTTTTAAATTTAATTTGCTCGGTTACGAAAAATGAAAATAAAATGCGACTACTGAATTAGATGTAAAATTTAATTCTCTAAAACATTTATTTGAACTATTTTTGTCTAAAATTAATGGCCACTTTTACGCAAGGAAAAACTGTTTTCCCACGTTAAACGCCTATGGCCCGGTTTTCTTGTTACACTCGGTATTATTAATGAAATTTACAATTATTTTTCTCGTTATTCCTTTTACGGAATACAAGATTATTTTAAATATTTAGTAGTGCCAATATTTGGTACGAAAATCAACTGCAATTATTTCGAATAATTTCATATTCCATAAAAGGAATAAGGTTTGAAGTAATTGTAAATTTCAATAATAAATAGGCTGTATCTAAACCTATGTCACAAATTTTAACGGTATATATTACTAAACAAAATATAGAAAAAGCTTAATTAACATGGGTCCGATCTTAAATAGTTTCCGAGATAAGGCAAGGAAAAATGAGCTTTTACGGGATTTACGTCTACTATCTCGAAAACTGTGAGAGATTTGAGATGTCATTTAGAAGTTTTTATTTAAAAAAAATCAAATAATTGTACTAAGTAAAATGTTGAGCAAAAACATAACTTCTTAATAATTAGAAACTGAGAAAAAATGTTTCATATTAAATTATATTAATTTTGATATAGAAAAAAAATTGTTTGGTCGCTATCTTTGTCAGTATTTCCGCCTCTAATACAAAATGATCTCAGTTAAACATCGGACCCATGTTGATTAAGCTTTTTACTTATTACCTTTTTTAATTATAAAGATATCTAATTGAATACTTATTCTTCTTTTATTAAAAAAATTTGAAAAACCAATAATTTCTAAAAGTTATATTTCATTTTATAAGGTTTTTTCACGATATACACTTGAATTTTTTAAAGATGTTTGATCAAGGTCACCTGTCTCATGAATGAATTAACAAATTAGTATATGTATAATTATTTCTCATATTTGCATTGAAAAGAAGGGCGCACGAGAAGTATGAATATAACACACTTCAAAGTTACGACATGCCATTTCAAAACGATGCTTGCTGTTGACAATACTGTCGCTGTAACGTTCATATATTATTTTGGACCTACAGGGTGTCTCATTTAAATAATTCGAGAAATATGCATCGGATCAAAAAATGTCCCGAATCAGAAGTTTGATGGTTCGGAGGGGAACATCCGATTCTGTTGTTTAATACACAAAGTTTCACCAAACGGTGACCATGGCTAATTACATTCCCAGTGAAACTGTGGATATTTTGTTGGTTCTTGATGAAGCGCGGCATAAATCGTTCAGTTGCGTTGTTCAGACGAAGATTTCTACATCATAGATATATAGGATGCGTCATGGAATATAATGCTCGCCAAGGTCATCTAAAAGAAAATCGTCGTCCGGTTAATCGCGTGGATGTAAACAGTGCTGCTGCATATTTGTAGATTCTAGCGCCATCTCTAATGAATAAAAAGATTCACCAGATAAAACCCACTTCATTTTTCACGATCTATCCGAATCTTTAATAAAAATGGGGGTTCCCATATTAGATTACAAAGTTCCCCGTGGCCTGGAGGTTCTGGTAGGGTGGGGTATTTTGACAGACTCCGATGACCCCCTGCCGACCCATTAGACTTTTGTTTTGGGACATTTTTTGATGAGATGCATATTTTTCAATTTATTCGTGTTGGCAGGTATATTTAAACGGGACAGCCGATATTAACTTGATTCATAACCGTGCGCCGAGGGTTCAGCGTTATTTTATGTCACTGATAATGACACTATGTCCGTAACATATTTTTCACAGGCTAATAATTTACTTGTAGACTTATTTTTCACTTTTGAATGCCTTTACTGTAATATGTATTTTTATAATGACAAAATAACAGTAGCATCTTATGAAGCCCCATACAAACGGTACACTATTCCAGTTAAAAGTAAACTTGGTTGCGCTTGGACGGAGCCATCCCGTTTTACATATGTATATGTTACGTTCAAACGTCGAATTTGCTCAGTGAACGAAGAAAAAACAGCCACATCGCGTTGCGGACGGTGCTGAACGACCAAATACCGAAATCTGATTATTTTTGCGATGTGATCGTGTTTTTTAGGTAAAGAAATACAAACTGTAACGTAATCTAACTGGCAACTCATAACTCAAAAATTGCTATTTTTGAGATACTTATAAAACTAAATGTTTCTGCTAATACTTTTAACTTGTAGAATGACATAATTGAGCTTCTAAAATTTACCGAGAGAAGACAGTTCTATGTTCTATCACTAATGTGTCTTAATATTTAATAGATTAGATTCGTTTCAACACTAACCTATCTCAATTATAAGTTATATATCTAGGCCCGACGGACCTAAGCATATAAGTCAAAAAATGGCATTTATTTGTTACTGTTGCATCCTATTCGTATTTCAAACACTCACAGCCAGACTAAAGCACATAAGTCAACTTCACCTGTTTACCGATGAAACATACACACGTTCTTTTTCAACATCAACTAATGTTACATAGTATAGACGCATTAAAGCACATAATTTGACTTATGTGAAAAAGAACACCACTAGTTCGGTTACCAAGCTTCACATATCGGTGACTTATGTTATAAGGTACATAAACACGCAAATGCATTAGACATGTCTGGACCTGTATACGCTTATTGTATTGTGGTATCAGTCAATCTTTCCTGTATTAGAAAGATGTATTGCTATTATTTTGTTGTTTTCGATAGACGAGTATGAGAAAAAATATAAATATTTAAAATGAATTTTGATAAGAGGAAAAGAAAAATTAGTAGAACTGGTATTGTCCAACACGGAATATAAAAAAGGTAAGTAGTACTTATAAAACTCTAAAATTCTGAGATATTGTTCTACCTATTATATTTTTGTATGACTAATTTATTTCAAGTTCAAGACTAGTTTATAAAGATTTAAAAAAATTTAGACGAAAGAAGTGAAAATGGAGGTACAGATCAAAGTAGTGTGGATTTGGAACAGGGACCATCTACCTCTACGGGTCATTTTACCGCCACCAAACCACGCGAAGAAGAGGAAGAAGCGGACTTTTCTAGCGATGATTCTTTACAAGACCCAAATTATCAACCGTCTCGGCATGACGAATCTATTTCTTCACCTGATGAAGATAAATCAGAGACCAATCAGATACTACCTGCTAAAAGTCAGCCTGTTAAAAGCATACGCTTTTTAAAAAAGGATAAAAAAGTTAAAACGCAATTCTGGACAGTCCTATAAAATGTTAAAAGGGAAATTAATTTGTGGCAGAAACATGAAAGAACTCTCAGCATGTAGAATGAAATGCAAGGATCGGAAAACTGCCTTGGAGAGGTAAGCTGTATTTGATGAATATTGGCGTTTAGGATCATATACAAAAAGATCCGGATACATGGATTCGCTCATATGTATTGAGGATCCAAAGAAACAAAAATTTAGAGCAAAAACGTATAAGTACTTTTTAACAATACATGGAAAACGTCAGCCAGTTTGTCGAGGTTGTTTGCTGAAGATATTGGATGAAAGTGATTATTTTATAAAAACAGTAGCTTTAAAGAAAAGATCGTCGATAGCCGGTACAGAAACTGACGATATGCGTGGAAGAAATGTGATTACCTTATTATGTTCTAAGTTTTACATTTAATGTTATGTGGTAAGATGTGTTTTCTTACAAAACCCCGTAAATTTGATAAGAGAGTGGGTCTTCACCTCCATCCTGGTTTTTTGAGGGATTAAGGCTTAAAAGTCATTTAAAAAATGAAAGTGACCGACACTTTTGTTACCTCGACCACATGGTGACAAAAGTGTCAGTCCCTTTCATTTTTTAAATAACTTTCAAGCCTTAATCCCTCAAAAAACCTCATCAAATTTACGGGGTTTTATAAGAAAACACATCATATCACACAACATTAAATGTAAAACTTAGAACATAGTAAGGTAAAATGTTGAAGATGGAGGTTGTTGGACCTCCGAAACGTCCAAATAAATGTTTAAATCAAAAGAATTGTGAACATGAATTATCCCTCTTCTCGACACCTTGAGTAGGCGAATTAAGTTCGACATTTATTAATTAATTTGTATAAAAATAAAAGTTGAAAATTTTGCCTCCTGGTAACAAAAGAAGTAGTATGAAAATATTCTAACAACTCCATATACACATAATTGTTATATTTAAATTTATGATGGATTCTGTTGACACAATTTATTGCATAATTTACATCATTAAACTATATTATTATGCAATATTCGATTTTTGATTTAACAACAGCATCAAATAACTTAAAAGTGTAGAAACTTTTTGAAATATAATGTATTTCTAAATACACTGCTGGACAAAAAAAAATCGGACACTTAGTTTCTTAAATGTGTATTTTTGTTATTATCTCGAGAACTAAAAGAGGTATGAAATGGGTTAATTAGACGAAAGTTATCCTATATTAGGGTGCCATTTTAGCAATGTATTGTTTATTCAGAAGAAATGCATGGGTCAGTAGATACAGACATATGAGTAAAATTTGTAGTTTTTGTTGTTTTTGAAAAATTTCTAAGTAGGAAATGTTTCCAGATTTTGATTTGCACTTCTTTAGGACACGTTTTTAAGCTCTTTCGAATGGCGATTCTCATTTTTTTGTCACTACTGTATTCACTCTACACTACCAAACAAAGAGGCGTGGACGCATTCCAAGGGTAAAGATAAAGTTGAACGGTTAACGGTTAACTGTCAAATGTCAGCTTTCAACTGCCAACGGTAAACGTATTCCAAGGGTTAACGGTAAAGGTCAAACAGTTAACGGTTAACTGTCAAATGACAACTATCAACTGCCAGCTGTAAACGGTTTTTTCCAAGCCGCTTTATTTAGTAGTGTAGAGTGAAATACAGTAGTGACAAAAAAATGAGAATCGCCATTCGAAAGAGCTTAAAAACGTGTCCTAAAGAAGTGAAAATCAAAATCTGGAAACATTTCCTACTTAAAAATTTTTCAAAAACAACAAAAACTACAAATTTTACACATATGTCTGCATCTAGTGGCCCATGCATTTCTTCTGAATAAACAATACATTGCTAAAATGGCACCCTAATATAGGTTAACTTTCGTCTCATTAACCCACATCATACCTCGTATAGTTCTCGAGATAATAACAAAAAATAAACATTTAAAAATCCATGTGTCCAATTTTTTTTTTGTCCAGCAGTGTATAAAGCCTTAGAGTTTATTACAAGTAGAAATTATTTTATCAATATGTGATTTGCAGGTTAAATTTGTAGAAAAATTTATTCCCAGATCTTTTATAGTAGTAACACGCTAGTTGATGTCATTTATCTTGTAATTATAATATTGTGTTGAGAAAAAGTCATTTGTAACATTTGTTAATGTTCAAATGTGAATTATTTTTCACTAACCACTGATATAAGCTATTTAAATCGGTTTGCAAATCATTATCAGAATTAATTTTCTTAATTATTTTAACATAATCTGCATATAGAAAATTTTCGGATGATGTAACTTCATATACAATATCATTAATGAACAAAACGAACAATAGGGGGCCTAAAAGGGACCCTTGCGGTATTCCAATTAAAAAAATAAAGCGGCTGGATTGGTGGCCAACATAATTAACAAAATGCAGTCTTTGCTCCAAGTACGATTTCAATAGCAAAATTAAATTTTGTGGGATACTAAACTGCTTATAGAGTTTTTGTAACAATAAGTCATGATGTACAGTATCAAAGGTTTTATATATATTTTAAAAGAAATATTAAATGAATAAATATGTGTAAAAAAAAAAATTTGTATAGTGCCACAAATGTAAATACATATGTTCGTCAGAAACTTATTATGTACAAATTTGTGTTATATTTGAATATTTTTCTAAATTTAAGAATAGATTAAATTTGCTTTTTATTGATGAAGAACAAATTTTTCGTTTTAATATTAAAACTTTGTAAATTAGTAATATTAGTTATCAGCTTAAATTTGGTGTTCACATATTTATACAGTGATGAATATGAAAGTAAAATTGTTAAAAATGTCGAAACTACACATTTTTTTTGTATTTTTTAGGTACTCCGGCAGAATGTATATCTACAGGGTGTTTCAAAACATGTGTCGGAAAATAAAGGGTGGGATTGGTTGGCTAATTATAAGAAAAAAAGTTCCTATTAACATGGTTCCGCGAACGCACCGTTTTCGAGATACAGGGTGTAAAAAAAATTATGAAAAGCATGAAAAAAAGTAGCAACATGATCACAGAGCTTTTACTTTACAAAACTAAGCAATAACATAAAAAACAAGAAAAATCACAAAGATTGTTGAAAATGACCTCCTCCTACGGTAACGCAGCTTCACTGTATTTATTCATTTTTTTATCACCACGCAAGCAAAATACTAAGAATGGGCAAATTAATTGGGTAATAAAGGTAATAAGTTCCCGCGATATTGACTCCTTTTGAAAAAAGGTTATTTAACAACTAAACGACAATTGTCAATAATTTTAATGTCAAAACAAATGCATGAACGCAGACGACTACATCAAAAACAAATGTTTTTATCAACAACAAAACATGTTGCTACTTTTTTTCATGTTTTCCATCATAAAATACCGTATTTCTCTAAAACTGTTTACGTTAGAGCTTTTGACTAGGAGTACCTTTTTTGTGTAGAAAATATTGGTGGTTCACAATGTGCTTTCAGAATGCCAATTTCCCAAGTGTCATAGAAATTAGAGCCATAAAAACCTCACGCAACCCTAAAATCTCCGTCAATGGCACATGAAAAAAATAGAATAAGCGCTTAAAAAGTAGCTAATATTAATGCTAAGATGTGTACAAAAGCTAAGTTTTGTATCTCAAACGGTTCCTGAGATATCGTCAAAAAATAAAAAATATATATATTTTTTTACATCCTGTATCTCAAAAACGGTGCGTTTGCGGAACCAAGTTAATGGGAACTTTTTTTCTTAAAATTAGCCAACCAATCTCACCATTTATTTTCCGTCACATGTTTTGAAACACCCTGTAGAAAGAATGTGCTTCGAGATAGATTTTTTAAAGAAAATTGTCATCTCGAACTTGAGACCAGAAGTGGTACTGGGGACAGTGAAAAATCCGAATGGATTTACTGGGTATTAATTTTTTTAAATGTCATTTGCAAGAGAAGGTAATACCGTGCTTACATATATCATTCATTTCTATATTTATTTTTATATTTAATTTTCAGATCTGTGAGTAATTTATCAAACCGCAATATGACAAGACTGTCTCTTGAATATCCGTTGCCATCACCTAAATCTATTTTTGGACTGACTTGTTTTCGACTCAGTTTAGCACGTCACCACCTGAACTAATACTGATACAAGAAGTACCTTATGATGCGCAAAACACTAGTACGAAGTAAAAAAAAAAAAAATGCCGTCGTCAATTCACGTCCGGTTGCAACGTCTACTTCACCGTCCACTGCGGCATCTATACCTTATTTAGGACCAGCAAGACGATGCAGAAAAGCAAAACTTGATGACACCACCATTTTGTGCAAAGATAGATTAACCAATATAAGCAGATCATTGGCAACCCCTGAAATAGATCACTGCAATGATCTCGATATTCTTGTCGAAAGAATTGTTCACCTATCTTTGTAAAATATTGTATCATCTAGTTTAAAATTAAAATTTTGGAGAAAAATTTAGAGATCTAGTGCAACTTTACGAATCCGTATAGCTTTTATTTATTTAACTGTAATAGCATGAATCATATCTCTTACCGTTATACTTTAGCTTTTGAATGACATAATTTTGTACTTCATGTAATATTGAATATTGTCTCTAATAAAAAAACCTATTATAGTCCTATACCGAAAAATTTAAAAAATAGTATATATAGGTGATAGGTAATTACGACTGTAATTAGTTAAGGAAACTGGATAGTGGGTTTGACAGTCAATTTGTAGGCTTAAGTGTAATACACTCTTTTTAATTTGTCAAGCTTTCGGTTATATTTTTAGCCATCCTCAGGACACTGTAATACAATAATGAAATACGTACAATTTGTTTAAGAATTAAATTTGGTTTTTAGTACTCACATTAGTTGAGATTTTTTTGTAGAATATACAGCATTTAAAAACGTAATTTTGAACATGCACACGCGCATGGTTTAGTAAAATAATGAGTCGAAATAACTGAATTACATATTAAATTTTTTTGGCCAAAATAGTTATCACAGTAAAATTGATAAATTACAAACTAATAAAGCAAACAATTTTGTTAAAATAATGTAAAACTTTTATAATTGTGCACAAGTTGTCGACGTAAACACGTGTACAACACCATTTTGTGAAAATTAACTGTCAAAAAAATCCACTAAAACATAGAAATAGTTGTTCCTAAAAAGTGTGCGTTCAGTCGTTTCATGTTATTTAATAGTAAATAAACAAAGGAATGTTTTTAATTTTTTGAAATTTAACCCCGATCTAGGTGTGGTGGATTGTGAATATTATTCGACAATTTTAACAGGTAAGTGTATATATGGCTCAGTCCATCAAGTCTGTCCGTTCGTTTATGGGGTTTTCGGTATTATTGATATGAATCATTTCTAGAAATGTTCGTTTTAATAAATTTTGTTCTTTATCTAATATTTCAGCTTCAACGTATAACATTTTGTGTTTGTATTTATTGCAGTGTTCTGCCAAAGCACAAGCTGTAGGTTTCAGTTTAGTGTCACTTTTGTGAGATGTTATTCTACTTTTGAGTGTTCTACAAGTTTGTCTAGGTTTCACCGCTTGACTTACTCTATCTGATTTTGCAACAGACTGTGACTTCTTTTTAGATGGTTGTTCTAGTTTCAAATGTTTATATTGCTCCTCATTATCGTGTACTACTTTTTTAATAATTTGAGTGGTTGCATTCATTAAATTATATGTAGAACTTTTATGTTCATCAAGATTTTTAACAATTTTATTTAAAGCCTCTTCCAGATATTTTTTGCTTACAGCATCATTATCATCAACGGGAGCACTTATATTTACAATTCGTTTGTTATCTAAATTAAATGTATATGTCGTCATAATCATCATTATAAGCTCTATATTTGATGGGATGATGTCCAAACTTGATGGGCATTTTGATACTGAAGTTAATATATGATATTTGCTTTAACTCTTCTATTATTGAGACTATTTCATTATTGTGATTATTGTTACCGGCTGCCTGTGATGCCAACAACAATTTTAACCTTTCAACAAGCTCGTTGGTATTATCCCAGTGTACATAATTTATAGGATTTTGATTATAAATCATGTTCAAACCCTCGCCATTCTTTTACAACAAAATTGGTTTAATAATGTTTTTATACTTTTCAGATCGATTCCCTAAAATTTGACCTGTTGATGTATTGTTCCGCCTATGCGCATTTGTTGTTTTTAATATATCACGATAATTCTCCCGGTTACTTTCTTTAAACCCTAAAGGATTTTTTTTTTTTTAAATATTAACTCATATAGACCTGGAGTTGCAATATACCTTATTTTTTTGCACCTTCAACGTTAAGAATTAAATCATTGCCATCAAAATCAATATTTGTATTTCCAATTGTAAACTTATCAGTAGTGGGGTCTGTTTTATACTAGTATTGTGATCATAATCTGATGATTCAGAGTACATATTTTCAATGTATTTTCGAGGTAGTGGAGCATATTGTTGCAGATATTCATCAAATACTTCTCTAGATAAATCAGCTGTAATATCTTGTACATTATAAGCATCTTCATCTTCTTCTTCTTCTTGTCGTTCATGCTCTGCAATAATTTCGGTGTCAACAAATGATGGTAAATCCCGCACCTTTTCTTTGGGTTTACTGTCAGATTTTTTAATTTCTTTTATATACTCCAAATCAGCTATTTTTGTTGTCGGTTCAGTTTTAATAATACGCTCCTGCTTAATATTGTTAATATTATAAAGTTTACTTGATAAATCTTTTGATTATTTTGTTATTGGTTGATATGATTTTTCAAGTTCAATTTCCTTTTCCATAGTACTTTCTTTTAAAGCTTGCAGTTTTCTTTTCACAGCCTTACGAGCTTTTATTAATCTTTTTTAAAGATTTTTATTCATACCGAACGGCTAAAAACGGGTCAAAACTGCTAAAACGGGTCAAGAACGGGTCAGTAACAACTAAAAATGAGTCAAAAACGGCTATAAACGGGTCAAAAACGGCTAAAAACGGGTCAATAATGGCTAAAAACTGCTCAAAAACAGCTAAAACTGGTCAAAAACGGCTAAAACGGGTCAAAACTGTTGATATGAGTCAAAAACTATGAAATCGACATAAAATGCTAAAACGGAAGCTGTTACCTCTAAAGGATGCAAATAAGAAATGGTGTGTATGTGAAATCTGTGTAGATATTTATTTAAAAATTATAAAGTAATGAAACCCCTTTCTATATCGACCTTTATTTAGTTCTCACTCTTTGTTGATAATAATAAATCCATAATTATTATTGCACCAACAAAATGAGCATATATCTCTGAACAGACTGTACGTCATATCTGTTCCCACATGATCTGTGTACACATGTTTGAGATTCATCTCATCCTGCTTAAAAAGAATTATAAGGTTTGCATTGTCACGAATTAAATGTTTTGGAATGCGTGTGTATGTTTGACATAAATAAAAACAGTCAACTAATTTATGACGTCCCATACAAAAATAGACTCGCATAACATTTTGTTTATCACAACTAACATCATCAAATACAAAAACTGTATTGCGTTTAACACTTTCAGGTAAAATTACAGTATCACTATTAGAATACACATTAAAAGTGATTCCAGATATTGGTTTTAAGAGTTGCTCCAAATACTTATATTTAGGTTGACTTAGAGATTTTGAATTATCTGTAAATGGGAAAATTCCGTTGTGAAAGTAGTAAATAAGTGGTAGATAATGCAATTGTAACACCCTAGGTCACATAACATTTTACTATTATCTCTTCTTCCAGTACGAACTGCCGTTTTCTTTTTGAAGTAGTAATTTAAAATAATCAATTGTCAAAAATTTGCAAAATATGCATTTATTTTATTTTACGTATGCATTATTCGTTTTTCTTAAAAACATGCAAACATGCACTTAATCGGCATTTACGATTTTATTACAAATATATCGCAATTGTAAACCACTGAATTTAACAGAATGGACGGAGATAAAATCTTGACTCATATATATTCGAAGATGCCCTTGATTAGACATCTTTAAAAAATTAAGCTGTATATACATAAATACCTACATACATATATATCGATATTTTACCTCATTTTGAATAAGTTGGCCCATAATACAATAGATAAATAGTTGGGTCAGGGTAGAAATACACATAAACCCATAATTTATTTTCCTTACCCTAGAAAAGTTAGAGAAAACTATAAAAACATTTAGTACAGAGAGATCGAAAATAACTTATTCAGTTAGCAATACAATTCTAGGGATCTTTCTATACCACAGTTTGCATTATGTCAAGTAAAGGCGGGAATAGGATTGACATATCATCTTTACAATAAATACAAATAATTTATGTCAGAGCAGGGGGGGGGGGGGGGGGATACTTTAGATTATTGCTCTGTGGGTAATGTGTAAAAGCTAAAAGGATGTGTGATGTGTGTTAAGAAAATACCGACCATTTTAACGGAAAATTGTAAATGTTCTCAAATTTATCACTTTCAACAGTATCAACAACAGGAAATAAATTTTTGTATCAGTCTTAGCAATTCTAGTAATTTTTTTTATTATTATTGCCAACTGAATCAGTTATTTTTGATCACTCTGTATTACCATTTATACAGATTGTTCCATAAGTTTCTTATACCGGGTGTCTACTTGAAATCCGTTATATAGAGAATACAATGTTAATTTTTTTATTTTGCTGTAGTTAGTTACCTATTAATTTTAGACAAAAATAAAGGTTGGACATAATAAAATTCTACACCTAAATCAATAATCAGATTATTTTGTACGTTTTGAAAGCTGTCACTTAAGTTACAGACACTAGTGGTTCACTAATAATAACACGTATCATCTTTAAAGATGACTTATAATCATATAAACTGTCATACCAAATTTCATCCAAATCGCATAAAGCGTCCGGTTATTATAAGCATTTTTTTCTTTTTTTCGAAGAACTTTGAAGCAGAATACTGGCTAAATGGTACACTTTCCGGTAGAAGCAAGTTTGGTTAAATTGTCTTATTTTAGCCCCAGAAATCTGTGGTTAAGCCATGTCCCCCTATTTAAGAGTCAGCCTGTATTTTGTTTAACATCAGCTGTACATTTACGGACTGAAAAACATGATGTCTATGTATTTTTTATTAATTTTAAAAGGACATTTGATACTATAAATTACAATAGTTTATAGTACAAGCTTTATAACAGGCATAGCATCAAAATTAATTAGACTGTTATAAAACATATACGAGCCCTGCGACAAAAGTATTCGCCTACCTCTCTTTAGTTAAGAAAAAAGTTGTTAAAAACGAACATATGCTATTTTTGCTTGCTAGGTCACTGGCAACGTATCAAAAGAATTCGCCTACTCATCGGTTTAAGCACGAAATCATGAACAAACGAATATCGTTTATCAACAAATGTAATTTTTTGTTTATTTCTGACAGTTCTTTATGGTTATTCGAGATTATTAATTTGATATTACAAGTAATTACTTACAAAATGACACGTGGAAGACCTGTGTCGCAAGAAATACGAAAAAAAATCGTAGAATTATTTAAAACTGGACAATCTTTATATATAATCTCCAAAAATTTAATTATTTCGCGATCTACAGTTAGAGATGTACTACAAAAGTATAAAAAGACCGGCACACTTACTGTAGAAAAAAAATCTGGACGGCCAAAGAAACTTTCTTTCTAAATTTTACGCGTTAAGTAAAGACTACAACTTAACAAGAATGATTGGCAATCTCCTGCAAAATAGAAGATTTTTTGTGGATTTTCAAGGGAAAAAAAGTCGATGGAGAATGCAGAAGAATGGTCTTCCGCAGGGAAGTGTGCTGGCCCCTCTACTCTTTAATATCTATACTAATGACCAGCCCCTTCCAGAAGGTACCCAAAGCTTCTTATACGCAGATGATTGCGCCATTACAGTCCAGGCAGATAACTTTGAATTTATAGAACAAAAACTATCAACAGCCCTCATACAACTTTCTACATATTATGTTAAGAACCAATTGAAACCCAACCCCACCAAAACTCAAACTTGTGCTTTCCATCTGAAGAATAGGCAGGCGGCAAGATCATTACAAATTTCCTGGGTCGGTATACCACTGGAACATTGTTTTACTCCCAAATATTTAGGTGTCACCTTAGACAGAGCTCTAACCTACAAGAAGCATTGCCTGAATACCAAGCATAAAGTGGCTGCAAGAAATAATATTATTCGTAAACTTACAGGCACTACTTGGGGTGCACACCCTAGAATAGTGAGAATTTCTGCTCTAGCTTTATGTTTTTCGGCCGGGGAGTATGCGTGTCCAGTTTGGTATAATTCAAGCCATGCAAAACAGGTAGATGTGTCATTAAATGAAACTTGTCGCATCATAACGGGCTGCTTGAGACCTACATACAAAGAAAAATTATATTGCCTTGCCGGAATTGCTCCACCTGACATCCGAAGAGAAGTAGCAGCCAGGAATATGAAAACGAAGTCTACAACATCAGAGACTCATCTTTTATTGGGGTATCAACCTGCTCGTCGTCGGTTAAAATCTCGGAAAAGTTTTTTAAACTCTACCGAGAATCTTACTAAACCACCACGACAAACAAGGATAGATTTATGGAAAGTGAGGACTGCGCACCTCCCGGATTGGTCCGCTGTTGAAAAACTTCCCCCAGGGCATAACGAGAACTGGACGTCCTGGAAATCGTTAAATAGAATGCGCTCTGGGGTTACTACATGTAGAAGTAACATGCAGAAATGGGGTTTTTCTAGTGAGTCGGTTCTGTGTGATTTTGGTCATATACAGACTACCAGCCATCTCTTGGTATGTGAACTGTGTCCATGTACATGCTCAACAGAGGACCTTATGAAGGCCACCCCAAATGCTCTAGTTGTGGCTAGGTTTTGGGCAAAAACTTGTTAGTATTGTTGTTATTGTTATTATTATTATTATTATTATTATTATTATTATTATTATTATTCTATATTTGCTAATCTCTGTATATTCAAAATTTCAATTGTTTGTATGTTTGTTTATCTCTATTATTTTATATTTTGTTTAATGATGTATCTGATACGATTAAATAAATAAAGAAACTTTCTACGAGAGATTCTAGAATTTTAAATCGAATTGTGAAAAGGAATAGACGTTCTTCCGCTGGAGAAATAACTTTAACTCTATCAAAAGCCATAGAAAAGAACATGTCAGTCAGTACTTGCAGAAGAACAATAAAACAAGTGGGCTACACATTTTACAAGGTAAAACTATATGATTGTAACTTAACGCAACAATTTTAACCGATTTTGATATTTGCGCAGGCAAAAGAGAAACCTTTATTAACACAAAGACAAATAAAAAATCGTTTAAAATGGACTCGGGAGCGGCAGAATTGGACGTTGCAGCAGTGGGAATCAATAATATGGAGCGACGAATCACGATTTGAGGTATGTCCTGGAGATAGTCGCAAACGTGTGATTCGAACTGCTCAGGAGGCATACCATAAAGATTGTTTAAAGAGGACTGCAAAATACTGCAGCTCATTAATGGTTTGGGGATGTATGTCCGCTCAAGCAGTCGGTAGTCTTCATTTTATAGACGGAACTGTCAATGCTCCAAAATATAAAGACATATTGCAAATTCATCTCTTACCTTCTATTCCAAAACTAAGCTCTGCTGATGGTAACTATATTTTCCAACAAGATGGTGCATCGTGTCATACGGCAAAAATAATTAAAACTTGGTTTGTGGAGAACGAAATAAACACAATAGACTGGCCTTCCAACAATCCCGATCTTTGACCTATAGAGTCTTTATGGAGAATAATGAAAAAGGAACTTCGACGACATCCGGCTAAATCAACACCTCATTTACGTCAAAAATTACAAGAAATTTGGGACGCGATTAAGAGAGAAGACTGTAAAAAGCTTGTAGGTACCATGCTTTCTAGAATACAAGCCGCCATTAAGCAAAAAGGAGAAGTTACTCAATGGTAGGCCGTTAACAACAGTTATTGATTTTAGATTTCAATTTTGAGTGCTTCTAACATTAAGTAGTTTTAGTTTAATTTATAATATTCATTTTTTATTTTTCACTATGTTATTACAAATAAATATAAATTATAGATTTTGAAATAAAAACTTTCAGATTTAAGTTGCAATATGATTTTATTTTCAAATAATATAAATTATATGGCTAGGCGAATACTTTTAACGCAGGGCTCTTACATCAAACAACAATTTGCATAAAAATGCAGAGCATGATCTCTAAACTATTACAAGTAAATTAATTGAGTTCTACAGAGTGAAATTCTCGCTTCTCTACATTTTGCATTTTTAGTTAATGACATATAGGTATATTTTTATTCTTAGAGTGTAAAAGGTCTAAACAATGACGAACAAAATAATCTCTTACTGGAGCATAAGCCGATGACTTAGTATTATTGGGCAATTCACCAAAAGTTATAAGTACTAAGTCAATATTGTAAAATTAATCACCTCGAAGTAAACATTAGGAAAACAAAAATCGTACATTATCACAAAGGAAAAACGAGAAAACACTCTTCCTATTTTACTTATAACAACGCTCAGTTAGGAAGGGTTAACAAATCTAATTATTTAGGCGTAATATTCTCTTTATCAGACAAATTTAATTTGGCGGCGAAAGAAAATTATAAAAAAGCAGTAATATTCTCTTAAAAAGTTAGAAATATCTTAGCTAAGGGCAGGTCGGAAGGCTGAGATGAGAAAACAAAATTATTAAAAGCTATAGTCAACGCAACTTATGCAGTCGACATAATATGGGGATCACAACAATCTGAAATATTGGAAAAAATCCAAATTCAATACATAAAGCCAATACTGCGCTTAGCAAAAAATAGTCCAAACTAGTATATAACACTAGAAACAGGCGTAACATGTTGGGCCTTGATGTTTGGAAAAGAATATTAAAGTGGTGGTTAACAATCGACCGTATGCCGGATAATAAGCTTCCTAACATCTGTTTTAAAAGATTAGTAGAATTTATACAAATATCAATTCAATAAAGTTGAATTTAATTGAGCCTACCAAATAATAATTTTCTTAACTAAGGGGGGTTTTGAAAAAATTTGAAAAATCAAACGATAAATAAAAATCTGTTGTGGCCAGCACAAGACCTTCCGTCAATTCCATGTATTTTGTACAAATCCCATACCAAAAGGTCCTTGGAACAGATTCTATATAATATCATGTAAAAACACATACTATTTTTTACAAATTCCATACCTAAAGTTCATTTGAAAAGGTTCTATAAATCCAATAAAATTATAACATAAACTACACTAAGTAATGTCCTTCCATCTTCTCTTTGGCCTTTCTCTGGATGTCACTTGCGAGGAACGCTATGACATACCAATTTTAGATCCTTTACTTTCTATATTTGGTTTTGCACTTACAACTGACATCTGTCAATTAAATTTTTTTGAATAATTATGTCAGCTGTTTCCATCAAACCAAAATTCTGTCAAATACAAATTTTAAACGAATTTAATGTTAAAACTGCAAAAAAAATTCTCACCGAATACCCCTCGATCATTGATAAATACTTATAATTTTATCACACTTCCTCAAGCACGTTGCTTTTAGGTAACACCACCTCCGCCTTCGGCGTCGGGCAACGCGCTTTCGGTAACTGTCATAAAATTATTTCCTAATTATCAATGTCCTCGGAATATTATAGCTGAAAATAGAAGCCCAGGGCCTCAAAGGCCTGTAGCACTTACATACATACATACATACATACATATATATATATATGTATATATATATATATATATATATATATATATATATATATATATATATATATATATACAGGGTGTCTCAGGACGAGCTTACGCTATCTATATTTTAAATACTATTTAATATAATTTAACGAAATTTGGTATCTAGGGGTTATCCAACATGCCCGTTTTAAGTAAAATATTTTCAAAGCAGTAGCACTTCCGGTTTGACCGGAAATTGACCTCAACTTTCTTATTTTAAATGGAATACGCTATATTTTATTTTACCATTGAATGCAGCGGAAAATTTTACATATGAAGCAATAAAAACATTTTACTCATGCTCAACTACTTCCGGCGTTATTCAACTTTTTTTGATTTTTTGTCTGAAATCTGGCACATTTTCAAAACTCTGTATATCGGGAACGAGATCGAATTTTTATAATCTGAAAAAAGCCTTTTATAAAGGAGACTTTAAGCTACATTATCCATAGAAGAATCCTCGATTATTTATAAAAATGTGACGCGTACGTTACACCAAAATTACAGTTCACAAACTTCAAAAAAGACAATTTTTTTAAATGGAACTCCCCGTTTTTTATTACATAAATGTATTCTACGGCAAAAAATAAGTGTACTTTATGTAACATGTCCTATGTTGAAAGTTGATAGAATTTCAGTAAATTAGAAAAACATGTAATCTGTGTATAATTATTTTATTAATACGGATAAGTAAGCCATGGAAAAAGCAAATAAATTCTAAATACAAAACTATGATTAATTTAATACATATTCAAACTGTTCTGCATTCATATGTAAGCACATTGTTACTCTATTCAATACTTCTTCTTGTGTAGCATTTTTTATCATCCGAGGAGACATGTTGTTAAATGCTGTTCGTACCCTATGTTGGCAATCTTCTTTAGTAGTTAAAGGTTTTTGATAGACGCCGTTTTTAATGTAACCCCAAACAAAAAAAATCAAGTGGAGTTAAATCGGGTAAACGAGGAGGCCACCTATGTGGTCCATTATTTGCCAGCCACCTATCTTCAAAAATTGTTTCCAAAAAAGTATTTATTCTATGGCGGGGTGGAGCGCCATCATGCTGGTACCATATTAAATTCCTTTGATCCAACGGTAAATTATCTAAGAAATCAAGTAGATGAGTTTGTAAAAACAAACATTGTTTTTCCATGGCTTACTTATCCGTATTAATAAAATAATTATACACAGATTACATGTTTTTCTAATTTACTGAAATTCTATCAACTTTCAACATAGGACATGTTACATAAAGTACCCTTATTTTTTGCCGTAGAACACATTTATGTAATAAAAAACGGGGGGTTCCATTTAAAAAAATTGTCTTTTTTGAAGTTTGTGAACTGTAATTTTGATGTAACGTACCCGTCACATTTTTATAAATAATCGAGGATTCTTCTATGGATAATGTAGCTTAAAGTCTCCTTTATAAAAGGCTTTTTTCAGATTATAAAAATTCGATCTCGTTCCCGATATACAGAGTTTTGAAAATGTGCCGGATTTCAGACAAAAAATCAAAAAAAGTTGAATAACGCCGGAAGTAGTTGATCATGAGTAAAATGTTTTTATTGCTTCATATGTAAAATTTTCCGCTGCATTCAATGGTAAAATAAAATATAGCATATTCCATTTAAAATAAGAAAGTTGAGGTCAATTTCCGGTCAAACCGGAAGTGCTATTGCTTTGAAAATATTTTAGTTAAAACGGGCATGTTGGATAACCCCTAGATACCAAATTTCGTTAAATTATATTAAATAGTATTTAAAATATAGATAGCGTAAGCTCGTCCTGAGACACCCTGTATATATGTAGTACGACATGTGTAGATTACGAAACTGAAAGATATTTCATGAAAAATATGTTTATCAAAAATACATGCAAAATTAGTTGTATTTTTTTTTCCTTTTCTTTTTGGCACGGAGCATCTATGGCTATTGTGCCAGCGAACATAGTCGCCATTAATTATTTGCCATTTATATCAATTTTTTATATTATTATAATTATGGTAGTTTTATTTAAATTAGATGCATTTGTATATGTTTATTTTTTTTGTGAATTCCAGCACATTTTTTATTCCTTGTGCAGTTGAGTCATTTTCTTTTAGACATTCTCTGTTTATTTTCAACTCAATTCGATCATTGTTAAAGTTTGGACAATCATATAATATATGGTCGATTGTTTTATTTATGTTGCAAGTGTGGCATTTAGGTTTTTTTGTATTTATTAAATGATGTGAATGTGTAAATTTGGTATGGCCAACAGATATTCTTGATATAACAACTTGTTCTTTTCTTGTTAGTGATGCATATCTGTCCATTTCCCATGGCTTAACTGTATTTTTAATATTTTTTAAGTGGTTATTATATATTTCGTCCCATTCTTTCTGATAAGATTCCATAATAAATTCATTTTTATGGCGATATAGGTCTTCTGTTGTAACATAGGGAAAAGTTTCTTTATATGTAGTATCGAGGAGTTCGTTTGCGTAACAGTCAACTATTTCATTACCTTTTATACCAGTGTGGCTTGGGATCCAAAATAAGGTAAGTTCAATTTTGTTTTTACTTTTTAATTCATTTACAATATTCAATATGTACTGGTATACGTTCGTATCATAGTTGCCATATGTGTTACGAATAAATTCAATTACACTAAGCGAGTCTGTGTATATAATGATGTGTTGAATATTTTTATGTTTAATATTATTTGTTATTTCATTTTTGATAAATTTCAGTGCACTGATAATTGCAACTGCTTCGCCGGTGAAAATGCTTGCTATTTTTGGAAGAGTATATCCTCTTGTTATATTCCACTGAGGGATGTAAAATGCAGAGCTTGTACCTTTATTAGGTTTCTTGGATCCATCGGTGTAAACACTGAGATATTTTTTATTTGTATCATATTTTTCAGTTAATATTTTAAACTCATTTTGAATAATGGCAACCGGGAAATTTAATTTATTATCAATTTTTTTTTTAATTTTGTATTACAAAATAATAAATTTTTACATTTCCATACTGGTGGATTTATAATTTCACTTTTGTTTGTAAGAATTTGTTTATATTTATTTTCAGTCATTTTATAATACATTTTAATGCTTTCGACAAATATTGGGCATATGCAGGAAGCAGGTTTTCTGGCGTAAATGGCTTCATTTCTCATATTATGAAATATTTCTTTATAATTAGGATGTAACGGGTTAGATTTGATTTTTACTATATATTTCAATATATATTTGTTTCTACGTATCCTGATTGAGGGTATTCCAGATTCGATGTAGAGTGAATATGTCGGGCTAGTACGAAACGCACCAGTTATTAGTCGTAAGCCTAGATGGTGTACAGAATTTAGTTTATTTAGTATGCTTTTCCTAGTAGAACCATATTCGATGATTCCGTGGTCTATTCGTGATAATATTAAGGATTTGTATAAACATCTAAGGGTATTTACATTGGCTCCCCAGGTAGTGTGGGATAATATTTTTAATATGTTCAAGGCTATAAAGCATTTACTTTTGAGATTTTCTATGTGTTTTTTCCACGTTAACTTATTGTCAAATATTATTCCCAGGAATGTTATATAATCTGATGGGATTATTGGGGTATTATTTATATGTAAATCTGGGCAGCAGTGAAGTTTGCGTAGTTTACAAAATTCTATGGACTTACATTTTTCTATGGAAAAGGTGAATCCGTGTGATTCCGCGTTATTGGCAATTATATTTATCCCGTTTTGTAGTTCCTTTTTTATTTCGTCTAGGTTATTCCCACTTGTGAATATTAGTAAATCGTCCACGTATAAGTAATGTTGCAGTTTCTGTGGTAGGTTTTTAACTAGGCCGTTCACTGCGACTAGAAATAGAATGACTGACACTGTCGATCCTTGTGGGATACCATTTGAAAATGAAATCTTATCAGAATAATTTGACGCAATACGTACTTGTAGTGTACGATCTTTTAGGAAATTGGTAACAAATTTTAAAAGATTTCCACGGATTCCCCATTGATGCAGTTGTTTAATTATTCCAAATCTCCATGTAGTATCAAAGGCTTTCTTTAGGTCAAACGATACAGCAACTAGGTGTTTTTGGTGCATTATAGAATTCTGTATTTGGTTAGTAAAATTATTTATTATATCTTGTGTGGAATGGTTCTTTCTCGAGCCAAATTGATATGCATTAATTAATTTATTTGTATTTAAATACCAGATTAGTCTTTTATTGACTAATTTTTCATATATTTTTGCAATGTGGCATGTGAGAGAAATGGGGCGGTAGCTATCGGTATTTTCAGGGTCTTTACCTGGTTTTAATATCGGAGTAACTATTCCATTTCGCCATAAAGTTGGGTATAGACCCATATTCCATATTGCGTTGAAATATTTTAATATGATCTGAATGTAGCTGTTTGGTAGGTTTTTATACATTGAGTAAGATAGAAGATCGGGTCCTGTTGCTGCACCTTGTTTACATTGTTTTTGTAGAATGTTTGATAATTAACTAATTGTAAAGTTTTCATTATATAGTTCATTTGTATTATATTCATAATTAATTTTTTCATTTTCTATTCTGTTTTTTATTTCTTTAAAATTGTCGCTGTAGTAATTATCACTGCTCACTTGACTAAAGTGTTGTGCTAATTCATTGGTTATTTTGTCCATCTTTGTTTCAATATTATTTCTTATTTTTAATTTATTTATAGGTTTGTATACTTTGTTTCCTCTGATAGTATTGATTTTTTTCCAAACAGATGAAGTATCGGTAGTTGTTCCCAACTTTTCGATGAAATTTCTCCAGCTATTTCGTTTAGCGTTATTAATGGTAAGGCGTGTAAAAGCACGTGTTCTTTTGTAGTCAATTAAATTTTGGTCAGTTCGGTTTCTTATGTATGTTTTCCATGCCTCGCGTTTATTTTTTATAGCAATTTTTACTTCATCCGTAAACCAAGGAACTTGTTTTGTATTAAAATTAGGAGTTTTACAATTAGTACAGTTTTGGTTATCATAAAATTTATGAACGGAAGATGTATGCGGTATGCTTGTTATTGCTGAATAAAATATATTATTATTAATTTTATTCAATATTTCCTCATAATTGTATGCATCGATTTCTAATTTTTCTATTTCTTTTACAGGTGATAGGTTTCCCTGGAAAATATTCCATTCTGCTTTTTCAAAGTACCATTTAGGTGGAGGCTCTGAATTAGATGCTATTAGTCCATCGATAATAATAGGGATATGCGCACTATGGTAAAGGTCGACGTCATTTGTTGACCACAAGAAGTTAGGTGCAACTGCTGCGGATGCTATTGTTAGGTCAATTGTTGAAAATGATTTACTCGTGATATTATGGTACGTTGGCATGCCTGGGATATTTAATAATACGTCATTGTTCATTGTTAGAAACTGTTCTACATATGTTCGTTATGTCATCTGGACCACCCCATATACTATTGTGGGCGTTAAAATCGCCACATATTATGTAGTTGTTACCTAATTGTTTAACTAGATTTTCTAGTTCTATTAAAGACCAATGTAAATGTGGTGGTAAGTAGATGGAACAAATTGTACACGTAATTGGTTTGAATATTTTAATTGCAACAGCACATAGGTTTGTTTGCAATTTTAATTCTTTGTGGGGTATAGCATTTTTAATAATTATTGCTACGCCACCTCTTGCTCGTTGATTGGGAATATCATCGAAACGATAGGTTTCATAGCCGCGTAAGTTGAACTTTTTTCATTTGTAAGATGTGTTTCTTGAATGCATAAAATATTTGGGTTTTTCTCACACATTAGTAATTTTAGTTCATTTAGATGATATAGAATACCATTTATATTCCACTGTATTATAGTCATAATAATGTGTATTAATTGTTTTAATTTATTTTAGTATATTTATGTTTATTACTTTATTTTTTAATTACTAATGTGATTTTAGTTTTGTTTAATTTTTGTTATTAAGTAGTAAGTATCATGGAGGTAGGAATAAATAAGGAGGGAGCAAGTGGCTGTAAAAGTGAAGCCAATTCCCTCACTCCAAGCCGAGCCTATCTGTCAACCTTCTTTCACCTTAAAGCCATATTCAACAAATAAAATGTATATAAAAACACATTAATATCATTTTTCAATAAATAATATATGTACAACACATTTCTTTCAGTATTTAAAGTTTTATAAAATTTTAATTGAACGTATAAAGCAATTTTATTTAAAAATTGCTGCGCTTATCCCCTCTCTAGAACGGTCCAACAGCTGTGTTCGTCCGTCCCCACTAGGCTTCATTCCCCTGGCCCACAATATAACCTCATGCTCCCTCCTTCATGTATTCTTACCGCCATGGTAAGTATTCTTTAACAGTTTATTATTACTCTATTATGATATGTGTTGGATTTTAATTGTTATGTTTTAGTTTTATTTTGTTTTTGATATATACCTTTTTGTAGTTTGGAATCTTTTAAATTAATTATTAGTTTTAATGGTTTTTTTGTATCATATTCTTTTTGCATTGGCTGAGATTGAAAATCTTCATCATCATTAATTGGAGTTAAACTTTCATCGCTTTCATCATTTTCTGGCGTAATCTCACAATCCATGGCTATTTGTTCGATTTGTACATTTGGAGATATAATTTGGGCTTCTTTATTATTTAAAATTGTTTTACTAGTTGTTGCTTTTTGTGAATTATTTACTGTTTGTTTATTAGGGGTTGCTATTTGCGAAACCCTTTTTGGTTTCTGTGATTTATCTGAATATATAGTTTGGAGTGCATTTTCTACCTTATTTGAGTGTATAAATTCTAGTTGCTTTTTAGCAAAGTTCTCGAACATTTTCATCATTAATGGCATAATGTGCTTAATATCCTCATTTGCAATATTTACATTGCCAGAATTATTTTGAATTTTTAAAGCTATATTTGGTTCAGTAGTGACTTTTGCGTGTTCTCGTTTGTATGGGTTTGGCATTGTTTTTTCAATATGTTGGCGTGCTTGCCAATAAGAGCATCGGTTATTTATTTTGAATTCATTTATAGTTTTCTCAAATTTGAAAAAAATACAATCTTTATCTGTAGCGGGGTGTTTTTCTTTACAGTTTGGGCACTTTAATTCATCCTTATTACATGATTGGCCATTATGTGGTTCATTACCACATATACAGATTTGATTAGATTTACAAACATTTGATATATGCCCGAAACATTGACAATTTGTGCATCTAACTGGATTAGGTATATATAGTTTTAAAGGGACTGAATACATAGCGATTTTCAGATCACGGGGTAGGTATTGTTTGTTTATAGTAAATACGAATAATCCGTTTTCTATTATTTCACCGTTTTTAATTGATTTTAATCGGCGAATATGAATAACACCTTGTGATTTTGTTTCACTTAATATTTCGATCATTGATAAATACTTATAATTTTATCACACTTCCTCAAGCACGTTGCTTTTAGGTAACACCACCTCCGCCTTCGGCGTCGGGCAACGCGCTTTCGGTAACTGTCATAAAATTATTTCCTAATTATCAATGTCCTCGGAATATTATAGCTGAAAATAGAAGCCCAGGGCCTCAAAGGCCTGTAGCACTTACATACATACATACATACATACATATATATATATATATATATATATATATATATATATATATATATATATATATACAGGGTGTCTCAGGACGAGCTTACGCTATCTATATTTTAAATACTATTTAATATAATTTAACGAAATTTGGTATCTAGGGGTTATCCAACATGCCCGTTTTAAGTAAAATATTTTCAAAGCAGTAGCACTTCCGGTTTGACCGGAAATTGACCTCAACTTTCTTATTTTAAATGGAATACGCTATATTTTATTTTACCATTGAATGCAGCGGAAAATTTTACATATGAAGCAATAAAAACATTTTACTCATGCTCAACTACTTCCGGCGTTATTCAACTTTTTTTGATTTTTTGTCTGAAATCTGGCACATTTTCAAAACTCTGTATATCGGGAACGAGATCGAATTTTTATAATCTGAAAAAAGCCTTTTATAAAGGAGACTTTAAGCTACATTATCCATAGAAGAATCCTCGATTATTTATAAAAATGTGACGCGTACGTTACACCAAAATTACAGTTCACAAACTTCAAAAAAGACAATTTTTTTAAATGGAACTCCCCGTTTTTTATTACATAAATGTATTCTACGGCAAAAAATAAGTGTACTTTATGTAACATGTCCTATGTTGAAAGTTGATAGAATTTCAGTAAATTAGAAAAACATGTAATCTGTGTATAATTATTTTATTAATACGGATAAGTAAGCCATGGAAAAAGCAAATAAATTCTAAATACAAAACTATGATTAATTTAATACATATTCAAACTGTTCTGCATTCATATGTAAGCACATTGTTACTCTATTCAATACTTCTTCTTGTGTAGCATTTTTTATCATCCGAGGAGACATGTTGTTAAATGCTGTTCGTACCCTATGTTGGCAATCTTCTTTAGTAGTTAAAGGTTTTTGATAGACGCCGTTTTTAATGTAACCCCAAACAAAAAAAATCAAGTGGAGTTAAATCGGGTAAACGAGGAGGCCACCTATGTGGTCCATTATTTGCCAGCCACCTATCTTCAAAAATTGTTTCCAAAAAAGTATTTATTCTATGGCGGGGTGGAGCGCCATCATGCTGGTACCATATTAAATTCCTTTGATCCAACGGTAAATTATCTAAGAAATCAAGTAGATGAGTTTGTAAAAACAAACATTGTTTTTCCATGGCTTACTTATCCGTATTAATAAAATAATTATACACAGATTACATGTTTTTCTAATTTACTGAAATTCTATCAACTTTCAACATAGGACATGTTACATAAAGTACCCTTATTTTTTGCCGTAGAACACATTTATGTAATAAAAAACGGGGGGTTCCATTTAAAAAAATTGTCTTTTTTGAAGTTTGTGAACTGTAATTTTGATGTAACGTACCCGTCACATTTTTATAAATAATCGAGGATTCTTCTATGGATAATGTAGCTTAAAGTCTCCTTTATAAAAGGCTTTTTTCAGATTATAAAAATTCGATCTCGTTCCCGATATACAGAGTTTTGAAAATGTGCCGGATTTCAGACAAAAAATCAAAAAAAGTTGAATAACGCCGGAAGTAGTTGATCATGAGTAAAATGTTTTTATTGCTTCATATGTAAAATTTTCCGCTGCATTCAATGGTAAAATAAAATATAGCATATTCCATTTAAAATAAGAAAGTTGAGGTCAATTTCCGGTCAAACCGGAAGTGCTATTGCTTTGAAAATATTTTAGTTAAAACGGGCATGTTGGATAACCCCTAGATACCAAATTTCGTTAAATTATATTAAATAGTATTTAAAATATAGATAGCGTAAGCTCGTCCTGAGACACCCTGTATATATGTAGTACGACATGTGTAGATTACGAAACTGAAAGATATTTCATGAAAAATATGTTTATCAAAAATACATGCAAAATTAGTTGTATTTTTTTTTCCTTTTCTTTTTGGCACGGAGCATCTATGGCTATTGTGCCAGCGAACATAGTCGCCATTAATTATTTGCCATTTATATCAATTTTTTATATTATTATAATTATGGTAGTTTTATTTAAATTAGATGCATTTGTATATGTTTATTTTTTTGTGAATTCCAGCACATTTTTTATTCCTTGTGCAGTTGAGTCATTTTCTTTTAGACATTCTCTGTTTATTTTCAACTCAATTCGATCATTGTTAAAGTTTGGACAATCATATAATATATGGTCGATTGTTTTATTTATGTTGCAAGTGTGGCATTTAGGTTTTTTTGTATTTATTAAATGATGTGAATGTGTAAATTTGGTATGGCCAACAGATATTCTTGATATAACAACTTGTTCTTTTCTTGTTAGTGATGCATATCTGTCCATTTCCCATGGCTTAACTGTATTTTTAATATTTTTTAAGTGGTTATTATATATTTCGTCCCATTCTTTCTGATAAGATTCCATAATAAATTCATTTTTATGGCGATATAGGTCTTCTGTTGTAACATAGGGAAAAGTTTCTTTATATGTAGTATCGAGGAGTTCGTTTGCGTAACAGTCAACTATTTCATTACCTTTTATACCAGTGTGGCTTGGGATCCAAAATAAGGTAAGTTCAATTTTGTTTTTACTTTTTAATTCATTTACAATATTCAATATGTACTGGTATACGTTCGTATCATAGTTGCCATATGTGTTACGAATAAATTCAATTACACTAAGCGAGTCTGTGTATATAATGATGTGTTGAATATTTTTATGTTTAATATTATTTGTTATTTCATTTTTGATAAATTTCAGTGCACTGATAATTGCAACTGCTTCGCCGGTGAAAATGCTTGCTATTTTTGGAAGAGTATATCCTCTTGTTATATTCCACTGAGGGATGTAAAATGCAGAGCTTGTACCTTTATTAGGTTTCTTGGATCCATCGGTGTAAACACTGAGATATTTTTTATTTGTATCATATTTTTCAGTTAATATTTTAAACTCATTTTGAATAATGGCAACCGGGAAATTTAATTTATTATCAATTTTTTTTTTAATTTTGTATTACAAAATAATAAATTTTTACATTTCCATACTGGTGGATTTATAATTTCACTTTTGTTTGTAAGAATTTGTTTATATTTATTTTCAGTCATTTTATAATACATTTTAATGCTTTCGACAAATATTGGGCATATGCAGGAAGCAGGTTTTCTGGCGTAAATGGCTTCATTTCTCATATTATGAAATATTTCTTTATAATTAGGATGTAACGGGTTAGATTTGATTTTTACTATATATTTCAATATATATTTGTTTCTACGTATCCTGATTGAGGGTATTCCAGATTCGATGTAGAGTGAATATGTCGGGCTAGTACGAAACGCACCAGTTATTAGTCGTAAGCCTAGATGGTGTACAGAATTTAGTTTATTTAGTATGCTTTTCCTAGTAGAACCATATTCGATGATTCCGTGGTCTATTCGTGATAATATTAAGGATTTGTATAAACATCTAAGGGTATTTACATTGGCTCCCCAGGTAGTGTGGGATAATATTTTTAATATGTTCAAGGCTATAAAGCATTTACTTTTGAGATTTTCTATGTGTTTTTTCCACGTTAACTTATTGTCAAATATTATTCCCAGGAATGTTATATAATCTGATGGGATTATTGGGGTATTATTTATATGTAAATCTGGGCAGCAGTGAAGTTTGCGTAGTTTACAAAATTCTATGGACTTACATTTTTCTATGGAAAAGGTGAATCCGTGTGATTCCGCGTTATTGGCAATTATATTTATCCCGTTTTGTAGTTCCTTTTTTATTTCGTCTAGGTTATTCCCACTTGTGAATATTAGTAAATCGTCCACGTATAAGTAATGTTGCAGTTTCTGTGGTAGGTTTTTAACTAGGCCGTTCACTGCGACTAGAAATAGAATGACTGACACTGTCGATCCTTGTGGGATACCATTTGAAAATGAAATCTTATCAGAATAATTTGACGCAATACGTACTTGTAGTGTACGATCTTTTAGGAAATTGGTAACAAATTTTAAAAGATTTCCACGGATTCCCCATTGATGCAGTTGTTTAATTATTCCAAATCTCCATGTAGTATCAAAGGCTTTCTTTAGGTCAAACGATACAGCAACTAGGTGTTTTTGGTGCATTATAGAATTCTGTATTTGGTTAGTAAAATTATTTATTATATCTTGTGTGGAATGGTTCTTTCTCGAGCCAAATTGATATGCATTAATTAATTTATTTGTATTTAAATACCAGATTAGTCTTTTATTGACTAATTTTTCATATATTTTTGCAATGTGGCATGTGAGAGAAATGGGGCGGTAGCTATCGGTATTTTCAGGGTCTTTACCTGGTTTTAATATCGGAGTAACTATTCCATTTCGCCATAAAGTTGGGTATAGACCCATATTCCATATTGCGTTGAAATATTTTAATATGATCTGAATGTAGCTGTTTGGTAGGTTTTTATACATTGAGTAAGATAGAAGATCGGGTCCTGTTGCTGCACCTTGTTTACATTGTTTTTGTAGAATGTTTGATAATTAACTAATTGTAAAGTTTTCATTATATAGTTCATTTGTATTATATTCATAATTAATTTTTTCATTTTCTATTCTGTTTTTTATTTCTTTAAAATTGTCGCTGTAGTAATTATCACTGCTCACTTGACTAAAGTGTTGTGCTAATTCATTGGTTATTTTGTCCATCTTTGTTTCAATATTATTTCTTATTTTTAATTTATTTATAGGTTTGTATACTTTGTTTCCTCTGATAGTATTGATTTTTTTCCAAACAGATGAAGTATCGGTAGTTGTTCCCAACTTTTCGATGAAATTTCTCCAGCTATTTCGTTTAGCGTTATTAATGGTAAGGCGTGTAAAAGCACGTGTTCTTTTGTAGTCAATTAAATTTTGGTCAGTTCGGTTTCTTATGTATGTTTTCCATGCCTCGCGTTTATTTTTTATAGCAATTTTTACTTCATCCGTAAACCAAGGAACTTGTTTTGTATTAAAATTAGGAGTTTTACAATTAGTACAGTTTTGGTTATCATAAAATTTATGAACGGAAGATGTATGCGGTATGCTTGTTATTGCTGAATAAAATATATTATTATTAATTTTATTCAATATTTCCTCATAATTGTATGCATCGATTTCTAATTTTTCTATTTCTTTTACAGGTGATAGGTTTCCCTGGAAAATATTCCATTCTGCTTTTTCAAAGTACCATTTAGGTGGAGGCTCTGAATTAGATGCTATTAGTCCATCGATAATAATAGGGATATGCGCACTATGGTAAAGGTCGACGTCATTTGTTGACCACAAGAAGTTAGGTGCAACTGCTGCGGATGCTATTGTTAGGTCAATTGTTGAAAATGATTTACTCGTGATATTATGGTACGTTGGCATGCCTGGGATATTTAATAATACGTCATTGTTCATTGTTAGAAACTGTTCTACATATGTTCGTTATGTCATCTGGACCACCCCATATACTATTGTGGGCGTTAAAATCGCCACATATTATGTAGTTGTTACCTAATTGTTTAACTAGATTTTCTAGTTCTATTAAAGACCAATGTAAATGTGGTGGTAAGTAGATGGAACAAATTGTACACGTAATTGGTTTGAATATTTTAATTGCAACAGCACATAGGTTTGTTTGCAATTTTAATTCTTTGTGGGGTATAGCATTTTTAATAATTATTGCTACGCCACCTCTTGCTCGTTGATTGGGAATATCATCGAAACGATAGGTTTCATAGCCGCGTAAGTTGAACTTTTTTCATTTGTAAGATGTGTTTCTTGAATGCATAAAATATTTGGGTTTTTCTCACACATTAGTAATTTTAGTTCATTTAGATGATATAGAATACCATTTATATTCCACTGTATTATAGTCATAATAATGTGTATTAATTGTTTTAATTTATTTTAGTATATTTATGTTTATTACTTTATTTTTTAATTACTAATGTGATTTTAGTTTTGTTTAATTTTTGTTATTAAGTAGTAAGTATCATGGAGGTAGGAATAAATAAGGAGGGAGCAAGTGGCTGTAAAAGTGAAGCCAATTCCCTCACTCCAAGCCGAGCCTATCTGTCAACCTTCTTTCACCTTAAAGCCATATTCAACAAATAAAATGTATATAAAAACACATTAATATCATTTTTCAATAAATAATATATGTACAACACATTTCTTTCAGTATTTAAAGTTTTATAAAATTTTAATTGAACGTATAAAGCAATTTTATTTAAAAATTGCTGCGCTTATCCCCTCTCTAGAACGGTCCAACAGCTGTGTTCGTCCGTCCCCACTAGGCTTCATTCCCCTGGCCCACAATATAACCTCATGCTCCCTCCTTCATGTATTCTTACCGCCATGGTAAGTATTCTTTAACAGTTTATTATTACTCTATTATGATATGTGTTGGATTTTAATTGTTATGTTTTAGTTTTATTTTGTTTTTGATATATACCTTTTTGTAGTTTGGAATCTTTTAAATTAATTATTAGTTTTAATGGTTTTTTTGTATCATATTCTTTTTGCATTGGCTGAGATTGAAAATCTTCATCATCATTAATTGGAGTTAAACTTTCATCGCTTTCATCATTTTCTGGCGTAATCTCACAATCCATGGCTATTTGTTCGATTTGTACATTTGGAGATATAATTTGGGCTTCTTTATTATTTAAAATTGTTTTACTAGTTGTTGCTTTTTGTGAATTATTTACTGTTTGTTTATTAGGGGTTGCTATTTGCGAAACCCTTTTTGGTTTCTGTGATTTATCTGAATATATAGTTTGGAGTGCATTTTCTACCTTATTTGAGTGTATAAATTCTAGTTGCTTTTTAGCAAAGTTCTCGAACATTTTCATCATTAATGGCATAATGTGCTTAATATCCTCATTTGCAATATTTACATTGCCAGAATTATTTTGAATTTTTAAAGCTATATTTGGTTCAGTAGTGACTTTTGCGTGTTCTCGTTTGTATGGGTTTGGCATTGTTTTTTCAATATGTTGGCGTGCTTGCCAATAAGAGCATCGGTTATTTATTTTGAATTCATTTATAGTTTTCTCAAATTTGAAAAAAATACAATCTTTATCTGTAGCGGGGTGTTTTTCTTTACAGTTTGGGCACTTTAATTCATCCTTATTACATGATTGGCCATTATGTGGTTCATTACCACATATACAGATTTGATTAGATTTACAAACATTTGATATATGCCCGAAACATTGACAATTTGTGCATCTAACTGGATTAGGTATATATAGTTTTAAAGGGACTGAATACATAGCGATTTTCAGATCACGGGGTAGGTATTGTTTGTTTATAGTAAATACGAATAATCCGTTTTCTATTATTTCACCGTTTTTAATTGATTTTAATCGGCGAATATGAATAACACCTTGTGATTTTGTTTCACTTAATATTTCCTCGTCAGTAGAATTTAGTAAAACATAGCAGAAAGCTATACCTTTAGTGGCATTAAGAGTTGGGTGTATTGAACAATTTATGTTTATATCTGATATATTTTTAAGATTCAGTAATTTTTCGGTCTGTTTTTCGTTACTGGTTTTAATTAATAATCCGTTTTTAATTTTTTTTTTAGGTGAAGCACTTCTCCAATTTTATCTTTAATAAAATAATGTATTTTAATGGGGTTTGTTTTGTTGAAGTTTGCATTTACATTCTCACATATAGCAATTATATACTTCCCTGCAGTATTATTATCCTTTTTGTTGAAAAATGATTCGTTGTTGGGTAGGTTCGGAAATTCTTCATGGTCTATGTATGGCCTTTTATCGGGCCCCGCGCCATGGCGCGGGCTTGTTGACTTCCCTACGCCACTGGAGAGTTCGACAAAATTTCACATGCACTTGTAGGTTTAATAAGTGATTTAATGGATGAATGACTGAAAGATGTAAATGTATCAGTTTATATTTAGTAGATGATTAGTTTTAATACACTATCACACAATAGACAGTAGGTATTTAGTTTTTAAGTAAATATCACTCACAACTGGGTTCACACAGAACACTTCTGTACTGTAGTTGTATTATTAATAATTAAATTAAATTATTCTTAATAATTAAATTAAATACCATTTGCACCGAAAATAATTGTGTAATAGGTACATAAAATATTTCATTATTCTCGGAAGTGTTAGTCACAAGTGATTTTTGCTGTATGTGCTGTATTCTAATTCTGAATTAGTTGATTTATGGTGAAGTGGGACAAAACGCGGTTTTAGCAGCAGGTCTGTATGCCGAACGGTATTCTGGAAGACGCCAGCCTGATCGCAGGATGTTCATCGCCGTGACACGACGTCTTCGCGACACAGGCAATTTAAGAAGAAATAATGGACGAGATAGCGGCGGTCGCAGACTACACCACAACATTGAAGATGAAGTCTTAGACTTGGTGCATGCTAACCCGGAAATTAGTAGCAGAGGAGTGTCTCGTGTTGTAGAAGAAATATCTCACACGAGTGTTTTGAAAATTTTACACAAGAATGATTATCATCCATACCATTTTCAACGTGTTCAAGGATTAATGCCTGCTGATCACCAAACTAGAACGATATTTTATCAGTGGATTCTGCAACAACATGCTGCAAATTTTAATTTTACATCACTTATAATATTTAGTGACGAAGCAATTTTCACACGTGATGGTGTCCATAATTTCAACAATATGCATTATTGGGCTCAAGAAAATCCACATGTTGTAGTAAGAAGTAGTTTGCAACACAGTTTTTCATTAAATGTTTGGGCTGGTATCTTAAATGGAAATTTGCTTGGACCATACATACTGCCCAATAGATTAAATGGTGACCAGTATTTGGAATTTTTACAAAATGTGCTGCCAGTATTATTAGATGTTCCCTTACTCCATCGTCAACATGCATGGTTTCAGCATGATGGTGCTCCACCTCATTTTTCAATAAATGTGCAGGAACAGGTGGATTGGCCGTGGAGGTCCTGTATCATGGCCACCAAGATCACCTGACCTCAATCCCTTAGATTTTTTATCTGTGGGGTCATTTGAAGTCCTTGGTGTATGATTATCAAAACCCCCCTGAAACTGTTGAAGAATTGAGGATGCGGATTCAAAACTGTGCTGAAATGATTAAACAAGAAAATCATATGAACCTGGAATGTAGTGTCTCATTAATTCAACGTAGTGCATTGTGTGAAGCTGTGGGAGGTGACAATTTTGAACAATATTTATGACTTTTGTATTTATTCTTCAATTGATTTTTAAGGAAAGTTTTTTTCATATTAATATTGGTACATGAAAAGTTTCTAGTATTGTTGCTATTTATCAGTTAATCCATCCTGTTCTTTTTTTTTCTTTAATAAAAGTAATTGTGCGTAGTATTAATATTAATCTATGATATGGTTCATTGAACTTTCAAAATAAATTACGTTAGAAAAAATTAAGATTTGATTATATAGAAACATTACGTAAATTAATTAAATTAACTTCAAGTATTAAAGTTGTCAGTGGTACCAAAAATGTTAGTTTAATGAGAACTACCCTTAAATATGCGAATTTTTAAAAAATTCTTTCTGTTTCGTACTCTACACATGTCATACTACTCACCCTTAAATTTATGACATTAAGTTCGTTTCCACCCTGTATATAGTCCTATGTTCAGTTTACAGTTATAGAAATTTATGGAACACTTTGGCTAGTACCATAAACAAGTGTTAAGGGTTATTAGCGAGCAGTTGAGTAGCAGTGTATATCTCTGTCAATTGCTTATGGATTACTTTAAAGAAAAATACTTCAAGTAACTGTTATAGAAGAAGTAATTGTACGTATCTTTTATTTGAAGTATTTGATGGAACAATAGCTCGTTAATCACCCGTAATCAGTTGTTCAGGTTACAAGACGTTGATCTTAATTACAAATATACATACATATCGTTTTCAATCATGGAACAAAACATACCCATCACACCAAGAATTACAGTTGTAACGGCCGAATGGAGATGTACTATCGAAAAAAATTCTTCTACATCGGACAAAAAACTACAAGGAAAAACAAAATAATAATAATAATAATAATAATAATAATAGTAAATAATAATTAATAATAATATTAATAATGATAATAATTGAAACAACAATAATTAAAATAATTAATAATAATAAAGTATTAGAAAACACTCGCCATGTTACATAAGATTTTAGCATCTGAATCAACGTCTCGGTCATCATCAGATGCCGACAGTGCCAAGCTAATAACCAAAGACGCATTTCGCTGTTATTGCAGCGTATTATTTGCAAAGATAATCCACCAACTGCGCACGGCGAGAGATATACACCTCATATAAGATAGATGGCTTAAGAGGTTGATTCAGATGCTGTAATCTTGTGAAACATTAATTTAATAATAATAATTAATAATAATAATATTCAGTTAATCTGTTTTGCATCCTCTTCAATTCTATATATCCTATAAATCTGTAACACGAATTCAATAACATCCTGTATAATTTAGCTTAATTTTGAGTTGAAATTGTGATATCTGTAAAATTTAATCAAACTTTCTGGAGCTCGACTAATGATTATAACATAGTTCAAAGTTAAATCAAACAATCTCTTTGAGTCGGACTCCAATTTTTTTTTGCAATTTACTAATCTTTTTTTTTTCTACGGATCTAAAAACAGAAGAAAGAATACAGTTTGTTGAGATTTTTGAGATTAGAGAAAAATATGGGTATGCATTGCATAAGTAATAAAACAAATTAAAATATTTACTTATCTGTAAAAATTATGACCATTTCTCAAATGATTTGCGCAATTACTTTACAAAGTAATAACTTTTTTAAAACATTGTTAGTTCTTAACATACAATTTTAATATAAATGACCCATGTTCTAGTTTGTTACTATGATGGAAAACCCCATTTTCTAACTTACTCAAAAAGTAAATTATGATGATCGATGCACTCAGCAATATGTTTCTTGTTTTCCTCTATAGAATTATTTGGTTTGAGACCCAGAAATCGACGTTTTATAATTTTAAATTGTGCTATTGCGTAAGAAATCAAAATGATGTTCATACCATCTATCATATTAAAACCACTGTACGCTGAGACACTCATTATTACTGCCTCTAAGAAAAATATTACATGATGTCCTAGTACAGTCCTAGAAAAAAAAGCTATAATTATTAATCAGGAATTTCCATCATCAATATGTAGACCTATCGAACAGCCTTTGTAATTTGCAAAAGTATACAGACTGAACACGAGTAACAAGATAATTATATGACAAATATCAAATAATTAATTTGTCAGAAACGTCTGTAGTAACCCGGCATATTTTATGCCTTTTATTCACTCCGGTTCCCAGCCAACACACAATGTTCTGAGAATATTCTATACTTATCTTTAGCGAATATTCATAATTTATAGATTCCTAGAATATTCTATATATATTTATATTTTCTAATTATATTCTCTGGATATTCTGCGAAGAATATTCTATTCATATTTTGTTTTAAATATTCTAGGATTATTTCCTCTGAATATTCTTCTCGTGTATATTTTATAAATATTCAGAGATTATTTAATTAAACATGAACAAACTTCACATCAATCTACATAATTTTCTGCTTAAAGTACGCTTTATTTTTTCCTTAGTACATAACACTGCGTAGCTATTTTATTAAATTGATATGTATTGGATTATAAACGTAACTTTATTATATAATATACTTTTATTTCGAGAAATTCTGGTGAAGTTAGCTATCATTATTTTATTTATTATTTAAATTTGCCCATTTTGAAATAAGCTGCTGATTGTTTATCCTGAGTGAATTATAAAATATAGAAATTGATAATTAGTGTTTAATTACATAATTTAAAATGATCGATATATTATGAAATCGAATAGTCAGCAATGGTGTTCGTATTTCGTACGTGTAAACATCAACAGATGTCAGAAGTACAGCGGAAGCAAGCAAGAAGCGTCATAGCGTCATAAAGAAGCCAAGAAGCATAGTGGAGTGGTTGTTTAGTTTCTTGTTCTCTGTTTTTTTTATGTACAGTGTAATAAAAGTACTGAAAGTTCGTGATTTCTTCATTTCATTGTAAGTATTAATTCATTTGTAAAGTACTGCTCTGTTTTCCATATGATTTATGAAGTGGAATATAACCTATAAATTATTTTTACGTAAATCATACTTTTTAAATTATGAATACGTTTTCAATTTATTAATATTTTCAGTTATTGCAAATATGAAGCGACGACGGGTATCAGAAAGGCACATGAATAGAATTGCTAATAAGGAAACAACAGATATTTTACGTATTTTAAACACATGTGAAAATTCAGAAGAAACTGAAAGTGTTTGCGATATTGTTCCATATGAGAACAATTCTACAGACAAACTTTCGGCCATTATATTGGGTAGGAGTAGGAAAGTAAGCTGTTATTATAATAATTTTTAAATATTCTGTTTCTGTTTTCGCAGAGTCCGTTCAAGTAAAATGGCCGCAAAGTACCCTAAAAAACATAGAGATATGCGTATCCAAGTGGCTCTCAAAAGCCACGGAGAGGCTCAAGCAAAAAGAAAAAATAAAACGGACGATTGAATTTGTTTTCGTTAAGAATGCAAGCCTTGGAGATATGTTTTACTTTTTCAACATGTGTTTTTTCCTGCATTTAATAGAATATGGTAAGATATATAAGAAAAATAATTTTACAGAATTTATTGGAATTTGTGTTTTTGTTTTCAGTCAAACTTCAACAGAAGAAAAAATTTTTTTTCAACATGAGTGTTATTTATTTTTTTATATAAAATATATATTTATTTAATGTTAATTTTTAAAAAATATATGAATAAAAATATTTAGAACAATTTTATACTTTTTGTCACACATCAGTCCTTCCTGTGATGTCATGTAAATATTATTATAAAAGATAAAATTTAAATTTCTATAATTCAGCAATATTTCAGGATATGTCAATAAATAAGATAGGCTTCAAAATATTCTTTCAATATTCCTTCGAATATTACTAGAACATTAATTAGTAAAAAAATTGATTATTCCTATATTATTCCTTTCATATCTGGGAATATTTTAAGGATATTCAAATATCCTGTGTCATAATTTTAGAATATACTAGGAATATTACTATTAGATTAATATATATATTTCAATATTAGAGTAATAATCCTAGGACATTCTAAAATGTTTCTACGAATATTCTTCTAAATATTGTGAGAATATTTGTAGAATATCGTCAGGTGGGACATTAGAATATTCTTTGAATATTCTTTGTATATCTACGAAGATTCTAAGGATATATGAATATGCGATAATATATATTCTTAGAATATACTAGGAATAAATTTGTGTTGGCTGGGTTATTACAGAGGTTTCAAAAATGTTAGAATACACACCAGAATGAACCAAGAATATGTGGACAAAATTGGTCCCTACCATTTTATTAAGATAATGGGGTCATTTCACATTTTGAATTTGTTCTTGTAAGAATAGGTCAAATGGAATCTCATGGCCGCCATCTTGGGACGATTTACATTTTAATGTATTTAAGAGCACGTTCTTCAGTTTTGTTACAAAAATAGAATAATGTAACAGAAAATGAAGCTATTTGTAATTAGCAAGTATTAATTCAGTCAGAAATGTATTAAAATTAATTCAATTTAAATTTGAAAGACCCAAAAAATTGTAAAATTTTTCAATTTAAAGTGAACTGCGATTAAACTTTAATCAAATATTTATAGAAATTGAATAAATAATGAATAGAACTGTTCCAATTTTATGACAATTGTAATAATTAAAATAGAAACTTACAAAAACTAGGTACTGCGTAGGTAAATAATTTAAGTCTAGAAATTTAATATAAAAATATTTATGATGTTTACAACACAAATAAATACGAAGTACTATCATATTTATTACAAAAATAAGTTAATATTTTTACATGGAATATGTAAAGAATACAATAAAATATATGAACTAAACATTAATAATATGTAGAAATTAAATTATACTTACTTGTGAATGGGGGATTCCACCATTTTTATTTATAATTTCATCAGAAAATATTAGGAAAACTAAGATTATTTATTTATTTAAATATACACTGCCCAACAGGTAAACAAACCTAGTGAGAGGGCATGGAAAACGTACATATACAAAAAAAAAAAAAAAATACAAGATCGGGACAAAATTAGGTAGACAACAATTAACATAGAAATACAACATATTAAAACTAGCGTTTTAGCGCAAGTAAGAATTTCTTTGGAGGAAGAAGGAATACATCAACATTTGAAAATTTGAGCATGTAAAGGTGACACATACGGTATAATGGTGACAGGGATAAAACATTAGTTCGGGGAGTGGGAAAATAAAAGGTTTGGGAATAATGTGTGTGAATGTAAAGAGTATGAAAGGGTAGAAGACTTAAACATGTAGGATCATCAATTTCAGCATAAATCAGCTTACAGAGATAATGCATAAGCTGGAATTTGCGACGTTTAATTAAGGTATGAAAATTAAAAAAATTAAGTAAGTCAAAATAACGAATTGAGTTATCAGGATAATGATGATAAATTTTAAAGTACAGAAATTCTTCTGAATATTTTCAATACGGTCCTGATGAGTTTCGTAGATGGGATTCCATATGATAGAGCAATATTCGAGTTTGGAGCGGGCGAAAGCATAATAGAGAGAAAGGATAGAAGCCATGTTATGGAAGGAATAAGTGTTGCGGATGACGAAACCAAGCATACGAAGAGAAGAGTTGCATATGCGTGTAATATGATTTACAAAAGTAAGTTTGGAATCAAAAGTAACACCTAGATCATCAGTGATATAGCAACGTGTAAGAGGAAAGTTGTTAATTTTGTAGTTAAATATTAATGGAGAGGTTTTTCGAGTATATGACATAACGAAGCATTTATTAAAATTTAAACTTAAGTCGTAAAGGTGCACCAAATATGTAAATTATTTAAGTCTGTTTGAAGAATTTTAGTGTCATTCAGTGAATTAATAGAATAAAATATTTTCAAATCGTCAGCAAATAAAAGTTGATGAAAATCCGGTGAAAAAATTTCTATTAATAAGCGAGTTGTGGTCTTCCGAATTTTGAAAAGATTGACGTGACGTCACATTTATGTGTTTTTATATCAAACTGTTTTCATCATGGACCTAAATGTTCTTGAAATATATGCTATTTTAAATTATATTTAGATAAAAATAAATCAATATTATAACACTGTATAAGTCTACATATTTTATAATTACAGGTGTATTTAAATTATTAAGTTTAATGCAAGAAATTTATGTTAAAATAAAAACTGTTTGGAAACTGCAGTACAAGAATGTTAGCCCCTCCTTTCGAATTTGAATTTCTTAACTTCCATTGGTAGTAATCCCCACCTCCTAATACGCTATTTGTAATGCATGTATAGGCGGTCTTTCGGTCGCCAATTAAACTATTATATATAGATTTCATATTAGTGTCGAAGCGCTATAACAAAAAACCCCTTATTTCCGAAATATCTCAATTATACCATTTAATTTTTTTATTAATATTCGTTATTCAGCATATACATTAGTATATTTTTAGTATTTTTCTTTGATTCGATTGAGCTGGAATCCCCCATTGTGATCACTTTTTCCTTTTCTTTTTCTTGTTGTTTTAAAGTTTTTACGGACGTTCGGTTATTACAACCGAAGGCACAACAAGTTGGCATGTTATTACAAACGTTTCACATCCAAATAACAAAAATTAAAATCGATTATTAACGTAAAATAATCAAATAACCATAGAACGCTTGGTTACACTAGATCTTCCCAAGATGGCCGCCGTACAAACACGAACTTACCCCGCATGACATCAGCTTTGAGTGTTTAGACTCCCTCTATATGTATATATATTTTATAACTATTGGCAACTGACTTTAAGCTCGCAGCGCCAAAGCTGAATTTACTTGAACTTACGGAGTTGAGATAACCATATGATAATTATAACCTTTGTAGGAGGGCAAATTTTTGGAAGGTACAGCAGTTTTTTTAAACATTTTCGTTTATTTGTATTAACATTTAAAAAAGAACATATACTTATTGTAAATAAAACTTTTCCTCTTGCAGTATACATACCTCTGGTAAAATAATCACTATCAGCCAAATGTAAAGACCTTCATAAATTTAGAAACTGGTTTCCCTATTTTTAATTTTATTATCCAGGTTTTTTGCCGGTCAATTTTCTCTTTATCTCCAGATAAAGAATGGTAACTTACATATTCTGTTTTTTTAAATAACGACTTGCATTGGGGTACAGAATAGTAAATATTACTCATTTTAATATAAAAAACAAGTATGCAAAAATTAACAAAACTTCGAAAACAAACTTGTTTTAAAGGTTAGAATGCAATTATTTGTATATAATAATACAATAAGTTAATTAGTATACATACAATACACTATCTGCAAAACAGATCTACGATGGCAAATTTCACTAATTATTTTAATAGAAAGCAAGAAATAATTAAATAATATTAATTTTTTCAGATACGACAATGTTTTATATACAGAGCGCGCCAAATCTATGTCAACTCCTAGAGTTCGAATTTTTGCCACTAGTTGGCGTATCGCTTAAAGTCAGTTGCCAATGGTTCTGGCAATCAAACTAGTTTCGTTAAACATGCATTAATCAAACTAGTATCGTTAATATAGATATCACATTAAAAAGTGTGCGTTTTAAAATACATAATTAAATTACTTCTGTCAATTTACGGTATATCAGGTGTAGTAGAACAGGTAAATTTGTAATTAATTTTACTTTATCTTTATATCTGTCTATGACAAAAATGCTATTATATGGCGTTTTCCCGACAGATTAAAAGCATAAATTTAACAAAAACATGAAATGTGAGAAATGGAAATTAATGGATACGAAGTTACTGTTTCTCACGGATTACAAATGACGAGGATTTGCAATATTGGCGGGATACATTATATCCAATCTTAAGAAAAAGGACAAGAGTAAATTCTTTTGTTATAGTAAAAATAAAACATCTTTATTTATTTAAACATGAACTCAATTTCATATTATCTTTTAAGATTTAAATCAAATATCAATTTTATAAATATAAGAATATTGCTCCCTTTTAAAAATGAATATTGAAAAGTATTAAATTACGAAGTAGTTGTTAAACGTACTTTTTAATAGTTAAATTCAAGCTAATGTGAATACGGCATATTAAAATCAAATTGTCAACGTGTACATTTCAAATGACCAATCATTCATTCTTGGTCAGTGTGCTCTGGTAAAATACATTTGTAGAAATGGACTATATTCTATTCGCCGAAGTTATGCCAAAATTATTTCATGAATTTTCACGTGATGAGTCGGAAACTTTGCGCCATATTGACCCGTAACTAAGGGCTCGCCCACAGTAGAAAACAGATATAAATGTATGCTACTTCAGTAGGGGGATGTTATTACGTAAAATGGGTAGAAGTTAACGGTTCAATATTAACGCTGGTTTTTCATAATTTTAAATAAAAATAAGTGAACTAAATACAAGCCTGACGATCAGTTGCAACAGATTGCTGAAATTTATGCCATTTTTACCTGTTCCATTCTCTTAATCCTTCAGGCATCCAGATATTAAAGATAAGATTTTCTTTGCCTTTGAAGTACGAAGTTATATAAAACCCTGCTACAGTTCCACATATGCTGACATCATAGACCCTTGCAGCTAGTTTCGCCATTTTGTATATATTCTGAATAGCAGACTGTTCAGCTTCTGGTAAAATAGTTAACTTCCAAAATTTGTAGTCTACTGTTTCTATAAGTTTTAGGAGACTTGCATGTTTTGAAAACAGGGCATATATTTTTATAGTCATCTGAAACGAAATATACTTTCAGTGTAGTTTTAACTTCATATTTATTATTTGAGCCGCAGTTTAGAAGTATGTATCATGCGTTACAATCTTATAGATCCCAAATTTAACGCCCCGCAAATGTCATGCATTCTTAGGACTACTTTTACAATTGATAAACTATAGTTAGGGTTGCCATAGTATAACATGTTAATCTAGGGCATTAGTAGTTAAAATCTAAAACAATCCCGGACATTCACACTTACAAAAAGAGAAGAAAAACTAAAACATTATTTTTGAATTTGTTTTAAATAATTAAAATATTTTTTTTTTCTACAACCGTTAAAAAAAGTTGATATTTGTGCATTGATATCAACATGAACATGCGAAATATGCCATTATTTCATTAAATACGTAACCACAGCAACGTATAATGGGGAAGTTTAGCGATTTTTTTACTTCCTTGTACGAAGTAAAGGAAGTATTGTAATCGCGAAAAATTTCAGTTTCCAGTTTTCAACGGAAATATCCATTTTGACCATCCCTGAATCCATTTTGACTAATTTCGTCGTGACGTCTGTACGTACGTATGTACGAATGTGCGTACGTACGTACGTATCTCGCATAACTGAAAAACGGGAAGCCGTAGAAAGTTAAAATTTTCTATTTAGGACTGTTATAACATCTAGTTGTGCACCTCCCTTTTTGGTCATTACATAACTTTCGGAAGTGGTACTTTACTTGAAGCCTATAATAGATTTTAATGAAAAACTATATTTAAATATAATCCAAAACTTTTCAATTTTGGTATATAATACTTTTAAATCAATGGGAATAACATAATAGATTTTAGTTAAAATGGTCTAACCGGAAGTGGTACTTTACTTGAAGCCTATAATAGATTTTAATGAAAAACTATATTAAAATATAATCCAAAACTTTTCAAATTTAGTATATAGTACTTTTATGTCAATGGGAATAACTTCATAGATTTTGGTTAAAATAGTATAACCGGAAGTGATACTTTACTTGAAGCTGTTATCAGTTTTTCTTGAAAAAAATGTTGTTGTTTTGATTTTAATAATAAATGCTTCAAATAAAAGTTTTAGAGAATTAAATTCTGCGTCGAAAACATCAAGTATGATTAAATTAGCTCTTTGTATAAGCGACATATGTAAATTTAAAAATTATGTACTTTTTGATTACTGTAATTAATTACAGAATTAATTAACAAAAAATAAAGAATTTAATGTCAATGTCAAATTATGTCAAATACGTGCAATTTTATGATGGGTCTGTTATAATACATATTTTAATTTTATTAACAAAATATGTACATTCAGTGTAACTGGCGTACAAGGAAGTCATGTGGTGTCCACATCAGATATTTTATTTTATTATTCCATGGGAAATTACTTGATAAATGATGTAACATGTTTTATTTTTTCAAAAATGCCCAGATTTTCCGGAAAAGCCGATTTTAAGCTGTAATGACGTCGGTAGAGGCTTGGCGCAACGTATGACGATTTATACACTGACGCACGCAGTTGCGGTTACCAGTCACTTGAAACTGAGCTGTTGTTACGACCTACGTTCAAGTGGTTCGATTTCACCGTTCTGTCTGAGTTTGCGTATAACTGACTTGTGACGTACTTACAGTTTATCCAAAAAATATTAATTATAAATAAATGGAGCAATAATTTTAATTTCAATTTCAGCAGTCATTTGTGTTATATTTGTGAGAAAATACTATGTTATGTAGAATTTTTACCATGCTAAACTTCCCCATTCACAAATTGTCCTACAATGGATACATTATTCCGTACACTGAGCGCATTTATTCGTGTACTATCTCGCATACACTTCCAAAATCATTAGTATTATACAACTAGCAAAACATTACAAAAATTACGAAAATTATTATAATATTAATAGATATTGGATAATTCAACTGTTATTTTTCATATTGACTAGACGTCAATATAGGTTAATTTTTTAAATAGTTCTACTTATTTTATAAATATTAAATTTAGCTGTAGTAAAAAATAATGTGTGCATCTTTTGTGCGAAATATACCGAGAGTTTATTTTATCAGTAAACATAGGGAATATCATTGCCATAGTTATTGTATGAATGTTTGACAGCAATGTATTGAAGCATTTATTTTATAAGTAAACATAGGCGTTTAACATGGGAAGCAGTTTTTTGTAAATACAAAGTGATAGGCAAAAAAATCAAGCCATGCTATTGAACATGATAATAGTACATTACATCTTGTACTTTAGTTAATATTAATTATTTTAACAATATTGTAAAAATTACTATAAATTACAAAAATTGTCAAATAAATAATTGTTTCACGTTTTTATTTGCAATATGAAGACATTTACAAATGTCTCCGGGGTACAGTGGTTATAACAATGGAGTCCAAAATTTTTGGTTGGGGTTCGATTCCCCGTTGGGGTAACTATTTTATTTTTTTTACATAAAAATTGTTGAACTTTTAAAAAACAGTTTATATTTCAATATTACAATCATTTAAAAATAATAATAACATTGTAATAAATAGAGAAAATAATTGATTACAATAATCAAAATATTGATACAATAACAATACATTGTATTTTCTTTGATATTAATAAAAATAACTGAAATATAATAAATTTGTGTAGATATTATATTTTTACTGTATTTATCAAAAGCAAATACAATGCATTGTACATCAATGTGTTGATTATTGTAATGAATTATGCGAATGATTGTAATATGGATATATAAACTGATTTTTAAAAGTTCAAAAATTTTTATGTACGAAATAAAGGAAGTATTGTAATCGCGAAAAATTTCGGTTTCCAGATTTCAACGAAAATGTCCATTTTGACTATCCCTGAATCAGTGGCGTAACTAGAAGTCCAGTCGCCGGGTAGCAAATCTTGTACTAGCGCCTATTAATATTTAATAAATGGGGTCCCGTGGCCGCGTGCCTGAGTGTCTGGTCGCGAACCTGGGGGAACCGGGTTCGATCCCGACAGACGCCAAATATTTTCCAATTTTAAATGGCACAAAAGTGACCCCTGTGGTGCACTCTCCACACCAGCTATGAGTGCCCGTGAGGTGACGCCTGGTAAGCGCCCACACGGTAAAATATATCGTCATCATTACCGATGTCTACATATGTGTAGATAATGGCACACCCAGAAATGGGTAATATGCCGTGATGATATATTTATTTTATTTATTATTATAAAATAATAACGATTTTTTATAACATTTGTTCAAAATGATCACCTATAGCAAGCAAACAGGCACGACAACGATCTGCTCTGCATTGGTCGCTGCGTGACATTGCTCGGGAGATATGGTTTCGCAAATTTGTATAATTTTTCTGCGTAGAGTGTCCAAATTATCTATCGGTTCATCATAAACTCTTTCTTTTATGGCACCCCAAGCAAAGAAATCTAAAGGTGTAAGATCGGACGAACGGGCTGGTCATGGTACAGGTCCTCTGCGACCAATCCAAGTTGTGGATAGTATAAATTTAACGACTCTCTTGGTTGTCTCCCATAATGTGCAGGGCAGCCATTTAACTGTAGCCAACAGTTTCTTTTTACTGCATGCTAAAGTAACTTCTTCCATTAAATCATTCAAATCATTATTTAGAAAATTGTAGAACCTCTCTGAATTTAAATGATCTGGCAAAAAGAAAGAGCCTATTAAAATATTTTTAGCCAAACATTACATTGAAATTCAACATTCAACAATTTTTCTCTTTAATTGCATGAGGTTTTTCATGTAACCAAAGATGAGAATTTCTTTTAATCAAAACCATATCTCCCGAGCAATGTCACGCAGCGACCAATGCAGTGGCAGATCGTTGTCGTGCATGTTTGCTTGCTACAGGTAAACATTGTGAACTTGTCACCTTATTTTTACCTGTTTAATCCATGGTTCAAGTTATGCCTTTAAATCTAGGACATTCTGTATATTATTTAAGCATTTGCACTTTTTTCACATTTTCGAGTTTTTACAGCCGGTAGGCGCCTATAGCACCTTGGCGCCCGGTTGCGCCATTAAAACTATATTAAAATATAATCCAAAACTTTTCAAATTAGATATATAAGACTTTTATGTCAACGGGAATAACATAAGAATTTTATGTCAACGGGAATAACATAATAGATTTTAGCTAAAATGGTCTACCCGGAAGTGGTACTTTACTTGAAGCCTATAATAGATTTTAATGAAAAACTATATTAAAATATAATCCAAAACTTTTCTAATTTGGTACATAATACTTTTATATCAATGTGAATAACATAACAGATTTTGGTTAAAATAGTCTAACCGGAAGTGATACTTTACTTGAAGCTATTATCAGTTTTTCTTGAAAAAAAAAAATGGTGTTATTTTGATTTTAATAATAAATGCTGCAAATAAAAGTTATAAAGAATTGAATTCTGCGTCGAACACATCAAGTATGATTAAATTAGCTCTTTTTATAAGCGAGATATGTAAATTTTAAAATTATGTACATTTTGGTTTCTGTAATTAAATTTGCTATGAATTAGGACAAAAAATAAAGAATTTAATGTCAATGTCAAATTATGTCAAATACGTGTAACTTTATGATTGGGCCTATTATAACACATATTTTAATTATTAACAAAATATGTATAGTGTAACAGGCGTACAAGGAAGTCATGTGGTGTCCACATCAGATATGATTTTACATGCTGAAGTCCTTATGTTCGGCTGTGCCCGTCACCATTCTGTATTTTTTGAGATAATCGCGATGCAAGTTTTGACGTCCGCGCCGATAGTGAACTTGTTTGGAGGATAATGACATCTGTCAATCTCTTGTTCACTTTGTAATATTTTTGAGTAATTTCTCTTATTTTTGTGTTATTATACAAATTAAAGTGCTTTGCGATAAGAATATACAATATTTTTGTATACTCGTATAAGCATCGTTTTCATCTATCTAGTATTGATATTGGTACTTTTATGGTAGGTATTACTTACAAGGTTAGGTAATGATTTCATTGTGATATTTTTATATCATTTCAGTTTCATTGAATATTCAATAACATCGTAGTTGTTATTATATTATTATTATAAACCTATGTTTATATAAAAATTAAAAAATAAAGCGAAATCACACAAAAATATGACAAAGTAAACACGAGATTGACAGATGTCATTACCCTCCAAGCAAATTCACTAGCAACGCTGACGTCTAAACTTGCATCGCGAATACTCACAAACTACACGCAAAAATTGGATTACAGTAAAATGACAAATAGTTATACAGTAAATAACACAACAACACGCTATCCGCAATGGGCTACTTGCGTACCTTTTTTATTTAATATTTTTGAAGAGAAGGTAAAAACTTGCTACCCATATTTTTCTTTTGACAAAACTTTTATTAATTAGCCAGAAAAAAAATAATGAAATTTGATTATTTGAATTCCCGCCATGTATGACATAGAATTACGCCGCACCAATGAATAGTCGTAAAGTCACAGCGTGGTGCCGTCCCATAGTAATGGTATGTTTGTGCGGGTAATGTAGATCACCCGTTTGACGTGTCAATAATAGTTTGGAGGTTAGTAGTTTAGTTTATCATTTTGGTATCGATATTTTAAATTACAAGTAACTACCTATGTGTTTATTTATTAAGTAATTAATGTATTTGAGAGACCAGAGAGAGAGAAAAATGAACTAATGTCAAATTCAAATTAAAACTTTCTCGCACGCCATGCCATCTATTGATAACATTCTTAAACATGCTTCCCCTCCCCCAGTTCAATATAAAGATGTCACAGAAAATTTTCTTTTTTAATTTAGTAAAAAAACAAATAATTATTTTAAAATAAAATTTATATTTTTATATATGTTTTCAATATAACATTACGTATATAGTGACAGAAATCGGATTTTCAGTACCACGCAAGTAGCCCATTCACCATGACATCCAGCCTAGGGATGACAAAAGTAGTAGGTAGCATATATCGATATATCGTATTACTGCACTTATGACAATAGGGAAGCATGACGTTTGTGGGGTGTTGCAGCATTCAGGTGTTGTAGGATTATAACGCATGGCATGCTTCGTAGTTCTGTAGAGTTTTTTTTTCTATTCCTTTTGGTATGCCATACTTACTTGCCAAAACCCAAGAAAAAGTATCATATCAGTCACTAAAAATTGTAAATCATTGTAATCGTGAGTGATCAAAAATATACCTTCTAGACAAAAGGTCAAAAATATAAGTAAGACCATGACAAAGCCAATAACAATTTTTGGTTTTGTTCTAATTTTCGGGTTATACCCAATATAGTTCATACGACGAAGATGGTAGTTTATTATAGACATTGGAGTTAGTTCCTATGGAGTAAAACAATAGTATTAATTATAGGGTGTAGCAGAAATAAGTACATTAAATTTAACCAGCAATAGAACTCGGCAACAGCAACAATATTTCTTAGTAACTTTTTTCGAAATCGCAACTTGTTTTTAGAAAAAAAATTCCAATTTTGAGACCTATACTGATGAAATAGATAAAAAAATGACATTGACAGAACTCGTCGAGAGCAACAATATTTCTTATCATTTTTTTTTAATTCTCATTTTTTTTAGTATTTTTTGGCAGGTAATGACTTTTTTTTACAAATCTTTGAGGATTTTTAATACTGTATTGGTAAGAGCCAACAAAGTGTCTGACATCTGGTGGCAAAATAAAACATATAAGTTGTAGGGAAAACGTTGTGCTGTCATACAGAGTTATAAGTAAACATGACCAACAAATCGAAGAGATATTGTTCTGTACCGCAGTGCAATAATTATGCAAGTGCTGGCATATCCGTTCATTATTTCCCAAAAAGATAAATATTAAAAAATAAGTGGAAAATCGCGTTAAAAATCGGAAAGGACATATCACCGTTCATGAACGTTTGTTCACATTTTTACTTAAGCGATTTTATTCCATGTAAGTATTTATAAAAATTTAAGCTTCAAAACATTATTAGATTATTTTTGTAGTCAATAAAAGAAAAATATTAAAAAAAAATGATATAGCAAGCTAAAAATTACAGCAAAGAAAATTCGACAAAACCCCTGTACAAAGAAGAAAAATAGAGAGACGTTACCTGTAAGTAGTAACTATTATTCTTTAATATTATATATTTATTTTAAATTGTTTATAGGAAAGATAGGGAAGAAGAAGAAACTACAAAAATATCAGAAATTGAGCAAGAGGAAGACGTGCAAAACAAAGAACTTGATGTGCATTTGTATTTAGTGTTATTACGATTGAGTGGTTAGCCCCTTTCAAATTAGATGTTTGAACACACAGTTAATTTATTTCTATATTATTCTGTTTATCTGTCTTATATCCGCACACGATAAAATGTCCAGCTAAAAATAATTAAATAAATAGTTAACATGCAGATAACCTCAATTTTGAATCTTATTTTACCCTTATATACTGCTTCTCCTTCGACCATAGGCCGCACAGCATCATTTAAATAAATTTATATATCTGACATTATGATAAATATATTTGATTTCAATTAAAAATAACAAAATATCCTCAAAACAAAGCCTCAGAATACAACTAGCACAAACGTAAAATATAATGTTTTCCCTATAAGTTGGTCATTAGTGCTGTCATCTCTAGGATGTGGCTCTCCCGGATCCAGAAAATTTACAAAAAAAAGTTACTAAGAAATTTTGTTGCTTTCGACAAGGTCTATCACCGGTTAAATTTAATGTACTTATTTCTGTTACATTCTGTACAGTCACTAAAGACAATGTTAAAAGTTTCGCGCCGAAATCAACTATTGGGCACCTGCACGTGACGTTTCAACATGGCGGCCACCAGCTGATCTTGGACAACCAAACCTTCAGTTTGCATTGTGTCTTACGGAGAAATATCGAGCCGTAAGCTTTTATTGTGTTTTTACGGCACTTATTGTTTTATTTGGGAAAAACTGATTAGTGTGTAAAAGTGAGTATATGAGGAGTGTTTTCCGTAAAAAATAAGTCAGGACATTCTTACTATTTAATGAGTTCCAGGTTATTAAATTAAAACTAACCCAATCCTATTTTTTGTGTATACTTTTATTGCATACAAAATAATTTAAACATAATCGGATAGGAACATATTGTATTAATGTTTAAATATATGTAATTTTCTTTAATAATATATATAAAAAACATGAAAAAATATTTTTTTAATGACAGAATTACAAATTTTTAATGCAGTTTTTTTTAGTAACAGAATATATATATATATATATATATATATATATATATATATATATATATATATTTGTGTCTGTTTCTCACAAAGATTTAAAAATTAGATAGGTAATCAATTATTGATTTCATATTGATTTTTAAAAGGCATTTATAATCCTCGTCAAAAAAATGTCAATGTATAAGGATCCACATTATGTATCCACTTAAATTTATCGATTTAACGTACTTTGGCTGCCAAAGATTAATTTTTGACGTATAAACTCATTTATATACAATAAAAATACACAATATGACAATAAGAAAAATAAACTAGAAGATAAATATATATTTCAAATTTAATTTTCTTTATAAATTAAAAAAAATCTAATAATTCAATTTATTTTAATTTCAATATTCATGTTTTCATTCAACAATACACATAAAAAAAAACTTACACAAACTCAAATGAATGTAATACAACCTGATGCTACATGCTACTTATTTCAATTTAATATTTTTTAAAATATATTTATAAATACGACTGCTTTGTTTTACTAGTAAATAATTTATACACTTATCTTTAATTATGGCTAATTACATTTTAAAATAGCATGTATAAATTTAGGAAAAACTGAATTTCTTGTACAGAAAACACATTCGCTGCATAAGACGCAATGTTAAACTGAAACTTGGTTGCCCGAGATCAGCTGATCATCCGCCATGTTGTGACGTAGGTGCAGGTGCCCTATTGTGAATGGCTGTTCCAAAGACCGTTTTATATGGTTAAACGAAGGTTAAAACACTTATCTATAGTTTCAAAAGACTATAGTTAATTTGGTAGAAAAAAATCAAGTGACAGTAAAGTTCTTGACAAAAGGAAGTTGGCTTACAAAAGTGTCTCAAAAGTGAAGCCCATGGTTTTGAAATATGATCCAAAAGGCTAAAACAAATCGAATTCATGAAATCGCAAAGAATCACAAAATCTTTCCAATGGCGTATTCCTGTATCATGGAATTGATGCAAATCTTATAATTTTACTCTTATCAGAAAATAATTTTACGTAATTATTAAAAGTGTAATTAATTATAAAATAAAGTGTAAAATGATTCAAGATTAGTATATTGTTATAACATTTAAAATAATAGTGTGACAAAAGTTAAATGTCATATAGAAATAAAATAATATCAGTAATTGAATGGCACTCTGTAATATGCTGTAAACTGTGAATTTTAATTTGCGTTTTTTCGTAAAATAAAAAGAAATTGTGATTTATTTTAGTCTTATACAGCCCGATTCACAAAAAGGTTTAAGCTAATCCTCATTTTTGGATTAGTGAATTCTATTCTATTCCGGGATTTAAAATTTAATTTTCATGATATTATCAATAAAGGTAGATACTAGGAATAGATCAGACTATATTTTAAGATATAAACTGTCAAAATTAGAATAGAATTCGCTAATCCAAAAATGAGGATTAGCTTAAACTTTTTGTGAATCGGGCTGATATTGTGTGGTTTTTAATTCTGAACAACTTTTTTATTTACAACTTTTTCAAGTAAACACCCCGTAAATAAATTATGTTGTAATAATTATACTTTGCTATTGCGCATGACTATCCCCTCCTAGAACGTAAGAATAATATAAGTAATTAAGACTATAAATGACAAGATAATGACACGGACGAGCAATCGCTAGTCCATCGTAGTGTAACAAAATTAATAGTTGAAATTCCATGTATTGTATTTTGAACCAAAAATAAATTTATATTTTTAAAGACAAAAAGGCTTTAAAACTTAATTGGCGCAGGCGCTGTAGGATGTTGAAAACACAGAGAAATTAAAAACAAAAATTTCGTCTGTGGCACTTTTTCAAAAGTCTTGTTTCAACTCTACAAAATCTACAAAAATTTCAAAATCCGGCTACAACCTAAGCCCACCAGGGTTTAACCACGACCCATCTCGAAAGAAGACGTCACCAAATGGACAACTTGCTGTCCAGGTAACCAGACCACGTCCACGTCAGAAGGAAGAGAACTTTCTGATCGGCACCAGTTCACGTCGTAGAAAACATCAGTCATCGGCAGAGCTACCTACAACACATATGACTCCTGGATTCCGAAGATGTCCGTCAAACTCACAGTATTGTTAAGCATATTAAAGTAAATAATATTACTAATTACTCTAGTAAACATTTATATTTACATATTATAATTGTTAAATAATTAATGAGTGACAACTCATCAGAATCATACGATTCTCAAGAACCCGAGTTAGAAATAGTGAATTTAAACCCTATTCATATAACATTACGACCAAGTAAACTTTCAGAAGCTTTTACTGTGGCTAATATCAGTTTAGGTGAACTAAAAACGTTCTCTGTCGTAATTCCTCAGTATGAAGGAAACATAAAATTACTTAATAATTTCATTCAAACGGTACACGAAGTCTATGCAACAACTAACTCGTTAGCTTTATCACTACTACAAAAAACATTTATTTGAAATAGTTAAAACAAAATTGGTTCACAAAGCGGCAGAACTTTTATCAGAAAATAATTTTAAAGATTGGGAAGAATTAAAATTATATTTAGCTACTAATTTCATAGACAAATTGGAAGATATAATGTGCAGTAAGCCTGAAATTAATCCTCAAAAGTAGTACAACAAGACCGGTTCTGGACCAAATGTAGGTCAATCTCCCCCAGGTGACCTGGTTCAAGGTCGCCCGCAGCTCAGACGCCGCTGTCCACCATCAGCGGACCCCATGGGCGTGGTTCGCCAGAGCGCAAGTCCGAACCCCCTCCAAGTAGAGCGCGGGTCCTAGTCCCCGCCCCCTGCCGGTAGAGCGCAAGTCCGAACCCCCTCCAGGTAGAGCGCAGGTCTTAGTCCCCACCCCTCCAGGTAGAGCGCAGGTCCTAGTCCCCACCCCCTCCTGGTAGAGCGCAGGTCCTAGCCCCCCACCCCCCCTTGGTGGAGCGCAAGTGCCCCACTTGCGCATGCTCACAGCTCGAGAGGTCAATGACCTCGCGTGTGCAGGTGTTGCTGACACTGGTTATGAGTTGGATACTTGTTTCAACTTGTCTGGGGTCAATAACCTCACACAGTCTAGCAGACGCGTGTGAACTCTGAGTTATGCTGCTGCGGTTCAAGGCTTACTCGCAGGTGTTATCGAAACAGGTTATGAGTTGGATACAGGTTTCAACTTGTCTAGAGTCAATAACTTCATGGCTTACTCGCAGGTGTTGCTGACACCTGTTATGAGAATCCAGTTTGTACAGGTTTCAACTTGTCTGACCAACTTCGTACAGGATGTAACAATGAGTCATGCTCATAAAAAGAGATTAAGTGTGTGAGAACGTTCTAAAAACTGCTTTCCCTCAATCCAACCATAAGGTCACGTTCTAAAAATAAATTAACTACCATAAAAAAGATTAAGTGTGTATATAAACGCGCAAGTGAAGTTTTCATATTAGTTACTATTTAGTATTGTATGTAACTAATAACAAAATGTCGTGGATACACAAAATTACATGTCCACATATTGCAATAGATTTATTGTACGATTGCCATTTCTTGGATATAGTAATGGTTGATACGGAATCTGAAATTGACGTTGAAATATATAACAGAAATGGTAAATCTTTAACAACATTTTCAACAGCAAAAACGGTGGAAGAAGAAGAAGATAACACTTATTATTTAAAAATTAACTTCTCTAGTCCAAAGATTGAAATTCACCTAATTACCTACATGATACAGGACAAGGAGTATATACAGTACGATATATGTGACATTGCATGCATATGTGAAATAGAATTAATGCTCATCGCTGAAGGATTTGATTCAGATGGTTATGGTCCTTTGTACAAAAACATTATATGTGTTGCAGAGGATTTCAGCTTACATTTGTGCGATTGTGGTACTTGTAAAAGCATAACAGATTTTATTTAACATTTTAAAGATGGCTTCTGTAAACCAAGAGCAACTTCTAAAGCTGCAAGAATATATAAAAGCTATAAATCTACATAAGAAGAAGTTAAAAAGATTAAAGCGTGATATTAACGCGTTTTGCAAAGTCAGAAATATGTTTGCAAGTTTTAAAAATTTAAGTATTAATAATGAGTTCGAAGAAGGTGCAATTCAACGAAAATGTTAAAATTCATCATATGATTGTTTGGGTGTACGCATACAATCAAGCTAGAAAAAGTCATTGGATACAAATGGCTGCAGATAGAACCCGGTTTAGGCATAAAATTGATACTTTTTATAAAATTATACTTGAACCCATCTTGAAGCAAAAACATGAAAAAATGCTTTAAAAATAGTTGTATGGGGAAAACGTCGTTCACCTTGTTCGCATCAGACATGACGTCAACCAACTGGTTCGTGATGAGCCAAGCTGCTGCCGCGGTTCAAGGTTTAGCGTAGGTGTTGTCGAAACTGGTTTTGAAACTGGTTATGAGGATCCAGTTTGTACAGGTTTCAACTTGTCTAAATACGTTCGTACAGGATGTAACGATGAGTCATGCTGCAGCTGCAGAAGTCATGTACTAAAAGTTCCTGAAGCCGGTTGTGAGTTGGATACAGGTTTCAACTTGTCTATGGTCAATAATCTCACACCATGCAGCTGCAGCTGTTCAAAGCTTACTCGCACATCAGTTTTATATTTGGAATACATAAAAAATGTTGTAGGAAATATTTTAGGCTTTTAAAATTAAACACACATATATTTTATTGTAATATTATTTATTTTAAAAAATTAAAAATACACTTAATTACATATAATTATAGCTAAATTACATATAAAAGTAATTACAAAACTAGTTAAAAAGAATATTATACAATTTTATTATGTAATACGGGTACATATATTTTTTACTTCCACCTTAAAACTCAAATTACAATACACGTACAATACTGGTGGCAGGAGAATATTTTACGATTTTATCATGTAATATAAGACAGTATGCAGTGGTATTAGCAGGTACATTAGTGGAAGTTTCAAACTCTAAGCGAATGTCTACAGCACCAGTTTTTAAAATTTCGTTTTGATGAGTGCAGTCAATAACAACAATGGGCGCAACATTTTTAAATTCTTTTGGAGTCAGTATCGGTTCGTTTGTTTTACCATAGTATGATGATTGGAACTGCGTATACATATCATAAAGGATAGCAAAACAGTTTTTGTTAAAATTCAAATTTAAATTATCATACGGGTACATTTCAGAATTAAGGTACAACTTTATATTAGTTAAATTACAGCTATCAAATGAACTGCTATACATCGTAATTGTATTTTTTCTACCAGTTTGAAATCCTACAATTACAAAGCGAGGTTTTTCTAGTTGTGATGAAGTTTTGATGGCCCACGTGTGACGCTGGGTTTGTTGAAGTACCGGATACTCCATTAATTCCCAGCTTCGGAATGCAATTTCCAGTTCGGCATTTTTCTGAATTAAATTGTACAACATAAGGCGTTCTGCGTCAGCAACAGAAATATGTGGAATTTTCCATTGTACTTTACTTATTTCAAGTTTTAGTTTATCCATAGTTGTTAATGCACTGACTAAGGCATTTTCATCTGTATTGCTACGTATAAGAACGAGTTCTTGACGCAAATTCATCACAATTTAACGAAAATCTTCAGCAAATCCAAGCAGCATTCGTAACGGAATACATAAATTAAAATATCCATTACTGTCCAATATACTAGTTTTTTCTGAACTTCCATACCAACCAGCATTCATAAGTGCTGTGCTCTCATGTTTGTTATATGAAACGTATGATTTTAAAGTGGAGGTGATACCAGGATTTCGCACCCTATCCACAATTTCCGTTAATTTCATATCGAATTTCTTCAAATAAATATGCTACACCATTATTTGACAAAAAAACATCCTTTATTGCAGTCCCATCTTTATTAGTTACTTGCCCTTCGATATAGATTAAGCTGTTCCATGGAAGCGTGTAGGCATCCTGTTGTTGAATTGGAATTCGAATTTCATCATTGTTATTAAAGGTGGTAGCCGAGTAGGGTTGATGGGTATGTTTTTCAGCATTAACTATAGAATTGTCCTCAAGAGCTGCCTCGGTGACGGTTAAGATATTAGCATCCATTTTTTTTTTTTTTAACGCAAAGTATGTAATTTTTACACTTTAATATTGATTCAAATGTAATTCTAATCCAAATTATAATTGTTGTCCTCTTCTCTTTTGCACCTTTTCGATTTTCTTTTGCAATTTTGAAATATTAACGTTGTAGCCAAGTGATTCAAGAAACCTGCGGTTGGATGGTGTTAACACCTCAAAGGTTTCTTGTGGACTAACCAATCGCTTAGCAGGTAGTTTGTAATTATTAGTAATTTTTGGTTGATTGTATTTAATTACCATTTTGCACAACTTTTTTTAAATGTAGTCTTAACGTCATGACCTCTTCTCTAAAATTGATTAAATCACCGTTCTGGTCGAGTATTTGTACTACAATTGTGCTTATTCGATGAGTATTTATTGGCATATAGATGGCGTGTTGAGGGCTCTCTATTATTTTCTCACCTGGCTCAGAGTTGGGAAAAAATTGATGGACAATGTGGGTTGGTGCACTGTTATTATAGGAACCTGTGGCTATATTACAGTGCACACATATAAAATTAACTTTAAGAATGTCTATCGGATAATCAGCAACGTGAAATTCATTTGCCACTAATAAACGAGGTTTGAATCCCAATAAATCTCGGAAGGTGTCACTCGGTCGGAAATCAACGTCTACGGTAGCCAGCAATTCCACTTTCAAGGTATTTCTATTCGCTTTAATTATTAATTTATTTTTATCTTCCACAACTTGTTGAAGGTCCTGAATTGTCTTATTTAAGTAATTTTTTATATCTTTAATTTCATATGAACCCGTTTCTAAACATATTTTATGACTACCAAAATAAAAACAATTATTTACACCCTTATCAATATTTGGGATGGAATTGTATGATTCAAAATTGATCAATCCGATTACATATTCTCCATCAGCCAAATCAATGGGAGGATTTATATCGGCTGTTAATAAGGAACTACGTCCTGTTAAGGTAAATGTGTTTGACATTACTTCTTAACATGAACTATCGTCATTGTTATTATTTACTCCACTTTATACAAGAAACGTAAACATAGATGACAACAATTTATGTCGCTGTATGTTTGAAAAACATCATGGTTATATATAATACTATTACTTTTATCATTACTTTTAAAATACTTAATTACTTCGCGCGGTGGTCTTAAGTTACCAAAACTATCAAAATAATTTATAGATTTACCATACTTCTTGTATGCAACCCAATGAGTGCCGGGATTTTCTGCATTATCTAAATTTATTACACCCATTTCAAATTTACCTATTTTCGCAGGCAATTTATTACGCATAAAAACCCCACGGAAATATGGTAAGTGTTTTGCATACTTAAGTATGTCAATGTTGGTTAGCGCACGTTTTGGTAACTTTAAACTTAACCATTTTTTGTATTTGAGCGTGATTTTAGATACATTCCCGAACCCTTCTTTTGTGTTTTTGTTGATGTCCTCAGATACATACCAAAACCCTTATTGTGTGATCGCAAATATAAGCCTTTACCCATAGAAATTGCTTCCATTGTTTTATTATGACGTTGACTCTCGGCCAATTGCTCTTTGGCACCTTTAATGTCACTCACAGCTTTCGCAATACCAGCAGCCCCACCACCTAGTGCTCCAAGCGCACTAAGTGCAGCAAAAATAGGTATTAATGGTAAAATACCTCCAGACTTTGGAATAGGTATAATTCTAGGTTTTCTAATTTGCCGTCTGATTTGCTTTACCGAATTAAAAGCTACCCTAGCAGCATTTTTTAAGTCTTTGGCTTTAGTTGTTCGCAACGCTAGTCGAGCACGTTTCACAACATCTTTGAAAGGTAGCGCTTTTCCCATTCTTTTTGTTTCACAGCCCATCCCCAATTTAACTTTTGCACTCATAGCTGAATTTACACCAAGAGATGCAATTTTTTCACTCAAGGATGCGTCTGAAGATTTCAATCGTTGAAAAGCCTGTTCTGCTAGAATTCGGTCTGCTTCGTGACGATCCTTAAGACTTTTACTCTGAGAATATGCTATGTCGTGCTGCTTACATGCTTCATCCAGTTTATTGACACCTTTGTCACCTCGTAAAAGTCGCTTCTCCAACCGAGTACCAGGTCCACAATAGTTATAACCAGGGATATGAAGTTCTATGGGAAGTTTATTTATAAGTCTATTTAAAATTCCAGCACCCCGTTTACGATGTGTCACCTTTTGCACACGCATTACAAATGAGGTATAATATATATGTGCAGCTTATTTATACGTCAGTACTGATTGAACAATCATGGAGGTTATAAAACAACCTTTAACTTTAAACGTTGAGAACTGTGATCTTGAATTTAAACAAACTGTCCGTCACAGTAAATTATTACCATCATGCATGAGATGTATTGTAACAGGACCATCTGGTTGTGGTAAAACTAACCTCATAATTGCTTTAATTGAACATCCCAATGGTTTATGTTTTGAACATGTAAACGTTTATTCAAAATCTCTAAGTCAACCTAAATACGAGTATTTGGAGCAACTCTTGAAACCAATACCTGGAATTACATTTAGTGCTTATGGTAGCAGCGATAATGTAATTTTACCTGAAAGTGTTAAACGCAACACAGTTTTTATATTTGATGATGTTAGTTGTGATAAACAAAATGTTATGCGAGATTATTTTTGTATGGGACGTCATAAATTAGTTGACTGTTTTTATTTATGTCAGACATACACACGCATTCCAAAACATTTAATTCGTGACAATGCAAACCTTATAATTCTTTTTAAGCAGGATGAGATGAATCTCAAACATGTGTACACAGATCATGTGGGGACAGATATGACGTACAGTCAGTTCAAAGATATATGCTCATTTTGTTGGTGTGATAATTATGGATTTATTATCATCAACAAAGAGTGTGATCTAAATAACGGCAGATATAGAAAAGGGTTTGATCACTTTATAATTTTCAATAAATAGCTTAACAAATTTAACATACACACCATTCCTTATTTGTATCCTCTAGAGATAACAGCTACCAGTTTTTAACCCGTTTTTAGCTGTTTTTGACCCGTTTTTAGCCGTTATTGACCCGTTTTTAGCTGTTATTAACCAGTTTTTAGCACTTATTGACCCGTTTTTGGCTGTTTGTTATCTGTTTCTAACCCGTTTTTGACCCGTTTTTAGCTGTTTTTGACCCGTTTTTGACCTGTTTCTAACCCGTTTCGGTATGAATAAATATCTCAAAGAAAGATTAATAAAAGCTCATAAGGCTGTCAAAAGAAAATTGCAGGCTTTAAAAGAGGGTACTATAGAAAAGGAAATTGAACTTGAAAAATCATATCAACCATTAACAAAAAAGTTAAAAGATTTATCAAGTAAACTTTATGATATTAGCAATATTAAGCAGGAACGAATTAAAACTGAACCGAAAATGGAAAAAGCTAATTTGGAGCATACAAAAGAAACAAAAAAATCTGACAATAAATCCAAAGAAAAGGTGCAGGATTTACCATCATTTTTTGACACCGAAATTATTGCAGAACATGAACCGCAAGAAGAAGAAGATGAAGAAGAAGATGCTTATAATGTACATGATATTACAGCTGATTTATCTAGAGAAGTATTTTATGAATACCTTCAGCAATATGCTTCACTACCTCGAGAGTACATTGAACATATGTACTCTGAGTCATCAGATTATGATCACAATACTGGTATTAAACATGATCCCACTACTGATAAGTTCACAATTGGAAATACAAATATTGATTTCGATGGTAATGATGTAATTCTTAACGTTAAAGGTGAGCAAAAAATAAGGTATATTGGAACTCCAGGTTTATACGAGTTAATTTTTAAAAAGAATCCTGTAGGGTTTAAAAAAAGCGACCTGGATAATTATCATGATATATTAAAAAGAACAAATGCGCATAGGCGGGGTAATACATCAACAGGCCAAATTTTAGGGAATCGTTCTGAAAAGTATAAAAACATTATTAAGCCAACTTTGCTGCAAAAGGAAGGTGGTGGTTTGCATATGATTTACAATCAAAATCCTATAAATTATATACACTGGGATAATCCCAATGAACTTGTTGAGAGGTTAAAATTGTTGCTGGCAACACAAGCAGCAGGTAACAATAATCACAATAATGAAATAGTCTCAATAATAGAAGAGTTAAAAGAGGCAAATATCATATATTAACTTCAGTATCAAGATGCCTCTCAACAAGTTTGGACACCATTCCGCCAAGTATAGAGCTTATGATGACTATGATGAAGACGATGAAACATTTAATTTAAATCACAAACGACTTGTAAATATAAGTGTTCCCATTGATGATAATGATGCTGTAAACAAGAAGTATCTGAAAAAAGCTTTAAATAATATTATTAAAAAGCTTAATGAACAAGAGAATTTATCGTCTAATATAATAACTACAACCGTTCAAATTATTAAAAAAATTCAACATGATGTTGACGAATTGTACAAACATTTAAAGCTGGAGCAACCATCTAAAAAGAAGTCACAGTCTGTTGTCAAATCAGAACGAGGGATTCAGGCGGTGAAACCTAATCCAAGTTCACAAGCATCATTATAACCGGCAGACATGTCTAAGGTTAAACGTGATATTGTTAGCGAGCTACATAAGCCGGCAAGAATTAATTTTAAGCGTAGATATGTTATTGTAAAAGGTTTGGATGAAACATTTCAAGCAGATCTAGTGGAAATGTTACCATATGCAAAATTGAATAAAGGCTATCGGTATATACTTGTAGTAATTGATATTTTTTCCAAATATGTATGGGTTGAGCCGGTAAAAAATAAAACGGGAGGTGATGTTTCAAAAGCAATGCAAAACATTTTTAAACGTAGCAATCGCATACCAAAAAACATGCATACTGATATGGGTAAAGAATTTTATAATAATAATTTCCAGAAATTAATGAAAAAATACAGTATCAGTCATTATTCTACATTTAGCACTAAAAAGGCAAGCATAGTTGAACGTGTCAACCGCACACTTAAATCGTTAATGTGGAAAGAATTTAGCTTTCAAGGCTCCTATAAGTAGTTAAATATTTTGCAAAGTATTGTAAATAAGTACAATAATACAAAGCATAGAACAATTAATATGAAACCGATTGATGTTATGAAAAGAAATGAAAAACAAATTCTGTACTCAGCTTATAATCACATTAAAGCTGTTAATTTAAAAAATATAAAGTTCAAGGTTGGGGACCATGTGCGAATAAGTAAACATCGTGGTAACTTTGAAAAAGGTTATACACCGAATTGGAGTAATGAAATATTTGTGGTTACTAAGGTAAAACTTACTAATCCTACAACATATGAGCTTAAAGATTATCAAAATCAATCTATTCGCGGATTATTCTACACTGATGAATTGCAAAAAGTAAAACATCCTGATGTTTATTTAGTAGAAAAAGTAGTGAAACGAAAAGGTGATATGGTTTATGTAAAATGGCTTGGATTTAGTAGTGATCATAACAGCTGGGTACATAAAAGCGCTGTAGAATAAACATTTTTGTTCATTCTGATTCTACGGTTCAAGCGTTGCATTTCAAAAATGTCTTCAGTCATCGTTGATTTGCAATGATTCAAAATACTTGAAAATAATGAATCTGTTTGCAAGGAAATTGCAATAATTAATATTAAAAGTAAATTATGTGCGTCAAAAATTTTTAAACCACCGTACTCTTGGTCTACTTTAAGCAGTAAAACACAACGTAATGTAGTTTGGTTAACTAAATATTTTCATAATTTAGAGTGGTGTTGTGGCGAAATTCCGTTCTCTAATATAAGTATAACAATTCAGGAATTGTTGAATTCTACTGAAATTGATACTATATACGTTAAAGGTTTTGAAAAAAAGAATTGGTTACAAACGTATGTGCACAGTAAAGTAATTAATTTAGATGATATTGGTTGTCCCGCATTATCTCAGCTGCGTGAACCAATTGCGTTAGAATATTGCAATTTACATCTTAACAATTGTGCCGTTCGAAATGTTTATTCGTTAGTAAAATGGTTCAACAATAAATTTAACATGTACAATGCATTTCAAACATTCTACAATCATGGCGGTATATTGAATTTTATGTGCGAAGAGGAAATTGCCCAATTACCCATGGAATTTATTATGGTGTATGCTAAGAGACAAATTGAGGATCAATGGTATAAGTTCCCCGAAACTTGGCGTGTAAATGAAAAATTTCAAAAGTATAAAAGTTGTACCATACATTCGTCGTCATCAAATTTTACTGAAAATGAAGATGAAGATCAAGCTGGAGGAAGATATCCATTAATAAAAGAGTGCATGCAATGTAACATATAATGTATTTATAAGGTTTTTATGTATTATTTTTAAATAAATAAAATTTATACCTAATATTTTGTTTTATTTAGTGTGTGTGTGTGTGTGTATGTGTGTGTGTGTGTGTATGAAAGGTTGTGCTAAAATGAAACACATATTCACATAAAATTATTGTTTATTAAGCAACATTTAATTCTACAATTATATTGACAATACTTTACATAAAAATTAGAAATTTTACATTATTTAGTTGACCAATTTTACCCATATATTGGAAATACAGTTTTCCTAAGTTGGATTGTTGATTCAACTCGTTCAATTCCTCTTGAGTTACGTTGATAAATTGAACCCCCAGAAACAGGACGCCTTCTTCAAGTTCCAAAAGAATTCTTTCGCCGTACTTCTTAAATTGGATAATTTTATACTTTTCAGTCTCATGAAGCTTTTTTATATAACAAATAGGTTTAGCATTCGGAATTTGATTAAGTTTCACTACAACTGAAGCCATTTTTATTCTGATTGCAAATCGTTACTGTTCAGTTACTTATGCTTGACTATGATCTGATGCTCAACTTTAAATTATTCATTCGGAAAATTCAACTTGATTTATTTTCCCAATTTTTCCCTTAAATATTAAATATAGCTTTGCAGCATCTGCTTCTTTATTTAGTTCATCAATGTCCTGTTGAGTCAATTTATTGAACGATAGACCCAAAAACACCTTGCATGTTTCCAACTCCACGAGGATGCGTTCTCCATATTTTGTTGTAGTTTTAACTATCTTGACAATTTGATGCTTTTTCTCTTGACCAAGTTCTCTAGAATTGACGCTGCTTTTATACCAGTAAATTTGTACAAAAAACTATTCTATTTTTAGTACATGACTTCTGCAGCTGCAGCATGACTCATCGTTACATCCTGTACGAACGTATTTAGATAAGTTGAAACCTGTACAAACTGGATCCTCATAACCAGTTTCAAAACCAGTTTCGACAACACCTGCGCTAAACTTTGAACCGCGGCAGCAGCATGACTCATCACAAACCAGTTGGTTGACGTCATGTCTGATGCGAACAAGGTGAACGACGTTTTCCCCATACAACTATTTTTAAAGCATTTTTTCATGTTTTTGCTTCAAGATGGGTTCAAGTATAATTTTATAAAAAGTATCAATTTTATGCCTAAACCGGGTTCTATCTGCAGCCATTTGTATCCAATGACTTTTTCTAGCTTGATTGTATGCGTACACCCAAACAATCATATGATGAATTTTAACATTTTCGTTGAATTGCACCTTCTTCGAACTCATTATTAATACTTAAATTGCTAAAACTTGCAAACATATTTCTGACTTTGCAAAACGCGTTAATATCACACTTTAATCTTTTTAACTTCTTCTTATGTAGATTTATAGCTTTTATATATTCTTGCAGCTTTAGAAGTTGCTCTTGGTTTACAGAAGCCATCTTTAAAATGTTAAATAAAATCTGTTATGCTTTTACAAGTACCACAATCGCACAAATGTAAGCTGAAATCCTCTGCAACACATATAATGTTTTTGTACAAAGGACCATAACCATCTGAATCAAATCCTTCAGCGATGAGCATTAATTCTATTTCACATATGCATGCAATGTCACATATATCGTACTGTATATACTCCTTGTCCTGTATCATGTAGGTAATTAGGTGAATTTCAATCTTTGGACCAGAGAAGTTAATTTTTAAATAATAAGTGTTATCTTCTTCTTCTTCCACCGTTTTTGCTGTTGAAAATGTTGTTAAAGATTTACCATTTCTGTTATATATTTCAACGTCAATTTCAGATTCCGTATCAACCATTACTATATCCAAGAAATGGCAATCGTACAATAAATCTATTGCAATATGTGGACATGTAATTTTGTGTATCCACGACATTTTGTTATTAGTTACATACAATACTAAATAGTAACTAATATGAAAACTTCACTTGCGCGTTTATATACACACTTAATCTTTTTTATGGTAGTTAATTTATTTTTAGAACGTGACCTTATGGTTGGATTGAGGGAAAGCAGTTTTTAGAACGTTCTCACACACTTAATCTCTTTTTATGAGCATGACTCATTGTTACATCCTGTACGAAGTTGGTCAGACAAGTTGAAACCTGTACAAACTGGATTCTCATAACAGGTGTCAGCAACACCTGCGAGTAAGCCATGAAGTTATTGACTCTAGACAAGTTGAAACCTGTATCCAACTCATAACCTGTTTCGATAACACCTGCGAGTAAGCCTTGAACCGCAGCAGCATAACTCAGAGTTCACACGCGTCTGCTAGACTGTGTGAGGTTATTGACCCCAGACAAGTTGAAACAAGTATCCAACTCATAACCAGTGTCAGCAACACCTGCACACGCGAGGTCATTGACCTCTCGAGCTGTGAGCATGCGCAAGTGGGGCACTTGCGCTCCACCAAGGGGGGGTGGGGGGCTAGGACCTGCGCTCTACCAGGAGGGGGTGGGGACTAGGACCTGCGCTCTACCTGGAGGGGTGGGGACTAAGACCTGCGCTCTACCTGGAGGGGGTTCGGACTTGCGCTCTACCGGCAGGGGGCGGGGACTAGGACCCGCGCTCTACTTGGAGGGGGTTCGGACTTGCGCTCTGGCGAACCACGCCCATGGGGTCCGCTGATGGTGGACAGCGGCGTCTGAGCTGCGGGCGACCTTGAACCAGGTCACCTGGGGGAGATTGACCTACATTTGGTCCAGAACCGGTCTTGTTTAACTACTCTCAAACTATCCTAAAATTCATATTAGAAATTTTTTGGCATTATAAACCAAAAATACTTTTGACTACATATAGTAAAAACCAACAGAATGCAATCACAACCTAGGTACTAAAATTAATAGTAAGACACTTCATTTCTTTGTTACCCTCTAGGATAAGACTTTCATTTATTGTTAAGAATTCTAGTACTTTAGAACAGTGCGATTTCTTATTAAGAAACGAATTTAACTTTGTTAACCAAAATCAACAAACTTCTCCACTCTTGGGAAATGTGCCAAATAATAAAATACCACCGCGAAAATTCCCAGCTGATAATTTCCCTTCACAACCTATAAATGTTAAACCAATTTTAATCGAAATAATACTACTTTCGCACCCAAACAAAATGCAAAAAAAATTCTGTACAAACCCGACAACAGGTTAACCAACAACCAGTGTCGATTCAGACCAGACAGACTCAACCCATGTCGTTTCAAACTGTTAGACGAAACTATAATATAGAACCCGATGAACAGACAAACGAAGACGACGAAAATGAGATTAACGAACAAAAAATCGACCAAGATAACGATTTGTTAGACACAATAATACACGAGAACACTACACAAAGTCCTCATTAACAAACGATCTACTTTCATTACAAAAAAAGAAATATTTTAATATACTTTTCGACACCGGATCCTTCATAAACTTAATACACTCGGATTTAGCAGAACATTTAAAATTGAAACAGAAAGATACAAAATTATATTAATTTGACATTGAAAACAGTAAACGGTAAATTGCAATAAATATGTAGAAATCAGAGTGAATGGAAACATAAAAAATGTTATATATTCAAATTTCATAAAAATTATAACTTATTATTTGGAATGGAAGCATTTGTTATTCTTAACATAAAACTAGATTTTGAAATTAATGAAGTAACAATGAATAAAAAGTACTACAAATTAAAAGAAAAAGCAAACATAAAAGAAATAAATTCAATAGAAATTCGTAACTCTCATTTGAATGCAATAGAAAAACAAAAGATAAATCAACTACTCAAGAATTATAAAGATTATTCCAGAAAGAAAACGAACCCTTATCTCACACATATATTCTCATATAAAATATTATCTGACGAAACACCCATTTAGACAAAAAATAATCGACTGCCGCAAGTTTATGAGAAAGAAATTGAATTGCATGTTAATAAATTATTCGAAGAAAACGTAATTCAAAAATCATATTCCCCTTGGTCATCGCCTATTTGGAAAGTTCCAAAAAGGCAGATGCATCTAATAAAAATAAAACTAGAATGGTCATTGACTTTAGAAAAATTAACTCGAGAACAAAAGATGATAAATTTCCTATCCCAAATATCGATTCAATTTTTGAACATATCGGCAAATCAAAATATTTTGCAAGTTTGAATTTACATTCAGGATTTTATTAAATAGTAATGGATAAATCAGATAGAGAAAAAACAGCTTTTTCCATCCCTTCAGGACATTACGAATTTCTTAGAATGCCTTTCTGTCTAAAGAATGTCCCAGCAACGTTTCAGTGAATGATTAATACGGCCCTCGTATACTTCGACGACAAAATAATTTTCGGAAAAACCTTAGAAGAACATAACTAATTTTTCAAACCAGAAGTTAAACTTTTACAGCCCGATTCACAAAAAGTTTAAGCTAATCCTCATTTTTCGATTAGTGAATTCTATTCTATTCCGGTATTTAAAATTTAATTTTCATGATATCAATAAAGGTAAATACCAGGAATAGATTAGTCCAATCAAAAAATAAGGATTAGCTTAAACCTTTTTGTGAATCGGGCTATATAATAAATCAGAATGGACTGACGAAAATAAAATTGAAAGTATAAAAAATTTAATATTCCTAAAACAAAAATGGAAATAAAACAATATTTAGGGACTTTGGATGGTACAGGAGGGTCATTACAAAGACATCTATGAGCACGAATATCGTGCAGCATTTGAAAACAGTAAGAAAATAATAGCTGAATCAACATTACTATAAATACCAGACATTAACAGAGTTCGAACTGGCAACTGATGCCTTTGATTATGTAATCAGAACAGTACTAACACAAACACATGACAATCAAGAAAGACCTATATACTACTCTTCAAAAACTTTAAACTACCCTGAACAAAATTATTCAACTATAGAGAAAGAAATAACAGTAATCGTTTGGGCAATAAAAAATTTCAGACACTATTTATATGGAAGAAAATTCAAAATTAAAACCGATCATAAATCTTCGGTATGGCTCTTTAACGTGAAAAATCCAAATCAGAAATAAATGCGTTGGAAAATTATTAAACTGGGAGCATATAATTTCGAAATAGAGTACTTAAACGGGAAACAAAATGTCGTAGCAGACTATTATCAAGGCAACGCTCCGAGTTAAAGATGATGGAAATTCCTAGGAAACTTATTATTAGCTATTTGTGTATTAAGAGCGCAAAATGCGACATTGTCGATTGAGAGGTTGTTGCCGCGCGACGAAGGAGCGTGGCATTCTCTCGAAATCGACAATGTCCATTTGCGCTCGAAACACACACAAGATTTTTTCTACAGTCACCACAATAGGGTCCTCCACCATAACAAAAAATAATAAAATGTACACTTTGTACTTACAGTACTGCTCAATAAATAACGATTGGCTAATACAAAAGATACGGTTTAAACTCGAAATGCTTTTAAATGATTATATCGCTACATTCGCCATCTATTCCATAAAATAAACTAAAATTAGAGCGTGGAAGCAAGAATTTGTGATGATTTGAGTTTTTGTAGCAAAATGTGTGGTTAGTTGTCACGCCTGTCACACTGAAAAAATTAACAAATATTTCAAGGAATTTGTGATTATATAGACATGTATGTGCATTTACTGACTTCTCACAATTATTTTAGTAACGAAATAACTAATAACTTTATCGCAATCAAAATAAATAGATAACTCGAGATCAGATGTCACAGTACGACTCGCAAGTATCCTACCGCCATCTGTGTACAATCATTCCTATTACTAAACATAACTGTTCACACAATTTATTTTATATTTAATTTTATTTTATCGCTATTTTCCATTCTTCTTGGGTTTTTATTCAATCTAATCTAAGCATTTTATACTTCCGCTTTTGTAAATGAATGCCTGTAAGATTCACTTTTCGGCTGCGTGCCGCTGGTTAGGAATGCAGGCAGAAAGCACTTGACTTTCCAAAGTATAAACACATTCCTAGAATAATAAACAACGCTCGATCCCTCCAACCCTTGGAGCAGTGGCGGATTTAACTGCGCGAGGCCTCTGGCGGTAGCAAAAAGTGAGGCCCTTTGTCCATCAAATTTAAAGTATATATATATATATATATATATATATATATATATATATATATATATATATATATATATATAAGTTATAGTGCTACCCCTGTACTACATAATAGACAAAGTGCCGATGTGCCAGAACGTGACTCTCTCATATTTCATTAGTATAAAAACATATGTAGTGCTTTAGATTAGCCAGTCTGTATTCTATTATCATATTATCAAGTAGTTTATAGCATATTATAATTTGTACTCGCAAAAATAAAACTTTTTAAAAACCTATTTGATCGAACGAGAAATTTAAGTGGCGCAGTCGGTAGGATTGCCAAAACATTTTAGCGAATATAAATTGTTTCACTTTCGTGATTAATTTGGCAAATTCGAACATCTCCATACTTCGATCACCGTATCCTGCATCTGAGAGGACATCAGAAGCAAGACACATCTCGACGAGCCGAGCGAGCCAAGCTGAGCGGACATCAGTGCAACTCCAGCCTCAACTTCGAGACTAAACCGTGTTCGACTTCAGGGCACATGAAGCCGACACTACTATTTTTGTGAGTACCATATGTCATTCAGAGAACCAGAATCTTTGTCAGATTCAAATAATTCGGAAGCAGACTCCGATCTAGAAACAGAAGATCGTATAATTAATTTAAATACAAATCCTATTAATAATATCACATTAAGAACGCCATTATTAAACATGGTTACTCCAGTATTAAAAAAGGAATATCTGGACATGGTGCCAGAGTTCCATAGGGAACGTGAATTACTCCCTAGGTTTACTAGCGTTTGTGAAAAATTAGTAACAAAATTTTATAATACTACAAACACAAATGATTTCCAAAATGAATATTTAATGAGCAGTATATTAGCCAAAATAAAAGGTTAAGCTGCTATTAATATCGCAAGTTCCACAATTTCAAAGTGGGAAGATTTGAAAACAGCATTAAAAAATGCTTATTCAGACAAACGTGACTGGTTCACATTAAACATGGAAATAACAGAGCTAAAACAAAATCCTAATGAAAACGTTTTTGATTTTTACGGTCGTTTACAACACCTGTTAAATTTACAAATTTCTTATATTTCAACAAACGCTGCTGCCGAAGCATCCGTAGTAATGATTGACTATTTTCAACATTACGCTTTACGCGTATTACTAAAAGGTTTAAAAGAAGAGTTGAGTTGTGGCAGGCAGTGAAGACGGTTGTGTCGATCGTGCGGCGATAGTCAAATTCGATATACGAAAGATATCACGCATTAATTCGCGGCCATAGGAAACAAATAAACTCTGGTGAAATAAGATAGTGTTGTGAATAAAGAAAGTGGACTGAGAAGTGCCTAGAAGCTCTAAATTAGAGTAAAAAGTGTATACAGTGGCGAGACAGTAGCCAAGGACATACAATACAGAGGTAAGCAAGCGTAAGCGAGTAGTGGCGGAGCAGCTAGAGCGTGCAAACAAGATAAAATTTAGTCAGGCCCGTACTCAGGAAAGTTGTGCGAATATGTCATCGGATAGAGAAGATTACACGTCGGATGACAGTAAAAGGAAGAGAGAGAGTACAGATGGCCAAGATATAACAAAAAGAAGTAGAAAGACTATGAGAACACCGGACAAAAGTAACAAAGAAGAAAGTGATAAAATAGAACTAAGAGATTTAATGAAAATTATATTACAAATAAAGAATGATACAAAAGAGATAAAACAGGATCAGAAAGAATATCAAGAAGAACTACTACGAATGAAACAGATAAATGAACAGCTGAAGGAAGAAAATATAGAGATCAAAAAAGAATTGAACGACATGAAAGAGAGAATCGAGAGATTAGAGAAAGAAAAAATCAAAAATAATTTCGTGATTGTAGGGCTAAGAACAGACTCAATCAACAGAAATGACCTAAAAAACACCGTAGAAGACTTCATACACAAGAAAATTGGAGTTAATGTACAAGTGAAGGAAGCACTAAAGATAGGAGAGAAGACATGTAAGGTACAAATGGAAAATTTTCAAGATAAACAAAAAGTAATGGCGAATAAAAAGAACCCACGAACTTTAAAGGACAAAATTTTCATAAACAACGAACTAACAAGAAACGAGCGCGAAATACAAAAGGAAATAAAAATGTTAGCGGAGAAGAATAAAAAGGCAGGTGACATATTGAAGATAGGCTATCAGAAAATAACAATAAATGGAAAGGAATGGAAATGGGACAAAACAGAAAAGAAGCTGATAGAGGTCAAAGAAGAAGGAGGTACTGCGCCAAAAAACTAAGGGAAAAACGAGGAAAATTGCAACAAAAAGGAAAGACGTCGCAAGCAAAGGAAAAGGATACGATAAGGAACAACAAAACATATATAATTAAGTACGGGAAGGGCAAAATAAAAAATAGAGTAAATAAACCAAGGAAAATAATAAAATTTGGAACATGGAATGTAAAAAGTTTAACAGGGAAAGAATATGAATTAACAGAAGAACTGGCAAAAATGAATATGGATTACGTGGGTATAACAGAAACAAAGAGGAAAGGCAAAGGAATCACAAAGACACAAAATGGATATTGGATGTACTGGGTAGGAGTATCGGAAAAAGAAAACGCCAAGGCAGGGGTGGCAATTTTAATTAAAGAGGATAAGATGAAATATGTTTCTAAAGAAAACCTATTGAACGAAAGACTACTATCAATAAATGTTAAGGAAGGAGACGAAAACGAAGAATACACGCTAATTGTGGGCTATGGACCAAACGAGGACGCAAGAAAAGAAAAAAAAGATAACTTCTTTAAAGAACTACAAGAAATAGTAGACAGAAGTGAAAAGAGAGTAATAATAATGGGAGACCTTAACGGGAGGGTAGGAAATAAGAATGATGGAATAGAGTGGTGCTTAGGAAGGTATGGAGAGAATGTGATGAATACAAACGGGGAAAGAATAATAGAGTTTTGCCTAGAGAACGAGTTTAAAATCGGAAATACACACTTCAAGCACAAAGAAATACATAAAATAACTAGACAAGTTATAAGCAGAAATGAAAAATCGATTATAGATTATTTCCTAATTAACATAGACAGCTGGAATAGAGTAAAAGACATAAAAGTAAAAAGAGGACCAGAGATTGGAAGCGACCATTTCCTTGTAACAATGATACTAAAGCAAGAAGTAATCACAAAGAACGAAATCAAAAGAAAGATAGTAAATAAGAAAATAAAATGCCATGAACTTAGAAGACAAGAGATAGAAGAAAAATTTCAAAAGAACGTCAACGAAGAGTTTAAGAAAAAAGCAAAAGAAAAAGAAGGAAACATAGAAAAGAAATGGGAGAACTTCAAAAAGACAATACTAGAGGCAGCAGAAAAAAGCTGCGGCACGACTAGAATAGTGAACAGAAACACAAACAAAACTAGATGGTGGTCGGAAAGGGTAAAAGTTGCAGTGAAAGAAAAAAAGAACAAGTGGAATAAATATCTACAAACGAAAGAACCTATTGACTATGAAAAATATAAAGAACAAAGGAAAAAAGTAAAAAGAGTAATAAAGGAAGAAAAAGAAAAAGCATGGAGAGAATTTGGTGAAAAAATGAAAAACGCATACAATGAAAACCAGAAATTATTTTTCGGAACACTTAAAAATATAAGACAAAAGAAGACAGCAACAATTACGAACATTAAAGATAAGGAAGGAAAGACGATAGCAGAAGAAGACAGAATAATGGACAGATGGAGACAGTATTTCATAGAACTACTAGAGGGAAGGGATACTAAAGATGAAGAACAACAAGAAAGTCATCGCACACGAACAAAGGAAACAGAAACAACACAAGAAGAAGAAATAAGCTTGAAAGAAATAATAGAAGCAATAAGAAAAACCAAAAGAGGAAAAGCTCCCGGACATGACAAAATAACAGCAGACATGCTGAAAGCACTACCCGAATCAGCACTACAAGAACTTAAAGACATAATGAATGAAGCGCTAAAAGGAATAACACCAACAGAATGGCAAATAGGTATCATAACACCAATATTTAAAAAAGGAGATAGCAGAGAGTGCCAGAACTATAGAGGAATTACCCTAATAAGCACAGTGGCCAAAATATATGCAAGAATCTTGGAGAGTAGACTAAGAACAGAGCTGGAAGAATCGTTAGAGGAAACTCAATTTGGTTTTAGACCAAATAGAGGAGTAAATGATGCGATATTCATACTAAGACAAATAGGGGAAAAGGCAATAAAAGAAGGGAGAAACGTACATGTTTGCTTCATTGATCTAGAGAAAGCGTTTGATAGAATCAATAGAGAAGACATATGGAAAACGCTAAGAAAAAGGGGAATATCAAATACGTTAATAACAGGAATTCAGAGCCTATATTCAAAGACTAAGAGCTATGTAAGAGTGAAACAAGAGACCTCCAATACATTTGAAACTACAGCCGGAGTAAGACAAGGATGCATTTTGAGCCCGCTTCTGTTTACGCTAATTCTTGACGAAGGAATAAAAGAGACAAAGAAAGAAGTAAAGAAATACTACATAGGACATTGGAAATTGAGAAGAGTGGAAATAGCAGAACTATGCTATGCAGATGACATGGTCATCATAGCAGAAGACGAAAAAACCTTAACAAGGAATATAGAAATATATGACAAAGCGCTACAAAAATTAAACATGAAGATCAATAAAGAAAAAACGAAAACCATGATACTAGGAAGAAATGAACAACACCACACGATACAACTAAAAAATGAAAATCTACAGCAAGTCCAAAAATTTAAATACCTGGGGTCAATGATCTCAGAAGATGGAAGATTTGATGAAGAAATAAAAGAAAGAAGAACAACAGGAGGCAAAATATTCAATAGCATCAAACACAGCTTCTTAGGAAAGAAAGAAATACCGAAAGAGACCAGAGTACAAATATTTAAGAAAGTAGTGACACCTATACTCATACACGGAGCTGAAACATGGACATTAACGCAAAGACAAAAAGAAAAAATTACGGCTATCGAAATGAGGTTCTTGAGAAAAATAGAGGGGAAAACAAGACTGGACAAAATCGAAAACACAACCCACAGACAAAACTTAAAAGTAAAAGCAATAGAAGATAAGATAGCAGAAGGACAGATGAGATGGTATGGGCATGTAGAAAGGATGGGAGAGGAGAGAATAGTTAAAAAAGTGTTTGAAGCAAAAATTGGAAGAAAGAAACCACGAGGACGACCAAGAAGAACGTGGCTGGAAGAAGTAAAGGAGGCAGCGCAAAGAAGAGGTTTAACTTGGGAAGAAACGAAGACAGCAACACAAGATAGAGCAGAGTGGAAAGAAATATGGAGAAGACCAACGAACCAGAACTCAACCCCCTCCCCCGCAAGCCGGGGGAACGCCTTACACCCGTGAGGGTAGAAAGGTGCAGGATTAAGTAAGTAAGTAAGTTAAAAGAACCTATAGGTCAATTAATGAGGGCAAAGAACCCTACAGACTTAAATTCAGCTTTAAGTATGTTAGCAAATGATTTTCAATTTGAATATTATGCCAAATCCAAAAACACTGATCAGCACACACCCAAATTAAATCAAAAACCACAAATCCACCAACCAAGATACAATATTCCTAAACCTATACCCTACTTTAATTATACAGCCAATAAAACTCTGCATCCTTCACCTGTGCAACAAACGACATACAGACAACAATATACTCCTCAACAACAAAAACAATATACTCCTCAACAACAAAGACAATATACTCCTCAACAACAAAGAAAATATACACCGCAAACACCACGCCAAGGTCCATCCACCAGACAAAACCTTCCTGCACCTACTCCGATGAGTATTTTCACGCGAAATACAACTCAATACCGTCCTGCACAAAACCGCGCAAACACAGCGGGAGAATTATTTAATATCAACGAGTCAGCTGAACCTGTCGTTGACCCATATGTTTATTACGATAACCAAGAACAAACTGACCAAGTATTAATTGATAACAATGATTATGAAAATCCACAAAACCCCGACAATTTCGAAGACGATAATTTTTTAGACATCGCAGCCTCGGAAACAATAGAAACATTTTACCCGGAGTCGAACTAATGAACCTAACATATAAAAGTAAATTACCTTATATTATATTCCCTGAAAATAATCTGAAAGTTTAATAGGCACAGGAAGTAGGAAATCTTTCATAAAACCTACCATAGCGCATAAATATTACAAAAATTCAATTTTTAAAGACCCTTTCCAAATTTCAACTGCGCATGGAACTTCAATTGAGAATTACAGCACACTCGTACCTATTTCAAAATTATTTAATTTAAAGAAAAATGCAAGTTTAAAATATCACATTTTTTATTTTCACGATGAATTCGATCTCTTATTAGGATTAGACAATCTGAGTACATTAAAAATAATTATAGACCTGAATAAAAATGTAGTAACAACACCCACCTGCCAAATCAAAATTCAACATCAAAATTCTGAAAATAAAATTAATACAAACAATATTTGTCAGCCAAATAATAATGTAACATTAGACCCCAAAACCGAAAAGGTAATCAAAATTCAAGTAACTCAACAAAACGGAACCATTTTAATACCAAAACAACAACAGAATAATTTAATCATCCCCGAATGTGTCACCACAGCCAATAATTACCTTGCACTTTGTACAGCAATTAATAATTCAGAATCACATATCAACTTCACACAATTAGAACCAATTACTGTAGAAAACATCTCCAATTATGAAACGTACTCATCACCCAATTTTAATTTCATTCAATCAGAAAAAATTAAATTCGATATTTCAAAAATTCGGTCAGATCACATGAATTCGGAAGAAAAATCAGCTATTACTAAATTAATTCACGATTATTCTGATATATTTCACGTAGACGACAAAAATTTAACATTTACTAATCAAATTAAACATTCCATAAAAACAAGTGACGAAATTCACCGACAAGAGGTACGTTCTCAAACACAAAAAATGTTAGATCAAAATATTATTAGACCATCATGTTCGCCATGGTCATCACCTATTTGGGTTGTTCCAAAAAAACTTGACGCATCTGGTAAACGCAAGTGGCGTATAGTGGTAGATTACAGGAAATTGAACGAAAAGACTATTAGCGACAAATACCCATTACCGAACATAACTGATTTACTAGACAAACTCGGACGCTGTCAGTATTTCACTACGTTAGACTTGGCATCTGGTTTCCACCAGATTGAAATGGACAAACAAGACATTCAAAAAACTGCATTTAACACGGAAGACGGGCATTATGAGTTCACTCGTATGCCTTTTGGCTTAAAAAAACGCACTCGCGACATTCCAACGCGTTATGGACAATGTTCTGAGAGGGTTAGTAAACAAAAAATGCCTTGTTTACCTCGACGACATTATTATATTTAGTACCAGCCTACAAGAACACATTCAAAATTAAAAATTAGTTTTCGAACGTTTGAAAAATTCAAATTTCAAAGTACAACTAGATAAATGCGAATTTCTTAAAAAAGAAGTAGCGTATCTCGGGCATATCGTAACCCCTGAGGGCGTGAAACCAAGTCCCGACAAAATTTCGGCTGTTCTAAATTTTCCAATTCCAAAAACTACAACACAAATTAAAGGTTTCTTAGGACTTTTAGGCTATTATCGAAAATTTATTAAAGACTTCGCTAAGATAACAAAACCGCTGACTAGACGCTTAAAGAAAAATGCTGTTATTGACATTAACGACCCTGAGTACAGACAATGCTTTGAAAATTGCAAGAATTTGTTGACTAACGAACCACTACTCCAATATCCAGATTACGACAAAGAATTTAACTTGACATGTGACGCGAGCCAGCTGGCGATTGGAGCTGTGTTATCCCAAGGTAGTCTAGGCAACGACCTACCAGTAGCTTACGCTAGCAGAACACTGAACGAGACAGAGATAAACTATTCTACCATTGAGAAAGAAATGTTAGCTATCATTTGGGCGACTCAGTATTTTAGAACTCACTTATTAGGACGCAAATTCAAAATCTATACAGACCACCGACCCTTGCAATGGCTATTCTCGTTAAAACAATGTAGCCAAAAATTAATAAGATGGCGCCTCAAACTGGAGGAATATGACTATGAAATAATCTACAAGAACGGCAAACTTAATACCAATGCCGACGCCTAAAGCTGTATACCTGTTGAAACTAATAAAACTCAAAATTTACAATCACAAACACAAGTAGATGACACCCCACTAGCTCTATTCAAAGACTACTTAGATAAGAAACATTGCCTTAATCACAATAATAACAATATTATTGAAGTAATAGGAAATTTATTCGATGCACCATCCGACTCTAGTCTAGCTCATTGCGTGAGCAAAGATTTAGAAAAGTGTCATCAGGTATTGCCAAAAATTTTAAAATTAAATTTAATAATGTAGGTACACAAATAAAAAAAATCTCAAAATCCTCAACTTCATAATCTAGTATATTTAAAAACCCCACAAAGATATCTATTATACTTAATAACAAAAGAAAATTATTATAATAAACCCACTAAACAAGATATATTCTACACCTTACTAAATTTAAGAAAATTCTGTTTACATAATATCAAAAATTTAAGTATACCAAAAATTGCATGTGGTCATGACAATCAAATTTGGAACGAAATTAAATCAATGTTAAAATATATTTTTGAAAATACCAACACATTAATAACCGTTTACAAACTCCCTGAACCCAAAATTCCCTAGATCGAATTAAATATAAACGAAACAGAAAACAGAAACACTTTCATAAATTCATAGAAAATTTTAACACAGAGTTAAGGAATAAAACAGATAACAAAGACGATGATACTCAATCCCTTGCAGTCGAGGTAGGTGACTCACAACATAATGAGATAAACGATGACGACACAAGCAATAGCGATATCACAATACATTCGAGTAAAGAAAATCCTATTGTCGGAATCCCGATAGTAGAATGCCCCGTAAACTATGGCAAAAATCAAATTATTATAACAGAAGTCGATTTTAATCCCAAACAAGTAAAAATTACAAAATTATACGAACACAAAAAATTACGAATGGAAGTAGAATTTTCAAAAAATAATTACAAAACTGAAATGATTGCTTTTATTAAAGAATATCTTGTTCCAAAAATTAAATATATTTATTTTCAAAACGAACTATACGAAAAATTCAGTTTAATTCTTCAAAATTATTTCAAAAATTCTCAACTATGTTTAGTAAGATGTACAAAATATTTAAGCGACGTTACCAATGAGGAAGAAATCATACACATCATATCGAATTACCACTGCAGCAAAAGTAACCACCGTGGTATTGATGAAACAGAAGCGCGTATAAAACAACAATATTACTGGCCAAAATTAAGAAAATCCGTTCAAACATTTATTAATAGCAGTGAAATATGCCAAGTAACAAAATACGACAGGCGACCCTTAAACGTAAATTTAAACATCACACCCACAGCTACGAAACCTTTCCAAATTTTACATATAGACAGCATTACTTTAGAACAAGCTAAATTTTTGACTATCGTAGATTCATTTTCAAAATATGCACAAGCATACAAATTAAATTCAGGACAAGGCATAGAAGCTTGTAATAACCTAGTCAAATATTTTACACATCATGGAATCTCAGAACAAATTATTTCAGATAACGGGTTAGAATTTAAAAACTCAGTCGTAAAAGAATTGCTGACACTACACAAAATCGACATACATTTCATAAGCTCACAACATCCAGAATCTAACGGCATAATAGAACGATTCCACTCGACCCTTATCGAACACATAAGACTGTTTAACAATCAAAAAGAATACAAAACGGAGCCTATAGAAGCCAAAGTAAATTATGCGTTATTAGCTTATAATAACACAATTCATTCTGTCACAAAATTGAAACCATGCGAAATTATTACCCATTTAGATACCAACTCCCCATTTAATATCTACCTCGAAAAACAGCTTATTAACAATTATATAGAAAGTCATAAGAATAAAACTAAATTACTTTACGAATCAATTAGAGACAAAATCCAGGCAAATAAAGAAAAGGTAATAAATAAATGTAATGAAAATAGAGAAGAATTACCCAAAATCCCCAAAAGGGTATACGTGAAAAATAAACAAAAACAACAAAAAACTAAAAACAAATACAAACCCGAAAAGCTAAAGAAAATTAATAAACGTCTTAAAACAGGAAAAATACAAACCACCCACGGTAATACAACAGAGAATATCCACCTCTCTAACATTAAACGTCCTAGAAAAAAAAACTTACAATTTTGAACCAATTGTTCGCATTGGGACAAGGAACAATAATTAGAAACATAACAGAAAACCTCGGAATCTTTCCCATCAATCTCGGTCTTGCCAAACTCGAAAAGACGACTCACACCTTCATACACTACTACAATCTCCAAGCTCTTCTTAATCAGTACAACAATCTAAACACACAATACTCAGCACTAAAATCAAGCATATCTAACCATTCACAGTATTTCAATGAACTCGAAAATTATGATAAAATATTAGAATTTATTCGGACAAAAATTGACACAAAAATTAATAACATCGGATTTCATTCTCATCATCATAAAACTAAACGTGGCTTAATAGATGGATTGGGGACAATATTCAAATCAGTCACAGGAAATTTAGATGCCGAAGACGGCAAAAGATATAACGAAATGTTTGCACATATGCAAGAAAACGAGCATAATTTGGAAAGTCAACTCAAACTCTCATACTCGGTGAACCACCAAATTATTCAAAATTTTAATAAAACAATCTCAGATATTCAGCACAGCGAAGAAATATTAAAATCAAAAATTTTACAACTTTTCAAAATAATAAACAGTACGCACATTCAAAGTATACTGTATGGCAAAAATATTTACGATCAACTTACTATATTATACAATTCTATATTAAGCGTCTTACAAGACATTGAAAATTCAATGACCTTTTGTAAATTAAGAACGCTGCATCCTAGTATAATACATCCCATGGAGCTACTAGCAGAATTAAAACAAATATCAAAATTTTACCATTTGCTGTTACCATTCGAACCCAGACAAGAGAACCTTTTAGACATCGAATCCTTGTTAAAAATAAACTGTAAAATAGAAGCGACCCACGTAATCTATTTCATTTCTACCCCCATAAATTTCGAAAAAACTTTTGAACTCTACTACATGTACCCAATTCCATCCAAATATGAATTAAAATTTATTACAATCATCCCTAATACGAAATATCTTCTTAAATCTGATAAAGAGATCGTGCCCCTGAATGATATGTGTGTTCAAGCAAAAATATTTCAGTGCCCTAATAAATTCACGTCCACTTCTCAGCGATCTGCGAAGAAGAAATATTCCAAATTCAAACTTCGAGTCACTGCCATTACACAAAAATTAACTTAATTGAAAATCATGTCGAAGTAATTCCAGAAATCAACAAATACCTAGCCGTTTTCCCACACGAGGAGAAAATCACCATTAAATGTCACGAAGAAACCAACATCCAAACCTAAGAGGGAATCTTCCTAATCAATAATCAAGACAACTCCGAAATTCACTTCAGACAACAAATACTAATATTCCAAAATGAAAACCATGGCCAACCCCTACTACTTCCTAAACTGAACCTAAAATCCCAACCGTATAAAATTACAAATTTCTCTATTAACCTAAATCCCTTGAAATTAAATGATATCTCCTTGAATCCAATCGTTCCGATAACAGAAAAAACATACAACATGCACATCCCAAGTATATGGTCCATCATCCTGTACGTGGTTGCTGCAATCATCGTTGGGTACTTCATACGTAACCAAATAAAGAAGAGGAAATCAGCCAAGCTGAGGTCATCTCGCACCCCAGAAGACGTCGAACTTCAACTCCCCCAGGAGGCTCGAATCTGAGGAGGGAGGAGTTATAGTGCTACCCCTGTACTACATAATAGACAAAGTGCCGATGTGCCAGAACGTGACTCTCTCATATTTCACTAGTATAAAAACATATGTAATGCTTTAGATTAGCCAGTCTGTATTCTATTATCATATTATCAAGTAGTTTATAGCATATTATAATTTGTACTCGCAAAAATAAAACTTTTTAAAAACATATTTGATCGAACGAGAAATTTAAGTTATATATATATATTACAATTACACAAGTTATGGCTAATATACGTGGTATATTTCGTAAAATATAAATTCTTATTTATTCTGACTACTGTATTTCTGCATAATGTAAAATATTAACCTAGAAGTTCTCCTATAATGCATTATGCACAAACAGTACACTTAGCTTCAGAATCAACTACTGGTCAAATAAATGAAACTCGAACAAAAATGAAATGCACACATCCTTTTTATTTTAAACCATAGTAGTGATAATTCTAAAAAAATGCAAGAAAAATAATTGTAAATTGCTTATATACTTTATATATTTCTTTTTCGTGATTTGATTTTTGAGAATCTATCAATTATTACGATGCAGTCAATAATATTTAATAAATCGGATTCCATATACAATAATGCCATCCTGTTTAGTCGTTCCTTTTTCATTGAATTTTTCAGGTAATTTTTTACTCTTTTAAAAGGTGAAAAAGACCGTTCCCCTGAAGCGTTTGAAATCGGCAGCGTTAACAAAATTCTTAGCAAAATTTCAACATTAGGAAATGTAGATTTCATATTTAATACGGTGGTGTACATATTACTCAATGACGGAATTTTATTCGTGTTTTCTTCCTTTATAAAGAATAAAAATTGTTCCAATTCTTCCGGAAAATTAGTTGGATCAATGTCTTTTTCATATGTTTTAATCAAATTATTTATATTATTTTGTTTTACATTTTCTTCCAAATCAAAACAAACTGTACTGAACTACTGAACTGTCAGCTGCTCAGTCGCCGACAACTTGTCATTGAAGATAAAAACATTACTGTATGCATTGTTGCACCCCGGGATACAACAGCGTATTCCAACCATGATTTTAGTAAAGACAAAAACATTTCTTATTTGGTAATCTGAGATGACACACTGACATAAACAACTAAGAAGTTAGCTGACCATATTTTCAACGACAAGTAAATAATTTCACAAGGCAGTTTTTCGGACCTCTCACTCTAATTTTGCGCACAACACCAGTGAAAAAGAACATGGTCCATTATGTCGATGGTGTATATAAATGTACGAATATTCATTGAAATTTTTAAAATGTCAAAATTTTTGTATATACTTTTTGGAGGCCCCGCCTAAATCCGAGGCCCCTGGCTTCCGCCAGGTGCGACAGCCCTTAAATCCGCCACTGCCTTGGAGGCTGGGTGACTGGGTCAGTTGTGTTGTGACCAGTGTACTATGCTACTATGCAGATGTGTGTGTCAATAAGACGAGCAGGTTGCTGTAATGAAAGGCGAGTGTTTAAACTCACGGTCATTCTAATTATTGAACACGTATGACGATTGAGTGTAAATCAACAGATGCTTGATTGATATGCTTATACACTGTTTGTATATTTGATATGCATGGTATATGTGAAGTATACATTTGTATTATTTGTTTGTGGCCACAACTTGTAGTTATATCCTAATATCCGAAGGGTTGTCTGGGACAACCCTGGGTCCATATAGCCTCGTGCTCTGAAGGTGGCTAGGGTACATAGTGGAGAAACACCAAGTGGGTCAGGGACCCACAGGCCTCTGGGAGGTCGAACTCTGGGAGGTCAACATGTCTGGGACATGTGTTGGTGGCTATGGTACCGCTAGTGACACTAAATGAGAGGCTGAGATCCACGAGAACGTCTGGGACGTTAAGGATAAACCTGGGGTTTATTATAGGTCTGGGACCTATGTGTGATCGTAAGCTAAACTCCAAACTTGGGAGTAACCTTATTCCTGCCCCCCCTCCTATCTATCTTATTAGATGATAATGCACGCTTGTGATAGCTGTTGTGATTAGAATGACAATGTGTATTTATAACACTTAGGGAAACACGTCCTAGAGGAGCTGTCTGATGATGACGAGCTCGTGTGCGTGTGAAGAAGAGGACGCCGATAACAGGTCAATAGAAATGTGAAATGCATATTATATTAATGCATGTATTATCGCCCATATATTCCTGACAATACATAGTTCTATAGTAAGTGGCCCAACTCTACATGCAATGAGCTTTAATAGTTCTGACTATCAAGGAAAGAAAAGATTATAGTATAATGCAGTATGTTTATATCATATCTCGGTTCTATATTCAAGTTAAATAGTAATTGAGAAAAATGAATTAAAAACATACCTACCTACATACTTTTTTATATCTTTTATGCCCTATTTTATTTTCACAGCAGTGTGGCATTTTGTTAGGTTATGTTAAATACTGGCAGATCATATGTCAAATTGACTTGTGAACGTGGTAAATGTGTAACTACAGTGCCATTAGTTCCTAACTAAACGTTTTCATTAAGAATGTAGACAAGTGACATTTCTCAACATTTTATATTTAGAAATTTGGACAGCGAGCGTTTTTTCTACTTTGTCGCGCATGAGCGGCAAAGTGACATTTTGCGTTGACAAAAAAGAGCGCATTCTATAGTGACTGTAGAAAAAAAAAAATTATCGCACACTGTGGGTCTCGCGACTTTGAAATGCCAAAAGGAATAGCAGAGAAAATAAAAAAAAATTGTTATTAAAAATTATTGCAAAAATTATGACTCGGTGAATAAACACCTAGTTATATAGAAATTAGGTGATAAAATAATAATTCATTTAATACTCGCAACGAAACAAAATTATTACGATAAACCTTCTAAAAAAATAGACCCTTGAAAGAGTTAAGAGACTTTTTTAATAATAAATGAGTTACATGATATAAACATTTCTAAAAAGGCTGCGGTTTAGATAGATTATCATGGATAGGTGTGAAACAAAAATTATATAAAATATTTGAGAATACTAACATCCAAATTAATGTCTTTTGTTTACCAGAAAATTACCCCATAACAAATGTCAGTGAAAATCCAAATAGCGAACAATGAGAATTATAGCAGGAATTAAATAAACAATCGGTTAAACATAGCAGATAATCAAATCATATTCGACTCACACAGTCAAGAAACAAATATCCAAATTACAAAATTATTCAACAATAAAAAGCAAAGAATACACGTAACAATTAAAGAAGATAATTTTTAAAAGACTACATTGTCTAAAAAAATAGATATTTAGCTATATTTAATAAAGAACTTGATAAAAAGGTGACAAAAGTTGTATCAGAAAATTTTCACCTCAGATTCAATTAATATATAATAGCAGTAGACAAATGTTTCCAATATTGAACAAGAGGAAGAACAATGAATGAATTCACAATGGTATAACAAAACATATTTAAACATTATTATTATTATTAATTATTATTATTATTATTATCTTTATTCTTTTTTAAGTTACAAAAGTTTTGTACAACGACCTCTTAAGAGGTAAGTATATACAAAATATGAAGTTAAATATTTACATTTTATAATACGTAGTAATAATATAAAAGAATCCTTCAGGTACTGGTCTTTGTGGTAGTTGAATTATCCAAGCGTATTTGTTAATCATTATTTAGTACACTTCTTACTATTCCGCATGTTTCAATTATTACAATCTTTTGTAGAGTTATATAGATTTTAGGTGGTAGTTTTAATTTTAGTAATTCTTGATGAAGATGTTTTGGAATTTCACCTGTTGATCCGATGATTACTGGAATTATTTCAACGTAGTTAATATGCCATAAATTTTTAATTTCTCGTGCTAGATCTTGATATTTTGTTATTTTTTTATTTTTAGTGGTTTCTATATTAGTTACATATGGAATTGCGATATCAATGAGGTACACTTTACTTTCTAGCGTATTTTCATATACAATATCTGGCCTATTATGGTTTGTGTATCTGTCAGTTACTACTGTTCTATTCCAGTAAAGCTTACCTACCTTCATTTGAAACTATAACATTTTCCGGCTGATATCTATAATAAGGAACTGTAACTCTTGTTGGCTCCAGTGCAATAGCTAGATGTTGGTGGATGACTTTCGCTACATTGTTGTGCCGAATTGTATATCCTTCCGATGCTAATATTTTACAACCACTTATTATATGTTCTATCGTCTCCTCCGTACTGTGACACATTCTACATTTATCTGACGGTATTGTATTTTCTTTTATTATAAATTTTCTATAATTTCTTGTGGAAATTACTCTTGTATGGCGAATATGAAACCTTCAGTTTCAGAAAAAATATTGGAGTGTTTTAGCCAGGCTTGTGTTGCAGGTAAATCTATATCATCCCTATTTATATTTGCGATATATGTACCATGCCTAGCCTTGCTTTTCAATTTTTCAATTTTCTGGTTATTGGATATTAATATAATATAATATTATATAATATATTATTATTGTTATTATATAATATTATTATTATTTATTATTATTATTAATTGCGCAGTTTTATTTTCATAAACATAAGCAAGTTGTTAAAATTGATCGTAAAATGCAATTTTAAGGAGAAAAGGTCATAAAGAAGGATACAAAATATTGCCATTCACGGTTTTCTAATTTTTTTCTATTTCTAAATTTTTAGGATTCAAGAAGAAAAGCTTTGATTTACGTAAATTGAATAGTCAATTAAATTTCTCTTCTGATCTCACAAAAAAAAATTCTCCCTCTCTTTCTAATCGCAATATGTCTATATTTTGTAACATTTTAAAATCTAGACCGATAATGCTACAAGTTTACCGACCGCAGGGCATATTCTTGCAGTTTCCGCCATGGTAACTGAACAATTGTAATACAGTTGTGTATAAAATAATTAATATTTAAATTTTATTAAAAACGAATACTATTTACAAAACAAGATATTGTCTATATCTGTTGCTAGAATAGTACTTATATTAGTCGCGAGTTTGAAAATCGGATACGACCATGTAGCAACGAGTGGATGAGCGAGTATTTGAATATCGTTATGTAACTAGTGTTTTATACTATTTTTTCTGTTTTGGGAAATTTTTGGCAAATAGTTATATTGGGGACAGTTATTTGTGCTTTTTGTTTTGTTCGTTGCACTGAAATATATACTAACTGGAACTCGCATACTCTACCTATCAGCGTACGCTGCACTGGAGCCTCGTTGAACAATAATGCCTGGTCCTGTTCGCGCACGTTCGTGCCGAACCGAACCTAGCCGAATAACTCGTATCATAGCTGATCGCTTTGTTTTCATATTATGCTACATTTATTTAAACATGCGCCACACGAAATAATTTCCGTCTACTCACGAACTGTCTCGATGTTTGCCGACTACTCCAGCAGCAGGCTTTCAATATGCTTCACAGTCACGGTTCGTACGCGCATTCCAGTTAGTTTATATTTCAGTGGTTTCAATCGTTTTAGAATGAAGCTCCTTCTAGCATCAATAAGCGTGCTTGAAATCTGGAATATGTAGTTCTAATACCAAAACAGAGAAAAACTATTCAAATAGATTGCCTTCTGCAATTTAGCATGAAAGGTTTAGTATATTTATCGATCAGAAAAATATCCACTCTTAATTTTCGATTTGTGTCAGGCCCTTGCGTGAATCAAAAGCATGTACGTCACTTTTGTTACACTCTGTTTGTGGAAGGTCTCCGTCATTGTAGGCTCTACGGTCTAAGCACATAAGTCAAAAATGTGTATTTTACAAGACACACAAAAAACTATATAAAAACACATAGTAATTTATAATTATTGATTTTTAATTTTTATTAGTACATATTAAATTGAATTATATTTAGAAAAATAAACTACTGACGTTCTTTTTCACATGTTAAATTTTGTGGTTTAATACGTTTACATTATGCCACATTAATTGAGGAAAAAGAAACTGTGGTTTTTTCGTAGGTCACCAGGCGAAGTTGATTTATGTGCTTTAATCTGGTTGTCAGTTTTTGAAAGACGGACACGTTGCAATAATATATAAATGCCGTTTTTACCTCTCGCTAAAAGAGGTATTGGATTCATGCTACAATAAGCACGATTTAAGGTTCCTAGAATCCGATTATAACATTTTTAAAATAATATCTGTGTGTGTGTATGTGTGTGTGTGTGTGTGTGTGTGTGTGTATGTATGTATAGCTGGATGTTGTAGTCACGATTCCTCAAAAACTATAAGATTTAAAAAATATTTAACTGCAGTTTCCTCAATCTGACATTCCTGGGAAGAGCTGAAAAGGTTTTGGTAACAATTGAACAACCGGAAGTAGTAGTTTCTTAGAAAAATTCTTCTAAAAATAATTTTTTGGGTTTTTTTTTTTTTATTAAATATTGAAGAACATAAAATTCTCCATCTAATACACTTAAATTTTTTATTATATCTTGTATAGATTTAGAGATAAAGACACTATAATTTATAGAGTGAACTAATCGCAGAGGCTACGGTACTAAGGAAACCAGTTGACAAATTCCAATATTTATAACATAATTTGTAAATACACATGTCAGTGTCAAAAATCAACAGTTTTAGTGACATTCTGATAGCTTTTACTGGGAAGTATATTTAATTTTTCTTATTGTGTTATTAATTAAATATTTGAAATTAAAGGTAAAATTGTGATAAAATGTATATATCCATCAGAAATACCGCCAATCTGGTTAATGAATTGGAACAATCTCTGATATTTAAAAACTTCCTCATACAATGAAAAATAGATATAATTAGAATTATATGTATGCAGAAGACATGCTAAATATAATAAAAAACAATATTTGGGTAATGTTCTACAATATTTTGTTATAAAACGACGGTTCGAAAGCGAAGTGCAATACAATATTTATATAGCTTAATATGGAAATGACGAGAAGTCTTGTGCTGGCCACAACAGATTTTTTTGACTTATGTGCTTAGGTCCTAGAATTTTTCAACGAAATTATGAGGGATGCAATTTTGATGGATACGTTTGGTTGCACAGAAAAAATAATGGAAATTGTGTCTAATTATAATTAAATATTATTATAATTATTTAGTATAATTTACAAATCTTAATTTAGCATTTTTACTAATCCGGAATATGTAGATAATAAATATTTTGTAAAAAATCGTTAATTTAAATAAGCAAATGATTATTTTAATTATTTATTTTATTTAATTTTGCTATATTTTAGCTTCATTATTTTTGTCCTACAATTTTCGGTAATTTATTTAATGAATTAGGTAAATAAATATATTTAGTAAATTTGTGTTAGTTGAATACTAAATGTAGTTATTTCATCTAATTTTGTGACTAATTTTGCTATAGTTTGTTATTGCGAATTTAGAAAATTTAACTAGATCAACTTAGATAATTTAATGAAACATAATAGTAAACTGAAAAATAAGGAATTTGTTTAATTATTTTTTTCTGTGTAGATGATTTACTTCTGTTATACATTATACATACAGATGCATAATAGACTTGAAAAATAAAATTAGTCTGTTAATATTTATAAAATTTTATTCTTACCGGCTCTTCTGCCATTTTGCGACGTTGACTCTGATAACTTTGTGATAGAAATAAATTTAAAATCAAATGAAAAACAGATTTTACTTCACACATTCACATATGGTTATTCCCTCATTAATTACACAATAAAATGAAGTAGATATACAAAAGTTTTAATTACTCTTAGTTCTTAGGTAATTCACTTATTTATGAAGAATGGTAAGAAAAGTTCATAAATTGTAACAAATATTTTATAATACTAATTAGCGCGGTAATAAGATATCATAATAAATTTAATTTAATATTAAGAAAATTTTGTAGTCTATTTTATTTAAGCAATAAATTTATTCTAATAACACGAAAGTAAGTTTAGGAGTAAGAAGTAAATAAGTTAAAAAAATTATATTAAAAAATATATATCAGAACGTATATTACCCATTGCTGGGTGTGCCAATCTGCTTTGTACTCAGATCTCAGTAATGATGATGACATAATCGTAAGTACCGTGTGGGCGTTTAGCAGCACTCATTGCTGGAGCAGGGAGTACATCATAGAAGTCACTTTTGTGCCAATTAAAATTCGAAATAAGTTTTGGCGTTGGTCGGGATCGAACCCGAGTCACCAGGTTAGCGACCAGAAACTCAGGCACACGGCCATGATTAAATAACAGAGAATTAAATTCAGGCATTAAATTTAGTAATTTTGTAACAGCCACGTGAGTGAACTCAAAATTTTTGTACTTCAGTATTTTCATTGAATGAACTCCGTGACTGTTGCAAATCGCTGACATGCGGCTGGCGATATTCCGGCCAGTATTTTGCAAAATATTGGAAAAAAGCTGAATATTACCAGCAAAAGTCTCAACGTTGTCAACTGAACTACCCTAGGAAATATACGTATCCACGAACGTTTTTTTTTTATTTTCTAAAATTTAATTATAATTATTTATTTTCAAAAAATTTAGTTATTTGTCAACAACCCCGTCAACCCCTTCCAGAGTCAGCACAGGTCAGCGTAGTGAACAGGTAAGTATAACCACAGACCCATCTTACTATTCTGCTAAAGCACAAGAACATGCACTGGTATAAATACAAACACAAAATGTTATACGATGAAGCTGAAATATTAGATAAAGCACAAAACTTATTAAAACATATCTAGAAATGATTCATATCAACAATACCGAAAACCCCATAAACAATCGGACAGACATTGATGGACTGAGCCATATATACACTTACCTGTTAAAATTGTCGAATAATATTCACAATCCACCACACCTAGATCCGGGTTAAATTTCAAAAAAAAATTAAAAACATTCTTTTGTTTATTTACTATTAAATAACATGAAACTACTGAACGCACACTTTTTAGGAACAACTATTTCTATGTTTTAGTGGATTTTTTGACAGTTAAATTTTCACAAAATGGTGTTGTACACGTGTTTACTTCGACAACTTGTGCACAATTATAAAAGTTTAACATTATTTTAACAAAATTGTTTACTTTATTAGTTTGTAATTTATCAATTTTACTGTGATAACTATTTTGGCCAAAATTTTTAATATGTAATTCAGTTATTTCGACTTATCATTTTACTAAACCATGCGCGTGTGCATGTTCAAAATTACATTTTTGTAAATGCTGTATATTCTACAAAAAATCTCAACTAATGTGACTACTAAAAACCAAATTTAATTCTTAAACAAATTGTACGTATTTCATTATTGTATTACAGTGTCCTGAGGATGGTTAAAAATATAACCGAAAACTTGACAAATTAAAAAGATTGTACTACACTTAAGCCTACAAATTGACTGTCAAACCCACTATCCAGTTTCCTGTATATATATATACCGGGTGTCCCATTTTAATGTACCACCTGGAATATCTTCAGGATCATGCATCATACGAAAAAATGTTTCAAATAAAAGTTTAACGATTTGGAGGGGCACATCCAATACTTTCAATAAATTCAACCCCTCACCCCAGGGGAGGCTGGGGAGGGGGTAGTTTTAAAATTTTAAATGGCAACCCCTATATTTTATAGCAGAATCAGATAAAGCGTGAAAAAATAAGTAGATTTTATCAAAAAAAAAATTTTGTTACTTTAGTAGATGGCGCTGCAATCAACAAAATTATTTTTAATACATAATTTTCCGGAAACAATCAAAGCAGTGTGGGTGTGTGCGTGTGTGTGTGTTTGTGTGTGTGTGTGTGTGTGTGTGTTTGTGTGTGTGTACCATGAGGAGGTTGTTCGGTGGGATTTACGTCTCGCGTGTATGTGTATTTGTTTGTGTGCAAAAAAAAATTTATATAAAATCTATTTATTTTTTTCACGCTCTATCCGATTCTTCTATAAAAAATAGGGGATACCATTTAAATTTTAAAACTACCCCCTCCGCAGCCTCCCTTGGGGGCAGGGGGTTGAATTCCTTTACAGGATCGGATGTCCCTTTCCATATCGTTAAACTTTTATTTAAAACATTTTTTAATACAGTGCACGATCCAGAAGATATTCCAGGTGGTGCATTAAAATGGTACGACGTACCACGAGGAGGTTGCTCGGTCGGATATACGTCTCGTGTGTATGTGTATTGTTTGGGTTTGTGCCCGCAAAAATATTTTCTAGATTAAATCTACTTATTTTTTCATGCTCTAACCGATTCTGCTATAAAAAATAGAGGTTACCATTTATAATTTTAAAACTACCCCTTCCCCAGCCTCCCTTGGGGGTAGGCGGTAGAATTTCTTCACAGAATCGGATGTCCCCCTCTATATCGTTAAACTTTTATTTAAAACATTTTTTAATACGATGCATGATATTGAAGATATTCCAAGTGGTACATTAAAATGGGACACTCTGTACCTATATATATATATATATATATATATATACAGCGTGTCCCAAAGAGTTTTATACAAATGGAGAAAAAGTTTATCTTACATTTCACAAAAAAAATATTTTTGATAAAAAGCTCAGCATAACTTGTAGATCCATAATCAAGTACAAAATTTTTAAAACATTCGCCGGAATACAAGAAAATCAAAATTATGATTTGGAGTGAGAGTAAAATACGTTCAAACTATAGTGGAAAGCAAAATGTTCATTGAAATTGTTATTAAGTAGTAAAAAATTATGCACACTTGTAGATTAGTGATTTTCCCAGATACAAATTACAAGATATTATTAATTAGATTATTTATTGAATAAAGGAATAACACATGATAAAAAATTGATAATCTCCTTATCAATTTATTATTAAAGATTTTTGCTACTTCCCTACATGTTTTATAATTTTCTCCAACAATGAGAACAATTTCAATTTTATCTTTGTTACTTAATTTTATTGACATTTCTAATTATTGGAAACACACACTGATGTAACATTTGAAATTTGTTGACAGTTACTAGATATTCCAAAGCACTCTATCCAGAAGGTGTTTAATAAGGATGAATAACATAAAATCAGGCAGTCCAAATCATAATTTTGATTTTTCCTATATTCCGACCAATGTTTTAAAAATTTTGTACTTGATTATGGATCTACAAGTCATGCAGAGCTTTTTATCAAGAATATTTTTTTTTGTGAAATGTAAGATAAACTTTTTCTCCATTTGTATAAAACTTTTTGGGACACACTATATATAAATAATAATAATTGTTTTGACTACATACACATAAGTCACTCTGAACTCTCTGAAATTAATTTTGCATGCTTTGTAACGGCAGAAATTAGGGGAACACACGCATCGTCCTAATGTTCATTCATCAACATGTTTAATTCTCACTTCGTTCAGTTTCATACGTTCAAATCTACAAAACGTACGTGCACCGTTAGACAAGATGCTGACAAGTACACTCCGGAGTATAAAATGAGTTACGATTAGGTTACGTTTTGGTAGTATTTTTTTTTTTTTTAAATTGTACTTCGGAGTGTACTTGTCAGCCATCTTGTCTAACGGTGCACGTACATTTTGTAGATTTGAACGTTATGAAACTGAACGAAGTGAGAATTGAACATGTTGATGAATAAACATTAGGACTTTGCATACCTAGCCGAAATTAGGTATAAAATTTCAAAAATCATTCCAAAAATAGCAATAGCCAGGGAATAGACCTTTTCAATTTAAAGATATAGAAGAAATGCGCGCTCATAGTAAGTCAGTAGCTGACGGGAGTCATGGTTACACGCTTGTCATATGAGATCCAGGGCACTTAAAAAATTTTTGACGTAGAAAATCTTTGATAACTTTCAAAAACTTCCCAAAAGAAGTTATAAAAGCTTTCATTGAAGCTAAAATGTCAAACAATGAAAATTTTCAAAGAGAATACAGGTAATTTAGTCACTGCAATATTCAACTGCCATTTCGGCTAACTGGTAGTTGCAGGTGCCATTTTACTTACTACGTGCAGAGATAGAAAGAAATAGCTGTTAAATTGAAAAATTATACTGAAACAAAATAATTAACAAATGTGTAACGGTTTATCTGTTCAGTCATGTTAATTTATTTTTGATAGGTATTATTTTTTCTGTTCAAATAAACAATTTTCTTTTAATTTAAATAGATAATTGTTCACTTGAATAGAAATTATAAATAAATTAACGTAGGTTGACAGATAAATTGTTAAAATTTGTTAATCTTTTTGTTTCAATTCCATGGCTATCGCTATTTTTGGGGTGATTTTCGATATTATACCTAAATTCTGCCGTTGTAAAGCATGCAAAACTAATTTGCTTATTCAGATGCAGAATTTTATGCTGTACAACTTTTATTTGAAGCTTTTTTACCTACACAATTAGGGAAACAGGAAATTATAAAAATCTGATTTTATATGTTATAAAGTCCTATAGTTTGGCAGGTCCAGTCGTCAGCCTGTAATGACATGGGCTTGTACTTATACACTTTTTGAAAATAACCAAAATAATAAATTCAGAATGCAATATAAATGAAATATTATTTGTACATATTTTGCTTGGTTAATAAACAAAATCATATATTTCTCTACCATAATTATCAGTACTATATATAGTTCAGATTATAAATACAGATGGTGCCAGCGCCAAAAACCTACACTAACGCCAGCTAACATCATACATGTTTCTGTTTTTGCTATTTACACATATACCTATTAACTAATATATTGCGGATCCTTTGCTTTTCTTGAAGGAAACACTGTGAAATGGAAATATCATTTCTGCATAAGTCTATCTCACACAAACACCCAACCGCGAATTATGCGCATGTTTGGACACCTTGACTACTATTGGCTAACGAGGAAATCCTGATCACTTTTTGCGAATCACAGAGTTCTGTTTATTAACGACTAGCGCGAGAAATTTTAAATTTAAATTTGAGAAATTAAACAATGTACCTACTATTTATTTTGTATGTAAATTCTTGATTATAAATATTAGTAATAATAAAAAACATTGACATATTCTAGTGCTAAATTTGAATTATATAATTTACTTTGTTGTGCTGTAAAAATAATAGGAATACAATCTGGTCAGGATTAATTTATTTAGGTGACAATAAATTACTGTATGAAACACAAAGCAAATGCCTTCGAAGTGCGACTACAAACAGAAATGAAATCAAACGTCAAAGTCAAACCATGTGCTCGCTGCATCACCAGGGCAGCGTTCCAAAACCAAGAATACCGAGTTTTGGCGAAGAGTATGATGTGTTGTGTTTTGGAACGAATGAGAGTTTTGTTGAAGTAAAAAATTGAAACTAAATTAAAAATAATTTTAAAAAACTAACAAAACTACAAATAATTACAACATTAATGTCAAGCCCGTAATAAAAGCGCTTTTATGGAGCACTCTCCTCAATATAATGTGAAAGTACGCTCCATAAAAGCGCTTTTATTATAAAAGTATGCTTGTAATACACGCCAACGTATTTACTTATGTTTATTTTCAACCAAAAGTATGTTTTCTTCCTCAAGAAGGCAAATTACTGTCATATGTTGAGAATCGTGAGCATCTACGTTTGAAAATATTGTGGAGTAATTTCTATACCATCCTCGTTAGTAAAGTAAGTAGAACATCACTTTGGAGTAAACTCTGGCTGTTTTGTAACAGGTTGAGTAAACTCTGAGAGTAAGGTTTGAAACGACTTTGAATAATTTCGTACTCGAAGAGTAGGATTTTGGAACGCAGCCCAGCCAGCGACGCTGTCAGCGTCCAATAGTAGTCAAGATTTCCGAGCATGCGCATAATTGCCTGTTGGGTGTTTGTGAGAGATAGACTCATGCAGAAATGATATTTCCATTTCACAGTGTTTCCTTCACTTACTCTTATGGGAAAGATACGAGCATTAGCAATATATTAGTTAATAGGTATATGTATTTACATTTTGTGTTTGTATTTCATAAAGTAGAACGTGTTTGGAGTGATTCTCAGAGTAGTATATTGCACTGTTGTTTATTAAGTTATCAGTGATGTTGTGATAAAATTATATCACATTCTCGATATATTTTGAATGACTGTATGAATAGGTGTCTTATTTTAGATGTTTTTTAGAGGATAATATTAACGATAGAGTAAAACCGTTTGCACTCTCCGGGGTCAACTTTTCTAGAAAAATTTAATAGTCACCACAGGAATTTTCTATCTTCTTTTGTTACCGAGCTACAGGCAAAACTTATTTTTCGCTCATTTGGAAAATATATAATTTTATTTATGATTCATGTTTAAAACTAAATCGTGTCGCCGAGTTTTCCATTGCATTCTAACAGCTACTATCTCTTTTTAAATAGCGGTTCTCAAACGGTGGTTCGCTATTCCAATAGTACTCAAACAAGCGTCAATAAGTTGCAGGATTAAATAAAACATTTTATATGGAAGTAGTCATATTAATCATTTATTTTACACAATTATAGAGAACATTTATTATTATTTTACATAATTGAAGAAGAAAATGGAGTACGCATTATGGAAGAAGATAAGATGAAATGGAAAACATTATATACAAAAATTACATTATAAAATTATTAATTAATATACAATTTACGTCACTCATGGCCATTCATCATGGCGGTCGAACAGCTGATCGCGGGCAAATAAACCAAATGGAGAATTCGCGTTTACACTTAAAAAAATCTTAAATAATTAATTATGTGAACGTTTGTGTAAATGATATTTGCAATTATAACGGCTAAACACTAGTAGGACTACAATGTTGAAGTGAAATGAGAAAAAAAGTCAGACACATAATCACAGTAATGTTTTGAAACCAAAACAAGATGTATTTATCACATGTTTCCCTATTGCATTCATTTTGTATTACGTTTTATTGTCTCTAGTGCATGTGCATGGCTGCAAGGTAAGTAATAATCATTATAATTTAATTGTAAATGAGTAAATGGAATAAAATAAATTTAGGTAAATATGGACAAGCCTTAATGGGCAAAATGAAAGATAGTTTTAAAAAATAATATTTATTAATAATATTTATTCTTACTCGCTAGAATAGGCAGAATTTTATGAATATAAAAAAATATTCTGAAAATACCTTCTGCTGTAATAACCGACCACAGAACAGAACTGTGGAATAAAAATTATATATATTTTTTATCTAAGTACATTTATTGAAAAGCTACTGTTTCATAATATTCCTCAAAATGTACGTATTTTACTTATATTTTAATTTTTTTTTTAAATTATATGAACGAAAAGATTCCAAAACAATACCAGTCTCACACTCGGAAAAAATGAAATAATACCGTTACTTATTAAATATTATTTTAAATTTATTAAATATATAGGATTATCTGTTACTCTTCTACCACTTGGTTTGAAAGTAATGCACATAAAATCCAAATAAAACGTTATATATATATAATTTTGAGAATGCAACATCCCATGAAACGTAATGAGAAATAGGCGTTTGGCTGCCCGCAATCAGCTGTTAAACTGACATATCCACCATATTGAAACGTCACGTGCAAGTACCTCATTGGCTTGCATGTGCTGTACTCAACGAGCTATAAAGTCCTATACAGTGTCCCACACTCTATCTTCAGTGTGGCGGAGATAGCCAATGTTATTCTTATGGAGGTTTTCTGTACCATGTTGCCAATTTTTCAATGTAATGTTAGTTAACACTGTACAATTTAAGTTTTATGAGGGTCTCTTATTTACCGAAGTGCTTATTGTATACACGCAATATTTGTCTAAATAGTTTTATATACAGGGCTATTTGTACCTGTAATAAGTAAAATTTCAACACAATATTTTAAAACCGCCCAGCATACTAATCTTGATTAAATGCATTAGAAATTAGAATTTTAAAATATTATAAATTCAAATTGGAGATTACAAAGAAAGAATAAAGACTTATGAACCATGTAAAATATATGCAGTATTTCTATCAAGCTTAAATATTAGTAAATTGTCAAATAAGAAGTTATAAATTAAATGAAAAATAATTTTTATTAAACTGACCAGTATGTTATTCAATTTCATTTTTTTCTTCGCACATATGTTGTTTTACATCTATATATTGTACTCGTATATGTATTAATTTTATATCTTTTCGTAGAATGGAAATATGTAACAGGGAATTATATTGTTGACGACGATTGTAAAATGTCCAATTAAGTACAAAAATGTTTTATATTATTTAATTTAAATTGACTAGAGTTTATATGTTAATTCATTTCATTTACCTACGCTTGTTATGATTTTAAATCCTACTTACATTTTGTATTTGTATTATTTTATATTTTTTGTAAATTATTAAACTGACCAGTTCATTATTTAATTAAATTTTTTTTTCTTTTCACCCACCGGTTTAGATACACTGAAAGTACACCAGTCATATATACATTCAATGAAGTACCCAGAATATTTCATCTCTTTTTGGCAATCTATTTTGCTCTTTCTATTTTGCAGATTTATAGCAGGTAAACATGGCAACATGGTACTCCATAAGACCCTATACTGAACATAGAGTGTGGGACACTGTATAGAAGGGCTATGCTTGTGAGCGTGAGTCAGTGAATTTATTTGACGCCATATTGAATATAACCATTGCGCGGAATATTTGAACATAGGCAGAAAAATTTAACTAAACCTTACTGATTTTTATGTGGCAAATAAAGATTATATATACAGTGTGTTAATTAAAAATCTGGCCATAGGCGTTGAACATGGGAAAACAGTTTTTCTTTGCGCAAAAGTCCTCAATTAATTTTAGACAATATGTTTCAAATAAATGTTGTAGATAATTATATTCTACGCCTAAATCAGTAAACAATTTTAATTTTGCACGTTTGGTAACTTGTAAAATCTAATTTGAAATTGTATAAAAACATGGCTCATTTTCTAGAGATACCCATGAAATTGAAACAAAGTTACAAAGAAATGCGTATCGTTTGAACTGTCAGAAATTCAGTTTTCAATTAAAAGTTGCAGATAATTCAATTCTGCACCTAAATCACTACACAGGTATTATTTTTAAAATCTAACACTTAAATAAGTTTTATTATTATTATTTTTTCACATTCTGTAATCTATAAAATTAAATTTCAGACAGTTAAAACGATATGAATTTCTTTGTAATTTTGTTTCAATTTCATGGGTATCGCTTCAAATGAGTAATATTTGTACAATTTCAAATTAGATTTTACAAGTTACTAAACGTGCAAAATTAAATCTGTTTAGTGACGTAGGCGTAGAATTTTAATATGTACAACATTTATTTGAAACATTTTTGTCTAAAATTAATTGGGGACTTTTGCGCAAAGAAAAACTGTTTTCCCATGTTAAATGCCTATGGCCAAGTTTTTAATTAACATAGATATTTATTAATACACAAACAAAAATATAATTTCATACAAAAACAATATGGCTTACTCTGGCCGGGTAATGTCATCTCTGGTTAAACCACCGATTAAACTGTCTGTTAATTCAACTGTCAGTTGAAACGGAAAATATATGATCCATATTATAGCATATTGTAAAATTTACAAATGTATCAATTAAATTAAAAGATAGTTTAACCAGAGATCATTGATCTTTAAATAAAATTGTTGCCGTATTTTCTTCCCTTGTAAGTCAATTGAAAATATACGGCAATTATAATGTATTCTTACTGTAAAATAAATTTTTGCGGTCTCTTTTACCAATTTACAATAATGTGACTCGCTATAATCTTAGTCCAGTCAAATAAGGTTTTTACTTCGGAAAAATTAAAAGTGAGCTGAATTTTTGTGTACACCTTTATTTGGTGTTTTCAAACAACATCCAAAAAGTACCCTTGATTTGACCTTGAGCTTCACGAGTTATAGGGCGCTAATGTAGCAAAAATTTGTTTTTTCGCTTATATCTCCTTTTCTATTGACTTTAGGTATAGAACATTCTACAGAGAAATTGAATTTTACAAAATTCTCTACAAAAAAGTATTCTAGTAGTTTTTTCGTAAGTGTAACCGTTTTACCGTAGTATAGGTGTTTAAAGTGTGAATCCAATACGAAGTACCCCATTCCACACCACCTTTGAGGTTGAGTACGAGGCGCGTTTTTTTTTTTTTAATGTGGTATCCCCTTTAGGCCTAATCCACAGTCTTATTCGGTCAAAATATCCTCTCAATACTTCTTAAAACAGTCAAAATAGACTTATCGTAAGCTTCTTCATCTTCGTCTTCTTCTCCTTCTATGTCGCGTTGTTCCAGATAATCCGTAGAAAATGATTCTAATTGATTTTCATTCTCTCCTTCATCAAATTGGTTTTCTCCGTTATCTTCTATTGTATTGGCATTCAAACACGATTGTCCGTTGCAATAACCACAAATTGACGAGCATTTTATCCCCAATTTTCTACATCCACACAATGGTCCACACCCTTTGGTGCAATTACAGAAGATCAGATTTAAAAGAAAATCCGGAGCGGGAGCTTGTATTGTTTTTTTCGGTTCCAATACACCGTTTCTCAATATCCATCCCCACTCATTAGGGTTTAATTCATTTCCCAGCCACTTTTGTACTTGAAAATAAACTCGGTTAAGGTGCTCTTTGGCTGCACTATCTGTTGGCGGTAATACAGCCAATTTCACTGGCTTACTTTTACTTATTAATTTCGTGAAACACATGTAACGATATTGATCAATGGATGCTACTTTAATTGGAGCTCCATATAATGCCAGTAAAAATTTAATCCCATTGGAAGAAATCAATTCGTATGAGGAATCTCCTTGCGTGAAAACTTGAGCTGCAGCTTGCAAATCTTGGCGTTTTTCCAATAGCTTGAAAGCTGTCGTTTTACCTTTACCAAAAAGAGCTGACGTTGTGTCACACCGGGAGACAGCATGGAGAAATAAAAGATGATGTTTACTGCATTCATATTGGTAAGAACTTTGGGATGAGTAAATTGTTTGTGGAACTTTTCCTCTGCCTGGCTTCATGAAATTCTCCATCAATCGGCATACGAGCTATCAGGAGTACAATGAGGTCTACATCTTCCCCGATAACGACAGTTTTATTTTGCCGCAATTCTTCAAGTGCTGTTTCGATGATTAAAACATCGGCATCATCTTCAGATAGCGTGACACGGATATTATGAACCTCGAAATGCTTAGCCAACATCAAAATCCATCTGGTTTTGTTGCTGTTGTTAGCAAGAAATTTATCTTGGCTTACCGTTGCGTTCATTGTTTCATCGAACAAAATTTCTACCGATGACAATTTGGAAGATCTGCGGATTTGTTCCATACTTTTCACACTTTTGCTGCTGTTGGAATATCCATTGAAGACTATAATAGTATTCGGGCCAAAATGTTTCTGTACATAATGTACATAAGCTGTGCAAATGGAATTAAAAGCATCATTTTGATACCACACAACTCTGTGTAAGAGGAAGCCACCGTCAATTATATAAGTTGCATTTTCAAAATCAGGTCGAGATGTCAATGGTTTAAAGATGTCATAGAGAGATGACTTCTTGGTTTTACGCATGCCAGTGTCATCGAAGAGTGATACTGGATATGGAGCCAATTCATATTGGAAAAATCCCCGGAGTTCTTCGGTGGATTTGTTCATGGCACTAATTCTTTGAAACAATACTGTTCGATCATTAACCTTGATTTTACCATTTACTGTTGAAATCGGAAGTACTCTACTAGCGCGCGTGAATTTTATATAATTGAAATTCGTGCCCAGAACTTTGTCAATTGCGGCAGTACCAATTTCTTGCGCCTTGTGGCAGTTTATTTTTTCACAGACATGGACATAATTTTTTGAATACTCGGAAATGGATTGTGTGATTGAAACCATTCCGAAAGTCTCTGTATATCAGTGTCATCTCCAACAATTCGCGAATCCCTCGCGTCGACATGTTGTTCACTACTACTGAAAGAAAGATCACAAAAATTCTCAAGACCATCGGAAATATTACTTGCCGTAACCAGTCCAAGAATCCATTTGCTTAAGACGCTTTCCTTAGTACTTCGTCCATGTGTGAAGCCTCCTCTTGATTTCGAGGATTTCATTAGTGTCTGTTCAATTACCATATCACTTCATGTTCCACAAAAATACTTATCTGTGCGTTTGATTGCGAAAAAGTTGTTGGTAAACTTGTTGAATGCTTCCCTATCCATCATAGTTTCCAATTTCTGCATATACTGAACGTATAGATGTGCTGATTTTACGTACAAGAAGTGCCCTGTCGTGTGGAAATATGGAATAATTTTTTTTACTGACGTCAAATGAGCCTTCCAATCTCCCATTCTCTCTGCTCGAATAAATTCTTTCGCAATAGTGATCATTTCAAAATATTGAACCCATAGTTTTACAGTGGGGCCTCTCATTTCCATTTCCTTTAGCTTTTCTTCGAACTTTTCCTTCAATTTTCTAAAACTGTCCGATTCTTCAACTTCTCTGAATGATAGTGATTGTCTAGTTTGCTCTATGGAAAGCTTCAAAAATTCATTTTCAGTGTCGTCGAAAATTATTTCATTGAAAATAATTTGAGACAATGCAACTTGAATTAATGTGTGAGCTCGGACAGCTCTGCTGTAAGCGTAGCCTAATAACAATTTATCCACCGAGTTGGGCGCATAAATAGTACAAATTGCCTCTTTTAGACCGCTTCCCGACATCACGAATCCGATCGATCCCGAAAAAGACATGAGCAGATGAAATCCTCCCAGTCTTACTATCATTTTGGAAAATTGAGGGTCTTCGTACTGAGCAGCTACGATTTATCGAGCTTTGAAATACAATGGCTGATCGAATGTTACAACAGACGTTGTGTGACCGTTGATTTTGGTATTATTGCTTATACACTTCAAAGTGGTAGAAATCGTGTTGTAATTACTCGCCGGTTGGTTGATAAACGGCAAATAATGGATTCGAGACTTGCAATATATTTCATCCTTAGTTAGACACTCCATAAACCCACTCTATTCTGGTACTCGAGGTAAGTTTTTCCATTTCCCATACATCCACAATATATCAGTTTTTCTAAGCATGGACAAAGTTGTGACTTCATTACAATCCAGGTTTTCTACCATAATTTTTTTCAATCCTTGTATGCCGTGATTTTCATACGTTTCTTGTCGAACTTGCGAAACTCTTGCTATTTCTTTTGCAGATGACATTTTTGTCAATCTTGGTATGAGTTCATCCACGTGAACTTTGTCATGTGGAGTTGTTATTTGAATGATTCCCATAGAATGAAATGTATTCAAACCGTCAATCGTGGCCACATTAAAATCAGCATTGTCAGCAACGTATTGGAAGAAACATCCTTGCTCCGGAGGAGAAATGGACGGCTGAGGTTGGAACACACTAGAAGCTTCATATAATAATGCATCATTGTAGGATGCACATACACCCAAACACGATAAAGTATCTATTAAACGCTTCGATGCGAATTGTCTGTGCAAATAGACCGAAATTCCAAGCTGTAAAGGAGACATGGAGAATGGCTGATAGCTGTACAAATCTGTTTCAGTGGCTCCAATTTACCTTTTCTGTTCTTTAAAATAATTTTCTCAAGAAAAAACAATAAGCTGTTAGGAATGGAATCATTAATGTTATTGAACATAGAAGCACTTGAAGTCTTGAGTGTTGCAAACTTCGGTCCGTATGTCCTGGCGAAGAATTGCTGCTGCAGCTTCCAAAACCCTGTATCTCTCATCTTCTTTGTTTTCTTTTCTCGATTCATACCAAACTCTGTTCAAAATATTATAACTCGTTTCACGAAACGATATGATACAGTGGTGTCCGGTTTTTTTCGTTGTAATCACGATTCTGTCTCCATATCTTTCTTTCAATTTTGTTATTATTGTTTTGTCGTCTGGGATATTTGTTAACGCTGCTTTTAATTCGATTAAAGTGAACTGACAATCTTCATTAATTTCGATGAAAGAAAATATCTGGCGACCTACTTTATGGTCGGTTATTGGTGCACAGAATTTCACGAAGCAATTATTGTGATATTTTGCTTCGGCGGCAACGAGGTCTATTTCAAAAATTATGCGTACTTGATTTCTTTTGTCATCTTGTCTCCTCGCTTTTATATTAAATTCAGAATAGTATCCCGAAAGCCGACCGTTGTGACGTGTCTGATGATTTGACGCCGTTCTTTAGGCTTCTTTTTTTCCACATTTTCATCAGCTTCACTTCCGCAAATAAAATAACATTTTACAAAATCGAAAGCTGACAAACTGGAACGCATCCTCGCTTGGGAGGGCTGATGTTGGACGTGCTGGCCGCATTCTCGGCTTCTCTTTTACGTTTAAAAGCAATTATTGTGCTCTTGCGGATGTAATTTCGACGACATTCGACGTGAATCGTTATCGAATTCACACTATCAAAAAAATCGACCTTCCCATCGCCTCTATCGATACTAGCTTCTCTCAATGTTTTTAAACCACGCTCAACTGTCACGGTCGGCCCATTTTCAAGCGATTCGTTGCAAATGCAACAAACGCTCTCTATTTCGGCTCGTATAATATGAGGGTTTTGAAAATACACGTCTTTCTTGCGATAGAACCGAGTTCAGGCAGACTGCTAAGCTGGAACACTAGGACAAGACCGGAGCGCAGGTAGAAATCCCCTCGGTCGACCCTGCTACCTACCAAGCGGTTTCCTTGAAATATTCTATTTTAATATTGTACGAAGAAAACCATTCGATTTAACTCATGGTATATTATACATAATTTCAGACTTCAAATTGGTTGTGGAACTCGTATTACTGTAGTGTTATCCTTCAAATCAACGTTCACAGCGAGTTTTTGCAGAATGGGTTAGTCCTACAACAAAAAACCAGAATACTTTTTTGTAGATAATTTTGTAAACTTCAATTTCTTTGTAGAATGTTCTATAGCTAAAGTCAATAGAAAAGAAGATATAAGCGAAAAAACAAATTTTTGCTACATTAGCGCCCTATAACTCGTGAAGCTCAAGGTCCAATCAAGGGTACTTTTCGGACGTTGTTTCAAAACACTAAATAAAGGTGTACACAAAAGTTCAGTTCACTTTTAATTATTCCGAGGTTTTGCCATAAAATTGTCTAATTTGACTGAACTATAAATAAATAAGTTTGTATTTGTTAAAAAAAAAAAAAAACTGGATATGTATTGAGTATTACAACATGAAAAAATATAAATACAGCACTTATGCTACAATAAATTTTATTCTTTGCATTTAATATTAATTTTTACATTAAAATTGAAACGTAATGCATGCTATATTGACATAAATATTGAATATACGATTATACTAATATGATGTGCCCTATCATAAACTTTATGATTTGCCAACATCAAATTCCATCATAAATGTTAGAAGAGAGAACATCATCTTCGTGACCTGAAAGAACATATTAGAATTAAACAAATGTCTATAAGTAAGTCAACAAAATTTGAAACATGTTTTTTATGGTCAAATTTTTCATCAGAATAATTTCTTCGGTACGCGATAACTGAGCGACCACTGGCTAGGTCACACTGGACGATGGTCAACTGGGCGATAGAAACTTAAAAATATTGCACGCTTACGAGAATTTTGTGGTTTTTTTTGCAAAAGGAAAAATAATTAAAAATGAAACTCTGATTTTGCTAAACATATCTTTACATAATTCAACTTAATGTATAATTTTGGAATTCCACACATTTATTTACTCTCAGATGTTGGGCGCCCACATAGCTATTACATCACCCAGTTATCCATTGCCCAGTTGAATTTGTTCTTCTTTCTTCAAAATATAAAGGCGATAAATCGTGTGTCCCAAACTTTGTTGGACTTAGGGTACAGGGTGAAACAAATTCTAGTTCCTTATTTCAAAATCTTTCTTATAATGCACGCAACAGAAAAATGGTACAGGGTGAAACAAATTCTAGTTCCTTGTATTAAAATCTTTCTTATTACGCACGCAACAGAAACTTGATGTAAGTTTTTATATGTCAACTTTTTGAAGCAAATTTAATAGGCACCACAGCAATTTTCTATCGTCTTTTGTTTTCCAGCTACCGATTAAAACATGATTTTAGCTTATTTTAAAAATACTACATATCTCGCTTATTATGAGAGATAAAAAAAATATGTTGAGATAATTTTTATACGATTTTTCACGTAGAATAACATGGTTCAATTAGATAATTAGTAAACTAAATAAATTTTTGAGAGACTAGTAGCATTTACTAAAATTTTGTCGTCCTAACTAATTAGGTACTATGACTACCATTTAAAAGTACAAGACAACTGAATGTTTCATTTTAGTCATAGCTTAATCACCCCTGATATATAGTAATTACCACCAGATATTACTTTTAGTAAATTTTTTGCTGACTAGTCAATATAGTATGGGTGTTATAGTTGGCTTTGTGGTTTAATACTTTCTGAAGTAGACAAAATAGAGAAATGAATAGAAATAAAGAAAATAACATGAGAGACGTACAAATGATGAGCTGTAATTTATTTTAAAATTTGTTTCTTAATAATTTTCAATATTTTCACCCCAGTAAATTAATAATTCATATTTTATTTATTTTTAAACAAAATAATGGACACTTCTTATACATCATTGAAAAACTTATAAAATAAGGAAAACAATAAGACATTTTCAACATATGTTCCCACTTAAAAAATATGTTTGTACTATATCTCGAGAATTATCAAGTTTTGAAAAAATCTAATTACAACAGGTTATTTTACTTAAAAAATCGTATAAAAATTATCTAAACATTTTTTCTTTATCTTTCATAAAAAGCGTGATTTAGGGTATCTTAAAAATAAGCGGATATCTGGTGCTAGCATGTAGCTCAAACACAAAAGACTATAGAAAATTCCAGTTATAGTTGCCTCAAAAAGTTGGCCTATAAGAACCTACATAAATTTTCTGTAGGATGCATAGTAAGATAGTTTTTCATATAAGGAATACTAAGTTATTCCACCCTGTACAGGTGTCTCATTTTCGATGTTTTTACCTCCCGCTACCCTTGGTAAGGGAGGTATAGGGATCGTGCTAAAAATCACATATCGAGATTTTAGTAAATGACCACGTTTTAAGGTCCCTACAATCCATTTTTAACATTTTCACGATGATGTCTGTATGTGTGTATGTGTGTGTGTGTGTGTGTATGTGTGTATGTGTGTATGTGTGTATGTGTACGAATTTTGTTTGCACTCTAACTCAAATACTATCATTCAGAAAATTCTGAAACCTTGTATTTTTACCCTATTCTAATAGGAATAGAAGCCATTAGATTTTGGTGTAAATCGGATAAACGGAAATGGTACTTTACTTGAAGCTCATAATGGTTTTTCTTCAAAAAATACCATTAACTGCCATTTTTTCGAATTTTATGTCTTATGAAAATTAAAGATTATTGAATTTTCTACAGGAATACGTTAATACTTTTTCTATATATTTTACAGATAAATTTAAAAATAATTTTTTATATCAGTCGCGAAGCCTAAGATAAAAACTATTTCTTTGTTACACAGTTCATATTTCAAATGAATGTAACTGACAGTAAATGTCACTGTTAGAAAACTTATCACTTCAAATTAATAATAGTGACATTTTAAAAAGAAAATAGTAAATAAAACAATAGTTTTCTGCAATGGAACAGTTTGCAGCGTTAGTAAATACGTAGGTAGGTATGTATTTAAATTAATAAAAATTAAATAGCGGGAGGTTTTGTGTTGGCCACATCAGATTTTTTTTTAGGGTATCTCGGGAAATATTACTGATAGAGCAAAATCGTTTGCACATTCCAAGGTCAACTTTTTGAGAAAAGTTTAATAGTCACCACAGGAATTTTCGATCTTCTTTTGTTTCTGAGCTACAGGCAAAAACTTGTTTTTCACTTATTTCGAAAATATCTCAAAATTTGTTTATTATGGTAGTTAGAGAAAAATTATTTTAACAAATTTTGTACCGTTTTTAGGTTAAATAAAATGGCGTAATTAGATTTTTTGAAAACTTCATAATTCTCGAGATATAACACAAACTTTTTGTAAGTTTTTCAACAATATATAGCAAGAATGTGCAAACAATTTTGCTCTCTCAGTAATATTTCCCGAGATACCCTATAAAAACATTGAAAATGAGACACCTGTACAGTGCCATATTTTGTTTCAAAATGAGCTAGAGTAGTAAATCAGTACGTCAAAGATAGGTATTCAATAATTGTTTGCTAAGGGATATTCAAAAAAATTTAAATAGTTGGAGATCGACCGTTTCTGTTCTCAATTATTTTTTCGATATCACCTGAAGTCACCTTACATTGAAATAAATATAAATTTTGATAAAAAAAAAAAAAACTTTTATTGGCACCTAAAAGTACATAAACAGATGCCTCAGATAAGTTCTATCTACGCCTAAGTACCTCAAAAGAGATTATCAAAAGGTTCATTGTGATCTTTCTATTGTTATAGAAGTAAGTTTTGTTCAAAGCGTGCTGCATTCTATGAGTATTCTAGTAAAGTTATATTCAATTTTTCTAATGAGTTTATTTGCCATATACCTGACAAAAATCCAATAGGTACTATTCTTGCAAATTTTAATTTACTAATCCCGCTCATTTTCAAACTACGTAAAAGTAGTTGTATATATTGAAAATAATATTTTTTGTTACCTTAGTGAATGTCTCAAGAGAAAGTATAAAGAAACCCCCCATTGTAAGATTTACATATTTTTGCGATCTTTGAATAACTAGCATTAAACTCAGATGAATATTCTTATCTGCAATGTCTTGCCAACGAACCATATTCGCGAAAAAATTCGAAGTAGCTGACCTCTACAGCGCCAATTGCGAACTAGAGAAAGAAGGAAAACTTTGGTTTTATCATTTGTGCATGTATGAAAAAGTTGCTCTAATTTTAATTGTTGTTATTAGAATATATTTTAAGAATTGTTTTTATTAGATCTAGTATTTTATTAAGATTGTAAATAATAGTGTACATAAGTTAATGGTTTTAGTGTAAAACGTTTTTAAATGAAGGTTAAGAGTGACAATGACAAGTAAATCTAAGCGGTATTGTTCGGTTCCCCAGTGCAATAATTATAAATCATTCATCATAAAGTATTCATTTCTTTCCAAAAGATCCTAAATTATGTAAAAAGTGGGCTATTGCACTTAAAATTGGTAAGCCAGTTAGTAAATGTATGACAGTTTGCTCTGATCATTTTCTGCAGTCAGACTTTCATCCAGGTAAGAATAATAATACATTATTTGTTACAAAGAAGTAAATAAATATCATTTATTAAAATAAACTATAAAAATATTAACTGCTCATAGTTACTCAAAATTTTAGTCACCCAGTCACCCTAACTAATTACCATGGCTACCATAAAAATACATTGGAATGATTAAAAAACAATTGAATTTGTTATTTTAGTCATATCTTAATCACCCCCTATTACGGGCCACTTTTTCAATCTTCAGTTAAAATTTTAACTGGCAGTTAAATAAACAAAATCGAAACGAAATGAAATGTCAAATGACAGATTTGTCATTGCAGTCGATAATCCGATTCAATATTGTTTATTTAACTGCCAGTTAAAATTTTAACTAGAGATTGAAGAACTGGTCCTAAGAGTAAATACTACCAGTCATTGATATTAATATTTATTTCTTAATACAGAATTAATAAAAAAATAAATACCTATTTACGTGTAATAATACAGCAACTATGCGTTTGCATTTTCCTCCTAACCCGGCCTTACAAGTACATTTGCCTTGTAAATTTGGCTTTAATAATACTTCAATAAAGTGTGGAGTTCCATTTAAATTGCTCGTTTGAAGGCAAAATTCAAAAACTGTGTTTAAGTCAGTGTTCTTCAAACCGCACATGGTTACATGGCCTGCTTTATACACAGCTTCTCCTTCCTTTATTGGTCTTGAAGAACCAATGTAGTCATAAAATATCACTTAGATCAATATTCACTTTTACCATTTTGCACTTTTTGCTGCACAGACACTGGATACTTATCTGTTATAGATGTAAAATAACACTGTCAACTGACGTTACAGGTATACGCGTGCATTTGTTTTCCTTCTTTCGTCTCCATTTTGTCGCCGCTCGACCTGACATCTATAGCTAATTTTTTTCGCCTATAGACTGCATCAGCCATAGATTCTGTCTGCAAATACGTAAAAAAAATCTTATGGCCAGTCCTGCTTTGGAAGTATATATAGTAAAAATGAATAGGCAGAAGACGCAGCTCATTAGCCAGAAAAATCTTGTAAAAATAAATATTTGGGTATTTATTTAAAAAAAGAAAAAAAATACTGGTATTAAAAGAAACTTATATAAAGTGACCTATTAATTTTAGACAACAATGCTTCAAGTAAATGTTTTAGAGAATTAAATTTCGCATCTAATTCATAAATCATTTAATTTTGGATTTTTCGTATCCGAGAAAGTTGAAGTTAAAACTTTGTAAAATTTTCTTCTTTACAGTGTTTGTCATGGTATTGAAATAAAATCACAAATAAATGCAGTGGCATTTCACAAGTCAGAAATTATGATATATAATTTGCATCAAAATAATACTACTTAGCAATTTTCTTCGTGTGAATAATTCTCCATTTTCAATAATGATGAATCAAACGCTCTGTTTCTGACAGGTAAAATATATCACAATGTTACAGGTACGTTTCTGACAAGTAAAATGTTTGTGATTTTATTTCAATACCATGGCCACACTACGAAGAAGTAACTTTTACAAAGTTTTAAATTTAATTTGCTCAGTTACGAAAAGTGCAAATAAAATGCGACTACTGAATTAGATGCAAAATTTAATTCTCAAAGTCTAAAACATTTATTTGAACTATTTTTGTCTACAATTATATTGGATATTTCACTTGGTTCATAAATGAACAGTTTCTATGACCTGTGTAGCAAAAAGAAACTATTTCATTCATACACTTTTTATTGCGCAACGACATTCTTACGTGAAGAATACTATAGTTCGTTAGCTATATGATATAAGCCTCTTATATGCACTTATGCCGTCATGCTTAATTATTATTATTAATACATGTTATACATCTACATTTATATTTTTTTATTAAAACTATCTATTTCTATTAATCTATTTATGTAAATATTATAATTATAACTATAAATAATTACGGTTGGTAGCATGAAAAAGTGATCTATCAATCGATTATGGATTATTTTAGAGAAGAAAACTTCAAGTAACAGTTATAGAAATATTAATTGTGCGCAAATTTTATTCGAAGTATTTTTTTTTTCTCTAAAATAATCCATATACGATTGACAGCAATAAATCACTGCTAGTCATCTTCTCTGTGATCACCCTTAATCACTTGTTCATGCTACCACCCTATTGGCCGATTTCACCACCGATTCCTAAAATGTAAGTTATGCCTATGTACCCGATGTGCACCACATAGGCATTACCTAGCAAAATTTCGTTTTCACTAACCGCTAAGCAAGGCCTATCTTGATTTAGGAATTACTAGGTATCTGTTTTCTGATGCCCAAATCGCTAAGTATTTCCTAACGTTTGACAGCTGACACTTCAAAATGAAAATTGTACAATTATATGAAATATTTTGATCAGTGCTTTTTTTGTAGAAAAAAAGGTGCCGGAACGCACATTTTATCAGTGGCCAAAATTTTGGTGGGGCAGGATATGACGAAAAAAAAGGCGCCGCAGGCGAATTTTTTTTTATTCAAGGTCAAATGCCTTATAATTGAAAGTTAAATTTTTTCAAGGGATGTGAAGCAGCATGTTTTTTTTACCCTTTCATGTACAAAAATAAATTAAAAATAATTTTGTATGGTCTTTATTGAAAAAAAATATATGCAGATATTAATTTGACACTAATAAAAATTTATAATAATTTCCACACTTTCGACCAATTTTCATCGACTAATTCCTCTCGACTCCTTTTCTTGCTATTAGAATCAGTTGCTGAATGTCGACCTCTGAGCAACCACAGATCGACATATCTTGAAGGATCAAAAAGTCTCAGAGGCGGTCCAACAAGTTTAATAAATAAAAGTGCTGAAACTGTTTTGATCTTCAACGAAGCTCTTGTTGCGGTTATAATTAAATTCATCTGTGAAAACCCGCGTTCACATTCACTAGAAGAAATGGGAATGGTATTAAGAGCGTGTATCAAATGCAACAATTTTTCTGGATAAGTATTTTCGAGAATGTATTCACGGAATCCACGTATCATATCTCTTTCATTCAGTTGCAGTCTGATAGACATGTTTCTGATTTCCTCTTCTCCAAATGTCAGTTGATCATTAATGTCGCCAGGCCAATGTTTTTTGTCAAGTACGCGAGCCCAATGCGCTAACTCAATATCTTTACTATCAAGTAACCTTTTTTCGATTGACTCTTTTAATTTTGTGTAAAATTTATTTGGGTCAATAGGTGGATCATTTTTTGAATCTTTTTTGTGAAGTAAAACTCCACGAAAGCGGAGATCGCGTACCGCAGCCGCAGCACATTTATAATAGGGTCCGAAATTCTGTTTTCTCTCTTCAAAAATTTGTAAAAGTGTTTTTATTTTCTGATTTGCCTTGTATAGGTCCATGTCGCGCTCCTGTAGGTCTAAACTTAATTCAGATAATTCTTGGAGAGCATCACACATTAATCCCAGATCCAATAAAAATTCTGTAGATGTAATTTTTCTTTTTAAACCATCATAAGTACATTTATCGTGTTTATCTCTTGTAGAATCATTCATCGCATTTTCAAAATGATACACAAGAGATTCAAAATTATTCCACACAGCCACAACTGAACGGAAACTAGATGACACCCATCGGGTACTTAATATTCGTCCAATTTTCAATAGCTCAACGCCTAGTAATTCTGCACATAAATGCAACTCTCTACTATTTTTTGGCGAAGCATGGTACACGACATACAGTTTATCAATAAATGATTTGAATCTGTTAATTCCCGAAATTTCCTTTACAGCATCACCTACTGCTAATTCTAGTATGTGATTAGTGCAGTGCCAAATTATAATTGAAGGAAACTTTTCTGACAGCAATTTTTTTACTCCACTTTTACATCCTAACATCACTGCAGCGCCATCGCACGCTAGAGAAACCAAATATTTTTTTAAATAATCTTCTGTCATCCCATAATAATTAAGACATTGCAGTAAGGAATCAAATACTCCTTTTGCCGTTACATTTTCAAGTTCTACCAAGTCCAAAAATAAATTTATTGGTGAATTCATTTTAATGTTTTCGATACAGCTTCGAATATACACTAAGAGGGTAGTTTTTTGGCTTAGGGTGGTTGATTCATCAATTATCAATGAAATTTTATTATTAGATTGAACTATTTCTTTCACCACAATTTTTCTCATTTCTTCACTTACATGATTCACAATGTTAATACACGCATTTGTAGAATGAAGAATACGACCCATATCAACTCCATTCAGTTCATGCAGATCAATTTCAGTTTCAAAATTATGGAATGATTGATTTTCCTTTGCTACTTTATATGCAGTACGAAAATTTTTTGCGGTTATTATTTTTTCGTGAGTTAATGTGTTTAAAAAAACGTTCTCAATGGTCTTCTTTTCGGCTTGAGCAATTATTTTTAACGCAGCTTTATGTGCAGCAGATTCTTTGTGATCGAAAATCTTTTTTCGAAGTGAGCTCAACTGTTGCTTCCTCTCTTTCCCAGAATAAGTTATCTCAATATTGGCCCATTCTTTGGAAACTTTCATTCCCATCTTCGTTTCAACTCCAAGAGTTCCAGCATTTCTACAAGGCGTGCAACCAAGTTTCATTTTAGTAAAACACAGCCATTCGTTTTTCGAACAAAATTCATTTTTTTGATCTACCGTCCAGCAGTCCGGCCAAGTATTTTCATTGTTAGTTTGGTTTTGCTTTTGTTGTTCTTGATCTGCGTTAGATGATTCAGAAATATCAACTGGCGGTAATATTTCCATATTTTCTGCCGTTATGTCTGTCAATATTCTGGGTTGTTTAATAACGGGACCGATGTTTGAAAAATAATTAGTTATTTTTTTCATTTTTAAATTTGGATTCAAAATTTTACGCTAAAAAAGAAGAAAAAGAAAAACATGCACTAAGAAGAATTGAAAATAAAGATGCCAAACTTACGTTAATTTCCCAAATTTATTTTAGCAAAATTCTTTTCAATCAATCGCTGTGCTCGTACACAGAGGGTATTCCCATTTCCTGTACATACACTATACAACAAACCACGGTGGATGTTAGCAAGCGAGAGAAAACGCCCCAGCGTCAAAGTGCGCGTGCGTTCCCTTTATGTGAACTAGTCAGCAAGGAGTTGCACTCTTGATGTATAAATTTTTGTTTTTGTAGTTCTCCGTATCCGTAGGATGGCATAACTTTCGAAGCCAGTTAATTTTTCTGTTGTAGTCCACCTGTACAGCTTGTATGTAAACATTTAACAGAGCGTATATTTTTGTCATTATTATGCGCAATATGTATAAACCAGGAGTCGAAGCTTAGGCGATGTGCTGTCGAATTACTAGATTAAAAACACCGCTGAGAAGTGCAATACTGTTTATATTTATACTGTGCTACAGATGTGTGAATATTTCTTTGGCGTGATTTTTATATTCACAACTTAATAAAATTATCAAAATAAATAAAATAGTAAATAATTTTCAAAAAAAGGAAAAGCCGGCGAAAAAAGGTGCCGGAACGCCGTTCCGGTGCGTTACATTACAAAAAAAGCCCTGATTTTGATACTTTAACGAAGAAATGGAAAGGCATGCACAAGATAGAAAAGAAAGAACAAACTGTTTTGAATTCTGTGATGAAAAATGATTTTGGAAAAAATGTCTTTTTCATTAGAAAACAGAATTTTATATATCTATACGAGTTTATATGATATAAAATTAATTAGTAAATACATAAATATATCGGTTTTATTCTTTATTTTATATTTTGGGAAATTACATTGGGTATTCACATATAATTAAATTCATAATTTCTACAAAAATGCCATAGCTAAATATCATAAATATACATTCTGGTTGTCATATTTTAAATTTTTTCTTGAAATCATAGGATTCAGTTTCTGTTTTTGTATTATTTATTCTATATGTTGCCATTTATATTTTTCTCTTCTTGTTCATTTTCATCTTTGTTTCAACTATAATTTCCACTTCTAAATAAATAAATATATCACGGCATATTACCTTTTCTGGGTGTGCCAGTATCTACAACACATGTAGACATCGGTAATGATGACGATATATTTTACCGTGTGGCCGCTTACCAGGCGTCACCTCACGGGCACTCATAGCTGGTGTGGAGAGTGCACCACAGGGGTCACTTTTGTGCCATTTAAAATTGGAATCGGGATCGAACCCGGTTCCCCCAGGTTCGCGACCAGACACTCAGGCACGCGGCCACGGGACCCCAGCCACTTCTGTAATACAAATTTATAAATATGTATATGTAAAGGAAATTTCTTTAAAAATTTAATTATTTTGTATACCTCAACGTAATATTAATAATATCTGCACATAATTTCCAATGTCAATGTTGACAAATATAATTGACAAATGTCGAAAATTATAAAAATTATTCATTTATTTCCAGTGTGCAAATATAATATCACAAAAGTAACTAATAATCCGATGCCTACATAAGTAATTCCTAGCTGGGCATTGCTTTGTTTGGTGAAATCCAAAATGGATAAGTATCAGTTTAGGCAGTTCTTAAATTTAGGAAATTCCTTGCTAAGCAACGGTTTAGGAATCGGTGGTGAAATCGGCCGTATGTGTTTTTCTAAATCATCTAAACTAAGATTTTGCTTTCTATTAGTAAAAATGAGTTTGAAAGGAAAATACACGTTCAACCGTGCAAGATATAATAGGAGTGATGGATTTGAATTTCTCAATATAAGCCTAAACAGTGCCATTTAATAATTTCTTTATTTTCCCTAAATTTTTCAAATCCAGCATTTTTTTTTAACACAAAATTATATTTCTCTATTATTTCCTTTTCTCATTAACTAGTGAGAAATTATACAAAATTCAATCCAAACTGAGTGCTAAAAATTATCTGTAAATGGGAAAATTTCGTTGTAAAAGTAGTAAATAAGTGGTAGGTAATGTAAATATAGCACCTTAGAAGGTCACCCGGCTGATCATAACATTTTACTATAATCTCTTCTTCCAGTACGAACTGCCAGTTTTTATTTGAAGTAATAATTTAAAATAATCAATTGTCAAAAATTTGCAAAATATGCACTTATGTTGCATATGCAGTATTCGTTTTTCTTAAAAAAAAAATATGCAAGCATGCACTTAGTAGTGATGCCGCGAGATTTCGCATTTTCGAGATCTCGTCTCGAATTTCTCGAATTTTCGAGACGAGATTAACCTTATTCTCGTCTCGATATTTCGAGACGAGACGAGAGTAATGCCCTCGAGATTTGCTCGAGACGAGAGTAATGCCCTCGAGATTTGCTCGAGACGAGAGTAGAATTTCGAGATTTCGATTGAAAAATTTGTTTATATTATACAAATATATCTAATAAAAATATATAAAATATTAATCGGTAAAAATAAATATTTTAATTGACTCTTCATTTACATTCATATTTACTAATTTATTTTAGTTTTATTGGGTTTTAATAAAAGAAAATGCACAAAAGTGAGTTCAATGGTATACTCTCCACGCTCAAAGCCTACGCTCTCTATACGAATATATAATCATTATTACCAATATTTGGGAATAAAGCAGATTGTCGCAACGGGTAATAAGCCATGATATTATTGAGTATTTTTTTTTACTTATATGTTGCTTGTAATATTAATATATTTATAATTGCTAATTATAAATTCGAGAAATTCGAGACTCTCGAGTCGAGATCGAAAGAAGGCAAGAAAAAATATGACGAGACGAGACGCAGAGAAATCTCATCTCGAAAATTCGAGACGAGGCGAGAGTGGGTTGTTTCTCGTCGTTTCTCGTCTCGCGGCATCACTAGCACTGACGATGCTCTTGCGACGTTCAACAGCTGACTCACAGCACAACTCAAATATGACCTTAATTAGACATCTTTAAAAATTAAACTGTACATACATACAAATATATCGATATTTTACCTCATTTTGAATAAGTTGGCCAATAATACAATAGATAAATAGTTGGGTCAAGGAACAAATGCACATAAACCCATAAGTTATTTTTCCTTCCCTAGAAAGATTAGAGAAAAATATAAGAAAATTTAGTACAAAGGGATCGAAAATAATTGATTCAGTTGGCAATACAATTCTAGGGATCTTTTTATTCCACAGTTTGCAATATGTCAAGTAAAGGCGGGAATAGTATTGACATATTATATTTACAATAAATACGAATAAATTATGTCAGAGCAGACGCCTGATATCTAATAGGATTTCGAGTGAGTGGAATACTTTAGATTATTGATCTGTGGATAACGTGTAAAAACTAAAAGGATGTGTGTAAGGAAAATAACGACCATTTTAACAGTAAATTGTAAATGTACTCAAATTTATCACTTTCAACAATAACAACAGGAAATAAATTTTTGTGTCTTAAAAATTCTAGTATTTTTTTTTATTATTGCCAACTGAATCAGTTATTTTTGATCACTCTGTATTACCATTTATACAGATTGTTCCATAAGTTTCTTATACCGGGTGTCTACTTGAAATCCGTTATACAGGGTGTCTCTTAAATAGGGGGACATGGCTTAACCACAGATTCCTGAGGCTAAAATAAGACGATTTAACCAAACTTGCTTCTACCGGAAAGTGTACCATTTAGCCAGAATTCTGCTTCAAAGTTTTTCAAAAAAAAATTAATTTTGCTTATAATAATCGGACGCTTTATTCGATTTGGATGAAATTTGGTATGACAGTTTATATGGTTATAAGGCATCTTTTAATGTGATACTTGTTATTATTAGTGAACCACTAGTGTATGAAACTTAGGTATCCCAACATTAATTTCACCGTAACTTTTTAATGGCCACGCCGATAACGTGAAATTATTTTTTTTCCAGAAAGATACATTCAATAGTAAACTTTTCTCTCTCTGTTTAATTTGTGATATCTGTTACGGTTCAGACAAAAAAAAAATAAAACCTGAGTGACTGCACCGTGAATTTTTTAAAATAAATTTAATCTAGCAGTCTATTCAAATGTCAAACAAGTAATTTTTAATGACAGTAACGAGTTGTCAATCTTCACAACTTGTTTAGGAGTTAGCTGAGATATGTAATCGTCTTATTTATAATAATGGTAGTAAAATACTATTAGGCCAAACAAACGGATGTTACTAATTTTAGAATATTGCGAAGAAAATTTTTGACAACCCGTAAAACAATTGTTACTGTCATTAAAAATTACTTGTTTGACATTTGGATTGACTGCTAGATTAAATTTATTTTAAAAATTTAGTAGTGCAGACACTCAGATTTTATTTTTTTCTGTGTGAACCGTAACAGATATCACAAATTACACAGAGAGACAAAAGTTTGCTATTGAATGTATCTTTCTGAAGAAAAATAATTTCACGTTTTCGGCATTGCCATTAAAAAGTTACGGTCTAATTAATGTTGGGAGACCTAAGTTTCATACACTAGTGGTTCACTAATAATAACAAGTATCACCTTAAAAGAAGACTTATAACCATATAAACTGCCGTACCAAATTTCATCCAAATCGAATAAAGCGTCCGATTATTATAAGCAAAATTAATTTTTTTTCGAAAAACTTTGAAGCAGATTTCTGGCAAAATGGTACACTTTCCGGTAGAAGCAAGTTTGGTTAAATCGTCTTATTTTAGCCTCAGGAATCTGTGGTTAAGCCATGTCCCTCTATTTAAGAGACACCCTGTATAGGGAATACAATGTTATTTTTTTTATTTTGTTGTAGTTAGTTATCTATTATATTTAGACAAAAATAAAGGTTGTAAAGAATAAAATTCTACACCTAAATCAATAATCAGATTATTTTGTACGTGTTGTAAGCTATAAAATCGAATTTGAAATTTTATAAAACTTCTTCATTTGTAGTGATAGCTAGATTGACACAAAATGCATAATATTTTAACTGTCAGGAAAATGAGTTTATTAGGTTGGAATTAAATTTATTTTAATTGTGTCATAAAACGAGATTTCGTAATGATAATAATACGATTTCGTGTATTTTGATTTATACATAGAACGTTTCTTTATTAAGCATTAAAGCTCCAAATAATTCAGTGGCATCATTCTGATAGTTCAAACCAAACATTATGCATTTATATGTAATTTTGTGTCAATTACACGGGTATTGAGCAAGATTCATAAAATTTCAAACTTGATTCTATAGTTTACAAACCGTACAAAATAAAATCTGATTAGTAATTTAGGTGTAGAACTTTATTATCTTCAAACTTTACTTGAAACATTTTTGTCTAAAATTAATAGGTAACTAACTAGAGAAATTAACATTGTTTTCCCTAACAGATTTTAAGTAGACAGAAGAATATTTCGTTTTGCAAAATACAAAAAAAAAAAAATGTTAATAAGCAACGTTTAGAGAAAGAGGCTCATAAGATGATGGTAGTATTTTGTATCACTACCGGTTTTAGCGGAAATGAGTACAACTTTAAATCTAGCATAGGGAAGCGGTATTTTTAAATTTTCAGTATGTAGAATACCTCTCGCCATTTTTATTTTATGTTACATAAGTGTTGTGTTTAACAGTTCTCGTATATACAAAAAATTCTAATTACATCTATTCAGTATATTTATATATTATTTATAATTTTAAATTCATTCTATGAGGAAGTTTCCTCTTACACTTTTAAATGCTCGAGATTCTTCAAATTCATTGACGGGATTGGCTATATTTCTAAAGGGTATATATATATAGGTACCTATAATTTTAAATATTAAATTAATACAATATTATTGTAAAATAAGGAAATCAAAAATGGAACAAACACTTTTTATTCCAAATACTCTTTCTATAATTACCAACGAGCTAGTTACATATAATATAAAATTAACACATCTAACTCCCGAATTATTATTTTAAAACCATATAAACAATGTATTAAGTGTATTACACACAAATTAATTAAATACTATAAGTGGTGACAAAAATAAAGGTTGCAGATAATAAAATTCTACATCTAAATCAATAATCAGATTATTTTGCACGTTTTGTAAGCTGCAAAATCGAATTTGAAATTTTATAAAACTTGCTCATTTGTGCTGGTAGCTATGGAATTGACAAAAAATGCGTAATATTTGAACTGTCTCAAGTTACAACACAAAGTTATATATTTTTAATGGGATTCTACATGTTTTTTATGCCTATTCGATAGCATATTTTTTTCTGAATTTAACCATGTATTAGTTTTATATCCTTACATAATAAAAATATTGAAAAAATGCGATTGAAATTTAAATAAATTTTTATTTTTAATATTATTGTACAGTAGGCTATGGATGAAAAACAATAACAAAAGAACAAAATATAGCTGCTGTCAAATAATAATTGGTGTACTAATTGTTGTAAATTGTTATTCTTTGTGTTTTGAGATTATTTTGTGACAATATGGCTGATGTTTATACAAATGAAGATTTGTATCATTTATTATTAATTTATGGTGAATTAATAATTGTTAATTACTCCTTATAAATAATGTTCTATTTGATTTCCATTATTTTCTAAGCATAATTCTATTCTATTTAAAACAGAAGAAGTAGCTTTTATTACAGTTTCTGGTGTCAAAGCAGCGCAAGCTTCTCTAACTCTGTCCATCAAATTTTGTTTCGTTGTCACTGGTTTTGAATATACTCTATCTTTAAGATATCCCCATAAAAAAAATCAAGGGGTGTCAAGTCCGGGGAACGAGCGGGTCATTTGTATGGCCCATTTGTTGCTATCCTCCGACCTTGAAACATTTCGTCGAGCCGTTCGTACACTCGACGAGTATTGTGAGCCGGCGCTCCATCTTGTTGGAACCACATATTTTGTCTTTCATTCAAGTTTAAATCTTCTAAATAATTTAATAATTCATTTTCCAAGAAACATAAATAATGTGCAGCGTTTAAATTGTCTTCATAAAAATGTGGTCCAATAATTTTATTCCCAAACATTCCATGCCATACATTAAAGCTCTATCTGTGTTGATTATTTTTTTCTCTAAATTCACGAGGATGTTCTTCAGCCCAAATGTGCTCATTATTTCTATTAAATAATCCATTATTTGAAAATTTAGATTCATCTGTCCACAGAATTTTTCTAAGAATATTATTATCGTCCTGATACTGCACCAAAAACCATTCGCAAAACACTATTCTGCGTTCATTGTCATTATTATGTATAGCATGTAATAGTTTGTATGAATATGATTTTAAATTATGCTTTTTCAAAATGCGCCATACGGACATATTAGAAATAAAATGTTCTTGAGCAATTTCGCGTGTGGATGAATTGGGATTACTCGCAATAGAAGCTAAAACTGCGATTTCTATTTCTTCATTGTTTCTCACGGGATGTTGTCTTTCACGTTTTTGTGAAAATGATCCATAGTTTTTCAAATTTCGTGCTAATCGCCTGATTACTGACCTCCCTGGACGCGGTTTGTTTGGATATCTCGTGGCATAAATATTGCACGCTTGTATGGCATTTTCATTACACTCACCATAAATTAATAATAAATGATACAAATCTTCATTTGTATAAACATCAGCCATATTGTCACAAAATAATCTCAAAACACAAAGAATAACAATTTACAACAATTAGTACGCCAATTATTATTTGACAGCAGCTATATTTTGTTCTTTTGTTATTGTTTTTCATCCATAGCCTACTGTACAATAATATTAAAAATAAAAATTTATTAAAATTTCAATCGCATTTTTTTCAATATTTTTATTATGTAAGGATATAAAACTAATACATGGTTGAATTCAGAAAAAAATATGCTATCGAATAGGTATAAAAAATAGGTAGAATCCCATTTGAAAAAATATAACTTTGTGTTGTACCTGAGAACCACTGGTTTAAAAAAATATTTTCTTCACTGAAAGAATGTCCCCCTTGGTCCCTACAACTTTGTTCTATAGTATTTTTTTGTAACTATAATAATAAAGGTAATAATGGCAGTGGTCGGTGTACGTGTTACACCCTGTGTATATATATATACAGTGTGTCCCATTTAGAGGTGCCACCATTGGGATCTCGAGAACTATAAGAGATACGATGTCGGTTAAATGGAACTTTTTATGGGCCTTTGGGAGGCCATCTCAGATGTGCTTTTATTTTTCCAAAAATTCTCATAGGGCACTTGATAATGACGAAAAATTGAATATTGTTGATTTTTTCTTTTTCAAATAACGTCTAAACTATTAATAATTGAGAAAAAAGTTTCAAATATAAAAGATAGATATTTTTATTAACTAACCAGTGGCGTACGGAATAAATTTTTATATCTGTAAAGTTTTGAGATATAACACAAACTTATATTTTTTTAAATGGAACCCATATCTGATTTTAGTCTCAGAAAAATAAATATTTTTTTCTCTTTTCAACAATGTAAGGGTTATTATGTTTTATATTTGTTTTGCCTTCAAAATTATTATTTTTTCCTTATTTTGTATTAAATTTACAATTATTTTGAAAATATTGGTAGATTTCTATTTGGAAATACTCCTTGTATTTAAATAATTTATTTCGTTAGAAAATTTTGCTCAAAATTCGTATCAAATTAATTTTTATAATATTTTGTATCAGGTCGCCCTTGGCTCATCATAGTGTAATATGTAATTATGAGTCTAGAATGAAAATATTAAGTAATAAAGGCATAAAACAAATTATTTTGATCAAATACAATATAATTAATAAAAATTAATGTTTTTTTGGAAAATAATAAGAAAATTCAGGAAAATAAGGAGAAAAATTAAATTTTAGGAGCAAAACAAATATAAAACATAATAACCCTTACATCATTGAAAAGAGAAAAAATTATTGATTTTTTTGAGACTAAAATCAGATATGGGTTCCATTTAAAAAAATATAAGCTTGTGTTATATCTCGAAAATTTACGGATATAAAAATTTATTTCATACGCCACTGGTTAGCTAATAAAAATATCTATATTTTATATTTGAAACATTTTTCTCAATTACTAATAGTTTAGAAGTTATTTGAGAAAGAAAAAATCAACAATATTCAGTTTTTCGTCATTATCTAGTGCCCTATGAGAATTTTTGGAAAAACAAAAGCACATCTGAGATGGCCTTCCAAAGGTGCACAAAAAGTTCCATTTAACCGACATTGTATCTCTTATAGTTCTCGAGATCCCAATGGTGGCACTTCTAAATGGGACACACTGTATATATATATATATATATATATATATATATATATATATATATATATATGTAATTTTACAAGTTTGTTCAGTTTTCAATTATAGAAATTTATGGAACACTTTGGCTAGTACCATAAACAAGTGTTAAGGGTGATTAGCGAGCAGTTGAGTAGCAGTGTTTATCTCTGTCAATCATTTATGGATTATTTTAGAGAAAAATACTTCAAGGAACTGTTGTAGAAGTAGTAATTGTACGTATCTTTTATTTGATGTATTTAATGGAACAATAGCTCGTTAATCACCCGTAATCAGTTCTTCAAGTTACAAGCCGTTGATCTTAATTACAAATATACATACATATCGTTTTCTACCATGGAACAAAACATACATAGCACACCAAAAATTACAGTTGTACCGGCCGAATGGAGATATACTGGCGAAAAAAATTCTTCTATACTGGACAAAAAACTACAAGGAAAAACAAAATAATAATAATAATAATAATAATAATAATAATATTAATAATAATAATAGTGATAATCATAATTAATAATAATATTGGGCGAGTTCAGTAGCACTCAGCAACTGAGTTGCTGGGTTGCTAAACTCAACTGAATGATTTGCTGAGTTTATGATTACTATCATCAGCTGAGTCAACAATTAAGCGCATTTGAAACGCGCTGATTTGTGTCAGCAAGTGTTAATTTATAGTAGGTTAGATGTCAAATATGGAATTGAATAATAATTTATATGAATGTAATACGTATACCACGTTCAAAATGATTTAATTGAAGAGATTGTACAACCTTTGGTAGAATTCTTCCGATTATTATTTTTAAATGATTAATTACATCGTCATCCAACTATTCATTCACAATTAGGTTGAAATCTTTCATGATTTCTAATACTCAAACTAAAAATAAAAATTGGAAATATAAATTAAGTAGAAAGTAAATTATCACTGTATGTATATTGACAGATAGATAGATAGATAATATTTATTAGCTTTCAAGTACAATCTTATGCTAATACAATCGTATTAAAAAGAGTCTACAATTTTATAACAAGTTAAAAAATAAATGCACTTTATATAATTTAAAGAACTAGAAAATAAATAAGAAAGGCTTGGATACCTCCAACAAAGGTGAAAATAGTACAGATGCTTCTAAAACACAAACTTATAGTTAATTAATTACGTAAACACTGATTATAAATTAGAAAAACCCCAATAAAGCGTTTAAAGGACAAAGTATTGTGCGGAATGTGAAAAACAAAAACAAAATGAATTTCTAGTATTACTCATTCATACAGAAACTGCGAAGTTTCATAGAGCTTAATACAAAAAAACAAATATTTTTAATTTGATTCTCATTTAAATTTAGAAATAATTTATAATAATTTTGATCAGTAATATCCCTTAATTAAAAGATTCTAAATATTTGGTCCTAATTGGTGTGTACATGGGGCAAATGATAAAAAAGTGAAATATGCTCTCTTCCTCATTTTTATTACATATTGTGCAAAGGTTATTCGCATCTAATTCGTATTTAAAAAATTTATATACTATTCTTAAACCTGTTTTAGGAGCGAAACGTATTTGGCTAAGTATCTGCTGAAATAACACTGAGATTTTCTTAGAAAGATATGGCTCTGTGCCAGTGGCGGCGCTAGCGGGGGGTCCAGGGGGGCACTTGCCCCCCTAAAATGTTCAGTAGCCCCCTGGTTGCCCCCCCCCTCCCGACTTTTAGTGTCAATCTAAAAATTTTTGCTAGTAATATTGCTTTTAACATCTTAACACTGAAAGAAACACAAAAAAACATTGTTATACAGCATAATTTTTTTTGCATCAATGCACATGTATCTAATAATATCTATCTGCATTTAACCATGATTATCATTGGTGTTATAATAAACGCGCTGCCGAACTTGTCCAAACTTGTCAAATTAATTGTGCGAGTCCGATAGCGACGCAATGAACTTGTAATTACTTGTTAAGATTGTTCTATACTTTACTTACTCGTCCACGTGCATAGTTTAGCAAGTTGAAACATGTTTTACAAATTTTGGTATTTATACGAGTGATGAAAATCTCAATGCTCATTCGTTATTTTGTGGTCAAAGAGTAAAGTAAAAATAAATATGAAGCGCACAAATAATATTAAAAATTATTTTTTATCAGAATCAGATAAAAAAAATTAAAAACTGATACTTTCCTGCCTTCGACCAGTATCGGCAGTACAAGCAGTAATTTAGAAAATATATTAAAAACGAATGAAATGGTGACATCTTGTAACTTAAGTGCTACTGAAGAAAGTGATAGTGAGTCTAGTTCTTGTGAAAATAAAACTAGTGAGGATGATATAAGTGATGATAATGAAACTGGCGTACATACGCCAACAGTGAGACCTGAACCAGAACAAACAATTCTTACTGTTTCTGGACCTAGCGACTTGTCACAGACTCCTGAAGAAGGACCACGTCAGCCGATACTATCGCAGTATCCAAAAGTTAAACAAGGTGAAAGAATGAGAAGCTTTAAATCAACGTGGTTTAAAAAATTTACATGGTTGGAGTATAGTGTTTTAAAAGACAGTGTTTTTTGTTTATACTGCCGATTTTTCCATGGTGTAAATCAAGCAAACATTTTTGTGAATGAAGGGTTTCGCAACTGGAAGAATGCACTTGATTCAAGTAAAGGACTAGTAAAACATGATAAATCTGAACAACATAAAATGTGTGTTATAAAATATATAAATTATATGAAATTAAAGAAACAGAAAACAAATATTGAACAAATGGTGAATGATCAATACCAAAATGAAATTAAAGAAAACAGACACTACATCAAAACTTTATGTGAGTGTTTATTATTTACATGTACGCAAGATATTGCTCAACGTGGTCATGATGAAAGTGTTTTAAGTTTAAATAAAGGTAATTTAAGAGAATTAATGTTATTGATAAGTAAACATGACACCATTGTACAAAAAAGTTACAGGATAGTTCAAAGAATGCTAAATACCTACATCATGATATCCAAAATTTATTAATTTCTATTATGGCGATCATTGTACGTAAAAAAAATTCAGACGATGTAAAGGAATCAAATTTTTTTGCAATAATGTCTGACGAAACAAAAGACTTGAGTAAAGATGATTTATTCCTCAATAAAATTCATTTAACTAAATTAGCAGAACATTATAACATAAGTTGTGATTGTTTAGACTCAGAAATAACGCTAGTTAAGAAACTTTTGTGTAGGGAGGAAAATAAAAATATTAAATCACTCATGGAGTTTCTGCCATTCGTTGAACAATATAAGCAAGCATTTGAATGCATTTATAATTTGGTAAAAATTTGTATTTTAATGCCTGTATCAACAGCTTCTTGTGAAAGATCATTTTCCTCTTTAAAAAGAATTAAAAGTTATTTAAGAACAAGAATGACAAATGAAAGATTAAACAACATTAGTATATTAAGTGTAGAAAAAGACATATCAAAATTAATATACCTTAATGAAGTTGTAGACAAATTTGCAAGTTTAAATAAAAACCGAAGGATTAAATTAGTATAACTAAATCACTGCTGTGTTTTGTATTTATCATATTTTCTTTTAATTATATTAGAGAACATTTTTTGTTTTATTTTTAAAGAATATGCTTGTTTTTGTATATTATTCATACTGTAGAATCTCCTACAGCACGCGGTAACTCGTTTCGTGTTGTAAAAGATTCGTGCAGTAGGAGACGCTCGACTGTATTATAGCACGTTACAGTAAGAAGCGCCGATTATGTGTTATTTCACGTGTTATATGTGAGATTTTTGTCGTGTTGTAATAGACTGATGTGAGTCGTAAATTTAGTTGGAGTGTTGTAGGAGAGCATGCTATAAGAGATTCTACTCTATATTATATTTATATTTGTTTGGTACCAAATAAATTTAATATTGACAACATTTATTATTAAAATGATAAAAAATATATGCCCCCCTAATTTTCTTCCTGGTCCCTACTGGCCCCCCTAGATTTCAGAGCCTAGCGCCGTCACTGCTCTGTACCTATACTATTTTTAATAAATTTATAGTGAAAATTATAGTTAGAAATTTTGGAATTATTAAAATCTTTTAATTGCAAAGCGTGGGTGAACCTGGAGACAATATCTAATATATCTGCATTAGTAACTGATTGAGTATCCCAGATATTGGAGAACCCCTGTTCTATTAAGAATAATTTTATTTGCGTCGTCCAGTTATATTCGGTTTTGTTATTCGGCCAGTCATTTAATTGCAGAAGTCGATTATAAACGAGTTTAGGATATCTGTGACCCGGAAGTGTTAGAACTTTGGCCCATAATGTTAATGCTCGTTTCCATACGTAAATAGCTATATGTGTAATGCCAGTATCTAAACGTACCATATAATCTGGTGTTCTGATTGAACACCTTAGTATAGTATTTTATTTGAGCTCTTTCAATTTCATTCGTGTACCTGAGTTCCCAGACCTTTGTTGCGTATAAGGCTGTGGCATTTATAATTGTCTGTAATAATTTGTTTTTTTCAGCCCACGTTTCAGATTTACCTTTTAGTAGGATATTTTTGACGTTTTCAATGGCTATATTTCCTTTTTATAATTATATTTTGCGGCTTCAATAAATTTTCCAGATGATGTAAATATAGTGCCTAGATATTCAAATTTGCTCACAACTTCAATTATTTTTTCCTGATATTTGAAGTTTCGTACTGCTGGTTTACGTCCTTTATGTATAATTAAAAAATTTGTTTTTTTTTCTACGTTTACAATCAAATCGTTTTCATCACAATATTGTTGAAGGGTATTACAAATTTGTTGTATTTTAATAGGAGAATTTGATAAAAATACTAAGTCATTCGCATATCCCAGAAGTAAAATATCATGATGCCCATCGATATTTAATCCTGTTGCTCTATGTCATTAATGAAAAATGAAAATAATAAAGGAGAAATTATTTCGCCTTGTAAAACACCTTTTGAGCTAACTGTTTTTTCTGAAAGAGCATTTCCTGATTTTATTTGGACCGTTGTATGTAAATAGAGCATTTGTATTAAATTAATAATCTTTGCACTAATTCCTGTCTTATACAGCTTTAACCATAGCTTTTCCCGATTAACGGTGTCAAACGCTTTTTTAAAATCTATAAAAAGCGCAAATACCTTATTTTTGGTAAGCCTTAAATGTAAATGTATGATGCCAGTCAATGTAAATATATTGTCTATTGTTCCTCTTTTGTTTCGAAACCCAGATTGGAATTCGTTAATTATATTATTCTCCTCAGCCCAAGGCTGCAGTCTATTATACAAAATATGGGTGAATATTTTACAGATTGTCACAATTAACGCAATGCCCCTATAATTATTGGGATTAGATTTATCTCCTTTTTTATGTATCATACTGAGTTGCATTGCCGACCAAGATTCTGGTATTGCCCCTGTAGTTAAAATATTATTAAATAAGTTTAGGATGTAATGTTCCCAATTAGGTGTGAGATTTTTGTAAAATTCGTATTGTACATCATCATTACCGGGTGCTTTGTTTAATTTACATTTATTTATACTGCATTGTAGTTCATTTAAAGTAATTGCCGAATCTAGAAACGGGTGTGAACTATCAAAATAATAGCACATTTCTGCTGGTCTACAGCTACAATATTGCTCAATGAGATATCTTTCCCAAACCTCCATTTTAATTTCATTTGCTGTAAATGGTTTTTTATTTAATTGTATGTATATTGACAGATGATAGTTAAAATTTTCCATAACTAACTCAACATGTCGTTCAGCAGTACGCTAAAATGCTTACATGTTATTGCTGAGTTGCTTACTCAATTGCTGAGTGACACTGAACGCGCCCAATAACTCCGAAAGCTTGACGTCAAAATCTACCGGGAATTACAAAACCTAAAAGTAGGCTTCCGGTTTCTTAACTGCATCTTAAAAGCGTTTATTGTGAACGAACCGAACTAGCGCTAAATTTAAATAACTGTCATTTGTCTTATTCGAAAACTAGAAAATTTAATGATGTGATTTTGTTACATATTCCTCTTTTATGAATTTAAAGTAAAAAAATAAATTAAAATATATGCGTAATTTGTTTTAAGAAACCTTTTATTGAAGTAAATTTTAATAAATTCCAAGAAATAATGTTGTTGTGGCAGTGTCATTCTTCAGCGAGGACGAAAAGAGTTTCCTCTGATTCTATTGACAACTGTAGAGCATCGATATGACATCTGGTGACTAAATTTTGAACTAGTGCATGACGGTAGGTGCGAGAAAATACAACATAATGTTAGTATACATTTTTTAAAAGTATTTCTTTTATACGAAAATGAATGTTGTAAAACACGGTAAAAGCATTATTATGTGTTGTGTATACGGGTGTCATTCGCTTATGAGTAGGGAAACTCATTTAAGTTTCCACATTTTTCCAAAAATAGGTAAAAATAAAGTGAGTATAACCACAAATGCAGGTATTCAACAAACATTGGAGCTTGGAAGTATGTTTTACGTTCTGGAAAACAAATTTCCAAGTATATGAGAGTATGTTCGATAAGACAGTGACTTTATTCTTCCAGGTAATATTATTAATAATTATATTTGAAACATATTTATGATTATTTAAATTTTTAGAAATTCCTTCTCAACGGAGATATTTAAAAAAAGTGCTGTACCATCTTTGTGACGACAGAGTGATGTTACATTTATAATTTCTCGATAACTATCGGTAATTCCACATAATATAATGTGATTCGCATTCAGAACTTCTTCGCCTGTTTACAAGATTAATATTTTAAATTAAGTAATAAATTAACATTATATACAATCATACCTTCAACAATAATCCTAGAAAGACGAGTAGCATTTAGAAAGTCAAATATCTGAACAATACTTAGATTCATTTTGAAGAAACTCAAGCAAAATTGTATCATATGACAGTGACAGATTGTACACCTACCGTCATGCATCCACCATATTGAAAGTGCTTGCAGCGCCTCTATCGGTCATTTCAGTTGAGAATAGTTATAGACCTAGGTTATTGTTCAAAGGATTGGTATTCTGCACCTGATCACTTATTCTGTCCGTTCTTACTTTCAATACAGTTCGTAGTGTTTTAGTCGCGCTTGTTATCTCATCTAGTAAGATTTTGAATTTTTGCAAATTACAGTGGCACTGGGCACAAGAAACAAGAACAAGTGATTCGTTTTTCTGCAATAATAAGTTTTTTTTTTTTGTGGATGAAGAGAGACTTATTGTTCGTGGTGAAAATGCAGTGGAATTAAACCATGTTCATTTTGTCTGTGATGTCCATTGTCCATGAAATGGTTTATGGTTCAGACCTTAATATTATAAAAGGAAAAGTGCATACTAGTTTTAAAGAGAAATATTATAATGTTGGGGTAAGTTCATATTTGAAACATAAATTTTATCATATTTGTAATATATTAAATTTTACAGATTTGTTTAAATGAAGAAATATCCATTGAAAGTGATTCGTGTGCATGTCCTTCGTTGCCATCACATGGCTGCGTTAGCTATTCAACATACAACATATCGGTAACGGATACGGCTTGTTCCTGGTCGAAGAAGAAAACAACTGATACTAAAGTGCAAACAGTTGAAGATCTATATCCTTCAACACCACATAGATCCACTGATCGCACAGTTTCTGAGTAATATGTTGAAAGTATTAAGAAACGAATTAGCCAAATTTGGAAAAGCAGTGAGATTTAATTATTGTAAAGTTGCGAGTCACTTTCTCCCCGGTGATTTAATTCTGGCCGAGAAGGTTTTTTAATAGCCGAACTTTTACCACCAGGCGTTAATTTTTAATGATATCATAGTTTACGGTGGAACAAATTCAGAAAACAAGAAATATTACGAGGGTAAAAATATAAATAGACCATAGGAGGAATTAAAACTTTTCAGATATTACGTATGATTGCTTTTTTTTAATGCCCCATCAGTGGCGGCTCGTAAGAATTTATAGTAGGAGGGCTGCAGCCAGGTATTTAGAAAGAAAAATGCGATTTTTTTTTCATTCAAGGTCAAATGCCTTATAATTGAAAGTTACTTTCTTTCAAGGGATGTGCAAATGCATATTTTCCCCTTTCATGTACAGAAATAAATTGTTAGATCACTACTCGGGTTGTTGCGCGATTTTTTAAACTGTCATCTATTTTTCCAGCAAATTCTAATAATCCTCTAAAAATTGAATGTTCGGTTTCGTCATGTCCTCGCATGGGAAGTTCAAATTTACCACAAAACACGATACAATCTGAAATTTTAGATAAAATATCACGATTTTTTTCTCGTTTTCATTATGTTTATTTTTTTCTCGCCTATAAGCTTCACTTAGTTGCGTTTTAATATTATAACTGTTCATAACATGCCAAGATTGCACACACTTTTTAAATGTTCAGCACATTTCTCATGTTTTTTTAATTTTTTCATTTAAATGTTTTAAATCTGCTACTCCTGTTTTTATTCACAATGAATCACCGCCAAACAAAAATGAAGAGCAAAAGAAAGCGTTTTTCTCTGTACATCCAGTTAGCCAAATATTTTTGTTATATACATTAGAGTTAAATTTTCGCACATAATTCTGTGCTCTACTTATTGAGGACTGAGAAATATTTAAATCTGGTGTAAGACGACTTAAATTTTTAATTTCAAGTTTTTCCTGCAGTCCCATTTGAGAAAATTTTATGTTTTGCAAATATTTAACAGTGTTCTTCTCAGCGTTCATTTTTTTGATGATTAATACTTAAAAGGTAGTATTAAAAGAAAAAAACTCACAATAATGATAACTTTAACATTACACTTTATGTATGTGTAGTAAAAGCGTACTAAAAAGCAGACCATCTACAGTTCAGATCAGTAAAACTCTATACGTAACGTAGCTTGGGCTGGAATCGTAGCAGCCAAACTGCACGAGAATCACTCATAACCCCCACCACTTTATCCTCACTAGGTAGCCCTCTCTACATGAATTGTGCTGTTCGCTGCGAGTTGAATTGAATCCAGCCCGGACGTTTAATATACTAGCCCGCATAGCACACCGACTTATTGAAAAATACAATTATTGTTTAAAAATAAATTACTATTGAGTAATATTTTATTACAAACAAAAAATAGTTGTTTTTAAATATTATATAAATATTTAAGAGCGATAATAAAATTGCAGCCTTCATTTTATACTGGAGGGGCTGCGGCCCTGCAGCCCTTATGGACGAGTCGCCCCTGTGCCCCATGCATCATTCATCCTTAAAGTTCGTGGAGCTTTGACAAATTTTCAATACCCGCTTATAAGGAAATCGAAATATTTTACAATGAGCAAAGTATGTAATCGAATTTTTGTAAATATGTACAAAGGCTTTTAATGAATACGTGTTACAAAGTTATAGGATATACACGGGATGCAAAATAGACTACCTTTTACCAATAAATTCATAAAATAGTAATTAACTTTGATGCCAGCTATTTAAATTTGGCGCTAGTACGGTTCGTTCACAACAAACTCTTTCAAGATGCAGTTAAGAAACCGGAATCCTACTTTCAGGTTTTGTAATTCCCGGTCGATTTTGACGTCATCACTTTCGGAGTCAATTAATAATGATAATAATTAAAATAATTAATAATAATAATAATAAAGAATTAGAAAACACTCGCCATGTTACATAAGATTTCAGCATCTGAATCAACGTCTCGGTCATCATCAGATGCCGACCGTACCCAGCTAGTAGTCACAGACGCATTTCGCAATTATTTCTGCTTATTATTTACAAGGACAATCCACCAATTGGGCACGGCGAGAGATATACATCTCATATAAGATAAATGACTTAAGGGGTTAATTCAGATGCTGTAATCTTGTGAAACATTAATTAAATACTAATAATAATAATTATTATTAATAATAATAATAATAATAATAGTAATATTCAGCTGGGCCAGGGCGACTGGGTTATGGTAAACTGGGCGAACCAAGTAGGCTTCGCACAATAGAGTCCTCCACCATAACAAAAAATAATAACATGTACTTTTTATATATATTACACACTAAATAACAATGAAAAAAACAACGTTTTTTGTTATAGTTACTTTGCGAGATATTTGAAATTTGATGTGAATGTTACTATGACGTCACACTATTTCTATCTTTCTCTCGCAGCCTATTATAGAGTATGGTTCGAAAAAAAGATAGCAATATGTGTCACCTGACTCGTCCGCCATATTGGAGCTCAAATGAACGCATTAAATTGTAAAATAAAAGTGGATTTTATAAAATTTTTTAGGAACTATTTTCAGTAATTAAATATAACTTCCATGCATACTTGTCGTATTTAATACGACATAATATTATATTTATTTAAAGTAATTACACTTCAGTACAAACATTACGGGTGGTATTCGCGACGCTGTACTAAACCTCGGTTATACAGAGTGTTAATGAAAACGTATTACAAATTTGTAGGGGATGCAAAATAGTCTATCTTTTAGTAATAAATCAATATCCAAAAACGCACCGTTTTCGAGTTACAGGTTTTCAAATCAGTAAATATGTACCTTAATTTTAGTTGGCTGTAACCTATCACTTCAATGGGGTCCTATACCATAATCACTATAATAACTATCTTAAATAAGAGTGTCTGGTCGCGAACCCTGGGGAACCGGATTCGATCCCGACAGACGCCAAATATTTCCATTTTCAAAAGGCACAAAAGTGACCGCTGTGGTGCACTCTCCACACCAGCTATGAGTGCTCGTGAGGTGACGCCTGGTAAGCGCCCACACTCTAAAATATATCGTCATCATTACCGATGTCTACATGTGTGATACTGGCACACCCAGAAATGGGTAATATGCCGTGATGATATATTTATTTATTATTTATTTTAAATATACATAAATTAATGAGTATTAGTGAAAAAAATTTCTATAAATATTGACTAGGTCACAAACTACAAGCGATTGAAGCTGATTACTAATTGGGTATGACGCGTTAGGTACTAAGAATTTGATTGGTAGCCTGATTTTAAAAAGGAGATTCGCGCGTCTGCAGCGGTTACCTTTAAAGGGGTATGAAATGTCATGTTGTTCTATAACCTAACAAAACATTTAACAATTTTGTGTTTGATAAATTTGTTTAATTATAACATCTAGTAATATTAACAATAATAATATATTTATAATTAAATCAATTTGTAATATTAATTAAATTAATAATAATATTGACACTTCAAAACAGGCAAACACTAGCGCCATCCGTCGTCATACTTTGTGTAATAATATTGTCAAACTGTTTCAATGTTATATAATTCATTAGCAAAAAAAAATGCTTATTATTTATGTTATTTATACTTAATAATAATTTCTTGATGAATATAACGTATAAGTTTTTAGATAAAAACATTTCAGCTATGCAAACATAACTAACAGTTTGTCCCATTGTTTGTCGATCACTGGTCAGGACCTTCTACGTCACGCACCAAATTCTTAAACTTTAAAAATTCATATCTCGCTTATTACGTAAAATTTTTAAGTCGCGTTTGCACTAAAATTCTTATTTTATTCTCTTCTTACAGAAAACAAAAAATAAAAGAAAAATGGTATAGGATCCCATTGTTAATTCTGTTGTTTTCTTTTTAATAATTTTATTTCTGTAATACATATAACAAATTATTACTCAAAATGACGCTAGCTACTACCTTCAGAGCATATTTTGATACATTCGTTCAAAAACGCTAGGATTTATTTGAATTTCTTGTGCTGCCGTACACTCGGCCGTACATTAAAACTATGTTAGAGTAATCGCGAACAGTATGCTCATTCAGTGCTAAAAGTTAAAATAAACAAAATAATGACTGAAGTGACAGGTCACTGCAATTTACTAACCATTTTTTCTTTTCTACGGATCTAAAAACAGAAGAATAGTTTGTTGAGATTAGAGAAAAAATATGAGAAATGTACTGCATAAGTAATAAAACAAATTAAAATATTTACATATCTGTAAAAATTACAACCATTTCTCAAATGATTTGCACAATTCCTTTACAAAGTAATAACTTTTTTTAAACACTTAGTTCTTAACATACAATTTTAATATAAATGACCCATGTTCTAGTTTGTTACTATGATGGAGGACCCCATTTTCTAACTTACTCAAAAAGTAAATTATGATGGTCGATGCACTCAGCAATATGTTTCTTGTTTTCCTCTATAGAATCATTCGGTTTGAGACCCAGAAATCGATGTTTTATCATTTTAAATTGTGCTATTGCGTAAGAAATCAAAATGATGTTCATACCATCTATCATATTAAAACCACTGTACGTTGTGAGACCTAGTATTACTGCCTCTAAGAAAAATATTACATGATGTCCTAGTACAGTCCTAAAAAAATGCTATAATTATTAACCATTATTATTCAAAGCTATAATTATTAACCAGGAATTTCCACCAATATGTAGACCTATCGGTTCTTCGCTACCGAAAATTGGTCACTTTAATATGTTCTTATGTACCTATGAATGTGATGATGATTGTGGACAAGGCGATAGAAGAATATTGTTTAAGAGTGAAGTTAGTCACCTGAGCTCTTACTCTTATTCTTTTCTATTTTCTTATTGTTGTTATTATTGTTTTCGGGTTTTTGCCAACCCACAAGGTGGAATACGTGTGATTTTATGTATAGGCCATCCAGAGAATCAAGCGGTTTACGTCTTCGTTTAGGGTTTTTTGAAATTTTCTTTATTTTTTAAAATATATTTTATTAACGGTATTTTATTGGTTTTATTATTATTATTAATATTATTATTATTATTATGTATTTGACACCTTTAATAGAAATAATTATATTTGGATATATTATTAAAATTTTGTAAATTTTTGCAAAATGACGTTTGATTATATTTTTTTATTATTGGTAATTCTGAACATGTATATTACTAAATATTATATGTCTATATTATACTTTTCAACCTGTATTGTGATTTCATTTTGTTTTTGGTTTCGTTGGTCATTGACAAAATGTCAAATGCTCTGTCATGTCAAATTCAAGAGCTTGTAGTTAATTTATTGAATTATTTTGAAAATGAAAAATAGATTGGTGGGCTCTTACTTTCACTGAATTGTAATATTAAGGTAATATTTCGTTCTATTTGTCAGTAATAATTTGAAAATTAAATCTGTATGTACAGCGTGTGGCAAACGCCGTACGCAATGAACAGAAACAGTGAGAAATTGTATGGTATGCAGTATTCTGTATTTTCTTAAGGGTGTCACATAATACTAGATAGTTTGTTGCATATACTACAAGAATGAAGTATTTATAACGGCAGTATCGTTCAGAATATTTTAAATAAAATTTGATTTCGCTGGAAAAAAAATATACCTTTTTAAGAAAGATTTGGATTTATGAAGGCAACCCACAGATTATATTTTAATCCGTTTTACATGCTTATGTAAACTTTTTAACATATGACGTCATTGTTTCTAGTGATATTGTATTTATGACGTAAACCGCTTGATTCGCTGAATGGCCCATATATACCGGGAGTTTATTTTATCAGTAAACATAGGGTATATCATTGCCATAGTTACGGTATGAATGTTTGACAGCAATGTATTGAAGCGTTTATTTTATGAGTAAACATAGGTGTTTAACATGGGAAGCAGTTTTTTGTAAATACAAAGGGCTAGCAAAAAATCAAGCCATGCTATTGAACATGACAATAGTACATTACATCTTGTACATTATTTAATATTAATTACTTTAATAATATTGCAAAAATTGCAATAAATTACAAAAATTGTCAAATAAATAATTGTTTCAATTTTTTATTATGCAATATGAAAAGATATCTGAATGTCTCCGTGGCGCAATGGTCATAACACTAGCATATGAAATTTTTGGTTGGGGTTCGATTCCCCATTGGGGTAATTATTTTATTTTTTTTCATAAAAATTGTTGAACTTACAATCATTTGAAAATAATAATAACATTGTAATAAATAAAGAGAAAATGATTGAGAATAATTGATTACAATAATCAAAATATTGATGTAATAACAATGCATTGTATTTTATTTGATAAATACAGTAAAGACATAATATTTGCACAAATTTATTATATTTCAGTTATTTTTATTAATATCAAAGGAAATACAATGCATTGTTATTGCATCAATATTTTGATTATTGTAATCAATTATTTTCTCTTTATTTATTACAATGTTATTATTATTTTTAAATGATTGTAATATGGAAATATAAACTGATTTTTAAAAGTTCAACAATTTTTATGTAAAAAAAAAATAATTACCCCAATGGGGAATCGAACCCCAACCAAAAATTTCAGACGCTAGTGTTATGACCACTGCGCCACGGAGACTATTGGAAATTATTTCATATTGCATAATAAAAAACTGAAACAATTATTTATTTCACAATTTTTGTAATTTATTGCAATTTTTGCAATATTATTAAAGTAATTAATATTAAATAATGTACAAGATGTAATGTACTATTATCATGTTCAATAGCATGGCTTGATTTATTGCCAGATCTATGTATTTACCAAAAACTGCGTCCCATGTTAAACGCCTATGTTTACTCATAAAATAAACGCTTCAATACATTGCTGTCAAACATTCATACCGTAACTATGGCAGTGATATACCCTATGTTTACTTATAAAATAAACTCCCGGTATGTATGTATGTACTATTGTATTTTTACAAATTGACAAGTTTGAAACTATAGTTTCACATTTAAAGTAATATGCAGGCAGCTACCATTGTATTAAATTTAAATTTTTTATTTACGATAGTGCGTAAAATTCAGACTTAAGTAGTTGTTAGTTTTAAGTTTGTAAAACGGTAGTTTTGTTTCATTAATACTCGCTACGCTCGCGTTTTAACCCTGACCCTTTCGTGCCTAAAGTTTTGTTTACGTAAATAATTAATATCTATCTCGGTTATGTTACATGCATTTAACCAAACTAATTTGCGTATCGTTAAGAGCTTTTAACCGCACTAAATGTTGTTATGAATATTATCGCACTGAGTGCTGATATGAATCATAATGAGTGCTGTTGTGAATATTACCGCAATTTTTCTTCTAAAACAAAGAATGATATAAAATAAAATAAAGTAGAATTTCAGATTCAGTAATTTTTAACAATATTTTTTTATCAAAACTAGTGAGGTAGATAAAATATTGAACAAAATACGTTTTATTATGGCCAAACGATTTGATTGCTGCAGAACTTAGCTCACCGCCTCGTTCTGGCAATCACACAAGTTTAGTTAAACGTGCATTAATGAAACTAGTGTCGTTAATATCTATAATCACATTAAAAAGTATATATATCTCCGATATATCAGATGTAGTGGAATAGGTAAATTTGTAATTAATTTTACTTTATCTTCGTATCTATCTATGATAAAAATGCTATTAATATGGCGTTTTTCGACAGATTAAAAAGCATAAAGTTGTTCTATTTGGAACTTTTTCTGTAAATAAATTTAACAGAAACATAAAATGTGAGAAATGGAAATTAATGAACATAAAGTTACAGTTTCTCACGGATTAATTACAAATGACGAGGATTTTCAATATGGCGGGAGACATTATATCCAAATTTAAGAAAAAGGACAAGGGTAAATGCTTTTGTTATAGTAATAATAAAACATCTTTATTTATTTAAACATGAACTCAAATTCATATTTTTTTTAAGATTTAAATCAAATATCAATTTTATAAATATAGGAATAATTGTTCCCTTTTAAAAATGAATATTGAAAAGTATTAAATTACGAAGTAGTTGTTAAATGTACTTTTTAATAGTTAATATTCAAGCTAAAGTGAATACGACATATTAAAATCAAATTGTCAACGTGTACATTTCAAATGACCAATCATTCATTCTTGGTAAAATACATTTGTAGAAATGGACTATATTCTGTTCGTCGAAGTTATGCCAAAATTATTTCATGAATTTTCACGTGATCAATCGGAAAAATTGCGCCATATTGGCCCGTAACTAAGGGCTCGCCCTCAGTAGAAAACAGATATAAATGGATGCTACTTCAATAGGGGATGTTATTACGTAAAATTGGTGAAGTTAATGGTTCAATAATAACGCTGGTTTTTCATAATTTTTGATAAAAATAAGTGAAGTTGCAGTGGATTGCTGAAATTTATGCCATTTTTACCTGTTCCATTCTCTTAATCCTTCAGGCATCCAGATATTATAGATAAGGTTTTCTTTGCCTTTGAAGTACGAAGTTATATAATACCCTGCTACAGTTCCACCTACGCAGACATCATAGGCCCTTGCAGCTAGTTTCGCCATTTTATATATATTTTGAATAGCAGACCGTTCAGCTTCTGGTAAAATAGTTAACTTCCAAAATTTGTAGTCTACCGTTTCTATAAGTTTTAGGAGACTTGCATGTTTTGAAAACAGGGTATATATTTTTACAGTTATCTGAAACGAAATATATTTTCAGTGTAGTTTTAACTTCATATTTATTATTTGAGCCATAGTTTAGAAGTATGTATCAAGCGTTACAATCTTATAGATCCCAAATTTAACACCCCGCAAATGTCATGCATTCTTAGGCCCACTTTTACAATTGATAAACTATGGTTAGGGTTGCCATACTATAAAAAGTTAATCTAGGGCATTAGTACTTACAATCTAGAACAATACCGTACATTCACATTTCCAAAAAGGGGACAAAAATTAGGAAATTATTTTTGAATTTGTTTTAAATAATTAAAATATTTTTTCTACAACCTTCAAAAGAAGTTGATGTTTGTGCATTGATATCAACATACGAAATATGCCATTATTTCATTAAAAACGTAACCACAACAACGTGTAATTGTAATTCACAAACTGTGGACATTATTTCCTACACTTGGTACATTATTTCGTACACGGCGCATTTATTCGTGCACTATCTGGCATACACTTCCAAAATCATTAGTATTATAAAACTAGCAAAAAAAATTATTTTAAATTATGAAAATGAATATAATATTAATAGATGCATATAATTTAATAAATTTTGTATTAGACTTGTGTAAAAATTCAAAATTAAATTTGTCAAAACTTATTGCATAATTCACCTGTTAGGTATCTTTCATATTGACTAGATGTCAATAGGGGTTATTTTTTTAAATAGTTCTACCTATTTTATAAATATTAAATTTAGTTGTAGTAAAAAATAATATATAGTGATTTCGAGTGATTACACACACTCATGCACTAAACATATATTTCGCACACATGGTACACATAACTATTTATATATTATTAAAATATCTTTCAGAATTCATATTAATAATTGGAATAATACTACCTTTTTACTTTAAGTTCTGTATTTATTTATTTATTTATTTATTTATTTATTTATTTATTTTTTAATCTTCATTTACAGCCGTATATTGTTCAAAACTGTAGATCTTACAGATCTATTTTAAATATGTAATTAATGAACAAAATGGCAACAAAATCTCACGGACACTCTATGGTATAGCTATCAGAGGTAAAACTTTATCCTAGCAACTATACCTCCGATAAACAAATAGTTATTTTCGTAACAAGTTATGAAAAATACCAAATATCATGCGAGTGTAAATTGACGCACGACGCGTAGCGGAGTGCAAGTCAATACACACGAGCTAAGATATTTGTATTTCATATAAGTTATGAACATTATTTTTTAGACGAGCTTAAATAAATTTTACTTTTTTTACAAAACTGAAATTTAGGTTCAAACGTACGGACAGCTGACAAATGAATAATGTATACATATAGCCAGAAAATAATGACATAGTAACCTAGCAACCGTGTCAACTATTACAATATGAAATATATCGTAAACTTTCAGTGTTAGGATACTACGTTGATATGTCATACTTATCACAATGGTTGTCTAAAAACTGTCTTTTACAATGAATTTTTATCTATGAGACAGTTAAACTAGGAATAACGTTTACTTTAGGTTGGTATTAACTTGACAATAAAATTATCTGCTTGTTAGACTATTTTTGTTCAATATTGTTATTATTTCTGCCATTCAATTTGAATTTTTCACCATTTTAGATAATTTAAATAGTATTTTTGATTCTGACAGTGATGACGAAATATTTGAATGACATCTGTCAAACGTATGAATAACAATACATTGTTTGTGTTAACGTAGTAACCATAAGAACAAAGGATAAAGTTACCCGAGGTTTATATGACAGATTTCCATGGGATAAAAAATACTGGTGTTTATTCCTTACTTTATTCTATTCTGCGGTTTATTTGAAGTTCGTAAATAGTTATTTACATTCGAGTGCGTGTAAGTTGTATTTTACAGCGCGACAGCTTTGTTTAAGGCACGAGCCCTTAAGGCGAGTGCCTTATTAGCTGGAGCGCTGTAAAATACTTCACGCACGAGAATTGTATCAAATTTTTTTGCTGACGATAATGAAAATTACTTTTTTTAATGAGATATGTTGTACTTCTGAAAAGGGTTAGTTTATTTCCAAATTTGATTTTACTTACCTTCATTAGAGTACTTCTTCTAGCGAAAACTTCAGATACGATCGCAAATAATTATGATCAACGATTCTGTGACGGCTAATTGTTTCACATCATTATTAAGCGCATTGTTTCGCACCGAGTATTCATCTATACCGATAAGGATAGTGTACTCACCTACGAAAATTGTAAAAAGAAATTGTGGAAGATTCATTGGCTTCACTGGAACGTGACCCCGTGGCTCAGATGGTAAGAGCGCTACACTAGATATGGGGAGGTCCGGGGTTCGAGTCCCCGCGGTGTCATTGAATTTTTCATAATTTCTTTCTTCGTATATTTATAATTCTCCTTGATCGTAAAGGCCATTTCTATATGTATAAACTTCAGGCACGATCGCAAATAATTATTATCTTATAATAAAATTAGAAATTGTGCTTCGCAGCATGGTTTCATGCGTAGCAGATCAACAGTGAGTAGTATAATGTACTTTTCGCACTATGTATTCCTAGTCCTGCAGAGTAAGGGACAGGTCTATTATATCTACACTGATTTTGCTAAGGCTTTCTGCAGGATAGATCACAGTGTCTTAATTCGCAAATTTCATACCTTTTCTCTTTCTCAACCTGTCATTTCCCTTCTAGCATCATATCTCCACAAGGATCTGATCTAGGTCCTTTATTAATTACTTCCTTGTACGAAGTAAAGGAAGTATTGTAATCGTGAAAAATTTCGGTTTCCAGATTTCAACGGAAATATACATTTTGACCATCCCTGAATCCATTTTGACTAATATCGTCGTGACGTCTCTACGTACATATCTCGCATAACTGAAAAACGGGAAGCCGTAGAAAGTTAAAATTTTGTATTTATGACTGTTATAACATCTAGTTGTGCACCTCCCTTTTTGGTCATTACCTAACTTTTGGAAGTTGTACTTTACTTGAAGCCTATAGTAGATTTTAATGCAAAACTATATTAAAATATAATCCAAAACTTTTCAAATTTGGTATATGACTTTTATATCAATGGGAATAACATAATAGATTTTAGTTAAAATGGTCTATCCGGAAGTGGTGCTTTACTTGAAGCCTATAATAGATTTTAATGAAAAACTATATTAAAATATAATCCAAAACTTTTCAAATTTGGTATATAATACTCTTATGTCAATGGAAATAACATAGTAGATTTTAGTTAAAATGGTCTGCCCGGAAGTGGTACTTTACTTGAAGCCTATAATAGATTTTAATGAAAAACTGTATTAAAATATAATCCAAAACTTTTCAAATTTGGTATATAATACTTTTATATCAATGGAAATAACATAATAGATTTTGGTTAAAATAGTCTCACCGGAAGTGATACTTTACTTGAAGCTGCTATTAGTTTTTCTTGAAAAAATAGTGTTATTTTGATTTTAATAATAAATGCTTCAAATAAAAGTTTTAGAGAATTGAATTCTGCGTCGAAAACATCAAGCATGATTAAATTAGCTCTTTAATAAGCGAGATATGTAAATTTAAAAATGATGTACTTTTTGGTTTCTGTAATTAAGTTTGCTATGAATTAGGACAAAAAATACGTGCAATTTTATGATTGAGTCTGTTATAATACATATATTAATTATTAACAAAATATGTATAGTGTAACAGGCGCACAAGGAAGTCATGTGGTGTCCACATCAGATATTTTATTATTTGTGAACGTATATTAATATTTTAAATTGTGAGAATTTGCTTTTCGCTGATTATCTAAAATAATTTTATTCTGTCATTTCCTACACTTTTCTTCAGCAAGATCTTGACAATTTGTATCAATTGTGTTTGCAGATCAATTTACATTTAAATTTTCTAAAAAGTCACTAACTTTACAATATAATTGTAAAATAAATAATACCACTTTATCAATAATTGGAATAATACTATTTAGTTTATGTTCTGTATTTTATTAAAAACCCGTCATATACTAGTGCCTTCTTCAGGGAAAATTGACATATAAAATTTGAAAAAAGTAAAAAACAAGTAACCAAGGTAACATGAAAAGTACGTAAATGTTACCTTTATATGTATACAATTTACTAGACAATTATTATTATTAATTATTATTATTATTATTATTATTATTATTATTATTATAATTATTATTGTTCTATTTATTAGTATGAGTTCTGAAAGATATTTTAATAACCACTTTATCAAGTATTGATCAAATTCTAGACTTTGAGGTAACATTTGAATTAAAAAATTAACAAATGTTAACAAACTAGATTATTTTATTTTTATTATTTCCAAATTCTCTATAAGTGAACAATAATTTAAATTAATAGATAGTTGTTCACCAGAACAGAAATTACAAAAATAATACCTAAGATAAATTAACCCACCTTGACAGATAAACCGTTAGATATTTTTTAAATTATTTTGTCTTAATTCTATGGCTATTGCTATTTTTGAGGTGATTTTTGACATTTTCACAGGTTCCTAATTTATGCCGTTACAAAGCACGCAAAATTAATTTTGCTTATTGATTCAGATGCAGCATTTTATGCTCCATACCTATTTTTGAAACTTTTTTACGGAAGCAAGAATTTACGAAAGTATGATTTTACATGCTAAAGTCCCTATGTTCGGCTGTGCCGGTCACCATTCTGTATTTTCCGAGATATACTCACAAACTACACGCAAAAATTGGATTACAGTAAAATGACAAATAGTTATACAGTAATAACACAACACGCTATCCGCAATTCACCATGACATCCAGTCTAGGGATGACAAAAGTAGTAGCATATATCGATATATCGTATTACTGCACTTATGGTAATAGGGAAGCATGACGTTTGTGGGGTGTTGCAGCATTCAGGTATTGTAGGATTATAACGCATGGCATGCTTCGCAGAGTTTTCTATTTTCTATTTCTTTTGGTATGCCATACTTACTTGCCAGAATCCAAGAAGAAATATCATATCAATCACTAAAAATTGTAAATCATTGTAATCGTGAGTGAACAAAAATATACCTTCTAGAGAAAAGTTCAGAAATGTAAGCAAGACCATGACAAAGCCAATAACAATTTTTGGCTTTGTTCTAATTCTCGGATTATACCCAATATAGTTCATACGACGAAGATGGTAGTTTATTATAGACATTGGAGTTAGTTCCTATGGAGTAAACAACAGTATTAATTACACGGTGTAACAGAAATAAGTACATTAAATTTAACAAGGAATAGAACTCGGTAACAGCAACAATATTTCTTAGTAACTTTTTTCGAAATCGCAACTTGTTATTTGAAAAAAAAATATGTTTCCAATTTTGAGACCTATACTGATGAAACAGAAAAAAAGTGACATTGACAGAACTCGCCGAAAGCAACAATATTTCTTATTAAAAAAAAATAATTTAATTTCTTTAATATTTTTAGGCAGGTAATGATTTTTTTACAAAACTTTGAGGATTTTTAACACACTATCCAGAAGGTTTACAAGAAAAAGTTACAAAGAAATTTTGTTGCTTACGACAAGGGCTATCAGCGTTTAAATTTAATGTACTTATTTCTGTTACACCTTGTACAGTCACTAAAGACATTGTTAAAAGTTTCGCGCTGAAATCAACAATTTTATATGGTTAAACGAAGGTTGAAACTGAAATTTCGTTGGCTGTAAAACCGTCTACGGACCAACCACTCACAAGCTTTGATTTCAGCGCCAAACTTCTAAAACACTGTCTATAACTATAGTTTCAAGAGACTATAGTTATTTTTGGTTACAAAAAATCAAGTGACACAGCAAAGTTCTTGACAAAAGAAAGTTGTCGTACAAAAGTGTCTCAAAAGTGACGCCCATGGTTTTGAAATTTGATCCAAATGGCTAAAGCAAATCGAATTCCTGAAATCGCAAAGAATCATAAAATCTTTCCAATTGGGTATTTCGTAATTATGGGGTCCTATACCATAGTCAAATTTTAACTATCTGTTTAAATATTGATTAGGTCACAAACTACAAACGATTGAAGTTGATTACCAATTGGGTATGATGCGTTAGGTAGTAAGAATTTGATTGGTTGCCTGATTTTAAAAAGGAGATTCGTGCGTCTTTTGCGGTCACCTTTAAAACAATATGAAATATCACGTTGATCTATAACCTAACATAAAATGTAACAATTTTGTGTTTCATCTAGTAATATTAACAATAATAATGTATTTATAATTAAATCAATTTGTAATATTAAACAAATTAATAATAATATTAATTAAATAAATATTGAAACTTCAAAACAGACAAACACTAGCGCCATCCGTCGTCATACTTTGTTTCATAAGATTGTCAAACTGTTTTAAATGCTTATTATTTATGTGCGAATTTTAATTTGCGTTTTTTTTTTGTAAAATAAAAAGAAATTGTGATTTATTTTAGTATCATATTGTGTCGTTTTTAATTCTGAACAACATTTTTATTTTCAACTTTTCTCTAAAATTAATATGTCAGTAACTACAGAAAAATGAAAAAGAAAACATTAGTTGCGTTCAATAGAGTTAGCAAGCTAGCGCTAACGAAGTAGCAAAATAAAGTTAGCAAAATGTTTACTGAACGGCAACTTTGGCGCGAATATGAATATTTGACGTTTGTTCTTTTGTGGTTGTATTGTCCAGATAATGTAATGCTACGTTGAATGACCCACTGTGCTTTATTTTTAAAATGGATGTTCATTATCCTTCTCATTTTCTATTAATACTCCATCAAAACATTTTACAACAAATTTAGATTTACTTCAACATAACCACAAATGTCAAAACATACCTGCTGTGATGCCAATATAATTGTTATTTTCTGACATTTAGCTACCATCTTCATTTAAAACGTGATTTAAAAACTTATTTTTTATTCCATTTTAAATTTGGTGCACTAGCAGCACTTAGCAGATCAAGCTAGCAAAGTAATCGGCGCTAGCATTTCTCGCTAGCAAAGCATTAAATATGACGTCACTAATAACGTCATATACAATTCGCTAGCGTAGCAAGCTGGTTTGCTAACTTCATTGAACGCACCTATTGTGTTCCCTATATAACGGATTCCAAGTAGACACCCGGTATTGCGCATGAGTATTCCCTCCTAGAACGTAAGAATAACGTGAGTAATTAAGACCATATATGACAAGATAATGACACGGACGAGGGACGAGCAATCGCTAGTCAATCGTAGTGTAATAAATTAATAGTTGAAGTTGCATGTATTTTTGAAGACAAAAAGGCTTTAAAACTTAATTGGCACTATCGCTGTAGGATATTGAAAACACAGGGAAATTAAAAACAAAAATTTCATCTGTGGCACTTTTTCAAAAGTCTTATTTCAACTCTACAAAATCTACAAGAACTTCAAAATCCGGCTACAACCTAAGCCCATCAGGATCTAACCACGACCCATCTCTAAAGAAGACGTCACCAAATCGACAAGTAATGAAGTAATATTACTAATTACTCTAGTAAACATTTTTATTTACACATATAATTGTTAAATAATTAATGAGTGACAACTCAGAGTCTCACGATTCTCAAGAACCCGAGTTAGAAATAGTAAATAGGAAAACCTTCGAAAAACATAACTAATATAGAGCGAGTATTCGAAATATTACGTACAGCAAATTTAAAAATCCAAAAAAATAAGTTAGAATTTTTGAAACCAGAAGATAAACATTTAGGCTATATAATAAATCAAAATGGACTTAATACTGACGAAAGTAAAATTGAATATTCCTAAAACAAAAAAGGAAATAAAACAATATTTAGGGACCTTGTGATCGTACAGGAGGTTCATTCCAAAGACATCTATGAGCACGAATATCGTGCAGCATTTGAAAACAGTAAGAAATTAATGGCTGAACTAACGACCACAAATACAAATGGACAGAACTTCATAGCATTTGTTTTGTTTTCGGCTGGACAGAAAGAGACAGCTAAGGATAGAGATATACAAAGTCGCCTTCTGAAGTAACCGCTAGATGTCACTGCTAGTTATGTAAACATGTTTTGTACTACATGAAACATTTGAATTACAATTAACGAAAACAAATTATAAAATGCATAAGGAAAGGATAAAAATAATTTTATATGGGTAATTATTTATTTTATTCTATTGATTTTTAAATAATATTGTTTTTGTGTACATGCTTATTATTCTACTTGTACTTTTTTCTAAATTAATTTTGGTTTCATGATGAGTCCTAATTTTGAAATAAATATCTAAAATTAAATTTAGCAATTGAATATCATGATTATTTAGGGGGTGGAGTCGAATAAAAAATTGTTGGTACGGCGTCATGTTTTAAAGTTCTAGTTTTAAAAGACACTTGTCCTTTTATAAACTATAAATCACAGCGATAAGCACAACACGTTCGTACCATTCTAATTTACGAAAATATATATAATATTAAACTCATTAGTTATTTTTATGATAATATTCAACAACTTACTTTAAATATAAACAATACAAATAATAAATGTCAATAACGTTGCCCTAAAAATACAAAATTAATAGCAACGTTTTGAGTTTTTAGAATTAAGCACATCTTATTTCAATACTTACTTGAAAAAGATAGATTTATAAAGAATAAGACCGGAAAACTTTACAAGACAAAACAACTTGACAACTTCCAAACAAAGTAGCAAAATGTCACAAATAGATTATAAAGAACGTAGTGACATCTATCAACAGACTTTGGAGTAGTCTTTATATATCGCTATCTCTAGTTGTCTCTTTCTGTCCAGCCGAGAACATAACAAACAATAGTGAAGTATAGAGCATGTTTTGTCTATTTGTATTTTTGGTCGTTGGGCTGAACCAACATTACTACAAATACCAGCCTTTATCAGAGTTCAAACTGACAACTGATGCATCTAATAATTATGCAATCAGAGCCATACTAACACAAACATATGACAATCAAGAAAGACCTATATGCTAACTACGCTTCAAAAACTTTAAACTCGGCTGAACAAAATTATTCAACTATAGAGAAAGAATTAAAAGTAATCGTTTGGGCAATAAAAAATTTCAGACACTATTTATATGGAAGAAAATTCAAAAGTAAAACCGATCATAAACCTTTGGTATGGATCTTTAACATGAAAAATCCAAATCAGAAATAAATGCTTACGAAAATTGAACTAGGAGGATATAATTTCTAAATGGAGTACTTAAACGGCAAACAAAATGTTGTAGCGGACATATTATCAAGGCAACGCTCCGAGTTAAAGATAATGGGAATTCGTGAAAACTTATTAGATAAAAAAAATATCGCACACTGTGGGTCTCGCGACTTCGAAACGTCAAAAGGAATAGCAGAGAAAATAAAAAAATTGATAGTATAAATTATTGCAAAAATTATGATTCGGTGAATAAACACCTAGTTATACATAAATTGGGTGATAAAATAATAAATCATTTCATACTCGCAACGAAACAAAATTATTACGATACACCTTATATTAAAAATTTAGATAGACCCTTGTAAGTTAAGAGATTTTTTAATAATGAATGAGTTACATGAAGTAAACATTCCTAAATTAGGCTGCGGTTTAGATAGATTATCATGGATAGATGTAAAAACAAAAATTATATAAAATATTTGAGGATACTAACATCCAAATGAATGTCTTTAGTTTATCAAAAAATTACTCCATAACAATTGTCAGTGAAAACCCAAATAGCGAACAAGATGATATAAACACAGTGCATTCAGATAATGAAAATATTATAGAAGGAATTAAATACATAAACAATCGGTTAAACATAGCAGATAATCAAATCATATTCGACTCACACAGTCAAGAAACAAATATCGAAATTACAAAATTATTCAACAACAAAAAGCAAAGAATACACGTAACAATTAAAGAAGATAATTTTTAAAAGACTACATTGTCTAAAAAAATAGATATTTAGCTGTATTTAATAAAGAACTTGATAAAAAGGTGACAAAAGTTATATCAGAAAATTTTCACCTCAGATTCAATTAATATAATAGCAGTAGACAAATGTTTCCAATATTGAACAAGAGGAAGAACAATTAGGAATTATTCATGAATTTCACAATGGTATAACAAAACATATTTAAACATTTAAACATTATTGTTATTATTATCATTATTGTCATTATCATTATTATCATTATTATCATTATTATTATTATCATTATTATTATCATTATTATTATTATCATTATTATTATCATTATTATTATTATTATCATTATTATTATCATTATTATTATCATTATTATCATCATTATTATTATCATTATTATTATCATTATTATCATCATTATTATTATTATTATTATCATTATTATTATCATTATTATTATTATCATTATCATTATTATTATCATTATTATTATTATTATTATTATTATTATTATTATCAGTATTATTATTATTATTATCATTTTATTATTATTTATTATTATTATTATTTATTTATTAATTATTATTAATTATTATTATTTATTAATTATTTATTATTTATTATTTATTATTTATTATTTATTATTTATTATTTATTATTTATTATTTATTATTTATTATTTATTATTTATTATTTATTATTTATTATTTATTATTTATTATTTATTATTTATTATTTATTATTTATTATTTATTATTTATTATTTATTATTTATTATTTATTATTTATTATTTATTATTTATTATTTATTATTTATTATTTATTATTTATTATTTATTATTTATTATTTATTATTTATTATTTATTATTTATTATTTATTATTTATTATTTATTATTTATTATTTATTATTTATTTAAACATTTAAACATTATTGTTATTATTATCATTATTATTATTATTATCATTATTATTATTATTATCATTATTATTATTATTATCATTTTATTATCATTATTATTATCATTATTATTATCATTATTATTATTATTATTATTATTATTATCATTATTATTATCATTATTATTATTAATTATTATTATTAATTATTATTATTATTATTATTATTATTATTATTATTAATTGCGCAGTTTTATTTTCATAAACATAACCAAGTTGTTAAAATTGATCGTAAAATGCAATTTTAAGGAGAAAAGATCATAAAGAAGGATACAGAATATTGCCATTCACCGTTTAATAATTTTTTTCTATTTCTAAAATTCTAGGATTCAAGAAGAAAAGCTTTAATTTACGTAAATTGAATAATCAATTTAATTTCTCTTCTGATCTCACAGAATTTTTTTCTTCCTCTCTTTCTAATCGTAATATGTGTATATTTTGTAACATTTTCAAATCTAAACCGATAATGCTACAAGTTTACCGACCGCAGGGCATATTCTTGCAGTTTCCGCCATGGTAACTGAACAATTGTAATACAGCTGTGTATAAAATAATTAATATTTAAATTTTATTAAAAACGAATACTATTTACAAAACAAGATATTGTCTATACTGTTGCTAGAATAGTACCTATATTAGTCGCGAGTTTGAAAATCGGATACGACCATGTAGCAGCGAGTGGATGAGCGAGTGTTTGAATAGCGTTACGTACCTAGTGTTTTATACTATTTTTTCTGTTTTGGGAATTTTTTGGCAAATAGTTATATTGATATTTTGCGTATTTAAAGCAGTCATACCAATTTCAAATAACAAAATACCACCAAAAATCGTTTAAGAATGAAGCAGTTCTAGCACCAATTAGCGTGCTTGAAATCTGGAATATGTAATAATTAAATATTTCTATTTCCAAAACAGAGAAAAACTATTCAAATAGATTGCAATCTACGATTTAACATGAAAGGTTTACTATATATATAGATCAGAAAAATATCCACTCTTAATTTTCGATTTGTGTCAGGCCCTTGCGTGAATCAAAAGCATGTGCGTCACTTTTGTTACACTCTGTTTGTGGAAGGTCTCCGTCATTGTAGGCTCTGCGGTCTAAGCACATAAGTCAAAAATGTGTATTTTGCAAGACACACAAAAAACTTTATAAAACACCTAGTAATTTATAATTATTTATTTTTAATTTTTATTAGTACATATTAAATTGAATTATATTTAGAAAAATAAACTACTGACGTTCTTTTTCACATGTTAAATTTTGTGGTTTAATACGTTTACAGTATGCCACATTAATTGAGGAAAAAGAAACTGTGGTTTTTTCGTAGGTCACCAGGCGAAGTTGATTTATGTGCTTTAATCTGGTTGCGAGTTTTTGAAAGACGGACACGTTGCAATAATATATAAATGCCGTTTTTTTGACTTATATCCAATTTTGATGGATACGTTTGGTTGCACAGAAAAAATAATTGAAATTGTGTCTAATTATAATTAAATATTATTATATTAGGCAATATGTATAATTACTTAGTATAATTTACAAATCTTAATTTAGCATTTTTACTAATCCGGAATATGTAGATAATAAATATTTTATTTATTTTTTATTTTATTTTTTTATGGGGACCCGTGGCCGCGTGCCTGAGTGTCTGGTCGCGAACCTGTGGGAACCGGGTTCGATCCCGATCGGCGCCAAATATTTCCAATTTTAAATGGCACAAAAGTGACCCCTGTGGTGCACTCTCCACACCAGCTATGAGTGCCCGCGAGGTGACGGCTGGTAAGCGCCCACACGGTAAAATATATCATCATTACCGATGTCTACATATGTGTACATAATGGCACACCCAGAAATGGGTAATATGCCGTGATGATATATTTATTTATTTATTTATATAAATATTTTGTAAAAAATCGTTAATTTAAATAAGCAAATGATTATTTTAATTACTTATTTTATTTCATTTTGCTATATTTTAGTTTCATTATTTTTGTCCTACAATTTTCGGTAATTTATTTAATGAATTAGGTAAATAAATATATTTAGTAAATTTCTGTTAGTTGAATACTAAATGTAGTTATTTCATCTAATTTTGTGTTTAATTTTGCTATAGTTTGTTATTGCGAATTTAGAAAATTTAACTAAATCAACTTAGATAATTTAATGAAACATATTAGTAAACTGAAAAATAAGGAATTTGTTTAATTATTTTTTTCTGTGTAGATAGTTTACTTCCATTGTACATTATACATACAGATGCATAATGGACTTGAAAAATAAAATTAGTCCTTTAATATTTATAAAATTTTATTCTTACCGGCTCTTCTGCCATTTTGCGATGTTGACTCTGATAACTTTGTGATAGAAATAAATTTAAAATCAAATGAAAAACAGATTTTACTTCACACATTCACATATGGTTATTCCCTCATTAATTACACAATAAAATGAAGTAGATATACAAAAGTTTTAATTACTCTTAGATCTTAGGTAATTCACTTATTTATGAAGAATGGTGAGAAAAGTTCATAAAATGTAACAAATATTTTATAATACTAATTACCGCGGTAGTAAGATATCATAATAAATTTAATTTAAAATTAAGAAAATTTTGTAGTCTATGATTATATTTAACCCATTTATTCTCAGTATACCCACCTAAATGCTGTTAATGAAATATATTTTTAGGCCCATTTGATATTCAAGATCCTATGCTTAATGGTAGTTACAAGTATATATACACTAAACAAGGAATATTCGTTTAAAAATTGACCACTAGAGGTCGCTTCTACGAGCCCTGCGCCAAAAAAATTGGCTTATTTTTTTGCTTTACTTACAAGGCAACTATACACACATAAATTAATTCTAATAACACGAAAGTAAGTTTAGGAGTAAGAAGTAAATAAGTTAAAAAAATTATATTAAAAAATATATATCAGAACGTATATTACCCATTGCTGGGTGTGCCAATCTACTTTGTACTCAGATCTCAGTAATGATGATGACATAATCGTAAGTACCGTGTGGGCGTTTACCAGACGTCGCCTCGCGGGCACTCATTGCTGGTGCAGGGAGTGCATGACTTCGATATTATACCTAAATTCTGCCGTTGTAAACCATGCAAAACTAATTTGCTTATTCAGATGCATAATTTTATGCTGTACAACATTTATTTGAAGCTTTTTTACCTACACAATTAGGGAAACAGGAAATTATAAAAATCTGATTTTACATGTTATAAAGTCCTATAGTTTGGCAGGTCCAGTCGTCAGCCTGTAATGACATGGGCTTGTACTTATACACTTTTTGAAAATAACCAAAATAATAAATTCAGAATGCAATATAAATGAAATATTATTTGTACATATTTTGCTTGGTTAATAAAAAAATCATATATTTTTCTACCATAATTATCAGTTTCCGCTAATCGTACTATATATAGTTCAGATTATAAATACAGATGGCGCTAGCGCCAAAAACCTACACTAACGCCAGCTGACTTCATACATGTTTCTGTTTTTGCTATTTGCATTATTGCATTTTGTGTTTGCATTTCATAAAGTAGCACGTGTTTGGAGTGATTGTCAGAGTAGTGTAATGCACTGTTGTTTATTAAGTTATCAGTGATGTTGTGATAAAGTGGAGGAATGAAACAATATACTACATAATAATGTAAGTGTGAAATAAGTAAATAATTTTAGTAATAATATAACCTCTTTGTGAAGTATATCACATTCTCGATACATTTTGAATGCATGACTGTATGTATAGGTGTCTTATTTTAGATGTTTTTTAGAGGTATCTCGGATAATATTAACCATAGAGTAAAACCGTTTGCACTCCCCGGGGTCAACTTTTCTAGAAAAGTTTAATAGTCACCACAGGAATTTTCCATCTTCTTTTGTTGCCGAGCTACAGGCAAAACTTATTTTTCGCTCATTTGGAAAATACATAATTTTATTTATGATTCATGTTTAAAACTAAATCGTGTCGCCGGGTTTTCCATTGCATCCTAACAGCTACTATCTCTTTTTAAATAGTGGTTCTCAAACGGTGGTTCACTATTCCAGTAGTACTCAAACAAGCGTCAATAAGTTGCAGGATTAAATAAAACATTTTTTTCAATACTAGCCTAGGAATCCACTTTTATTTACCTTTATTTGACATGAGAAATTGTTTTTCACTACCGCTTGCTTGTAACCATGGTAACCTAGGTCAATAATAATTTATTATTAACCTTGGTCTATAATGCAAACTGTCGCTTTTCAATCAAACTCAAGCCTCCAAATCCAAATATTATTTAACCTATTAAACTCAAGAAAAGTGTTAAGTATATAATTTAAATTTGCCGCTTAATTTTAAATTGACCTACGCTGCCGTCTCGCCCGGCCCCGGCCACTGTGCTGTTTTGGAAAATGTGAAACATGTGTAGATGTATAAATGAATAAATCACTATTTTTCTGTATTTGTAGGTAAATACATTTCAATAGATTTATTTAAAAATAATAATAAACTAATAAGGCTGCTGACTGTAACAGAACAAAGTGTTTTTATTAAATAATTAAATCAAATTCATATCAAAGCCCATAAGTGAGGTTATCAAACCAACGCAATGAGCGAAACGTCAAATAAAAACAAATGCAGCCTACTTTGTTTTTGTGAATATTAAAAAATAAGTAAAGCAATTATTCATGTCAAAATGATTATTATCAATAAAAAATATTCAAATAGGATTTATGTGCTAGTAGTGAAAAAAATAGTATATAAACCACGGTTGAGAAGATCGTTATTGACCAGGCGCCTTGCATCCCTCGGGCTGCGCCCTCGGGTTACAATAACGGCGCTGGGTCAATAATGATTATCTTCTCAACCTTGGCGTATAATATACTATTTTATGGAAGTAGTCATATTAATAATTTTATTTTACACAATTATAGAGAACATTTATTATTATTTTACATAATTGAAGAAGAAAATGGAGTACGCATTATGGAAGATAAGATGAAATAGAAAACATTATATACAAAAATATACATTATAAAATTATTAATAAATATACAATTTAAAATATTACAAATTTTTAAAAATTGTTTTATTCAATTTTGCACGTAAGGATGCACGACTTCCATGTTTCATTATCGTTAATGAGGTACTTGCACCTACGTCACTCAAGGCCATTCATCATGGCGGTCGAACAGCTGATCGCGGGCAAATAAACCAAATATTAACATGGAGTCAAATGGAGAATTCGTGTTTACATTTCAAAAAATCTTAAATAATTATTTATTTGAACGTTTGTGTATATGATATTTGCAATTATAACGGCTAAACACTAGTAGGACTACAATGTTGAAGTGAAATGAGAAAAAAAAATCATACACATAATCACAGTAATGTTTTGAAACCATAACAAGATGTATTTATCACATGTTTCCCTACTGCATTCATTTTTTATTACGTTTTATTGTCTCTAGTGCATGTGCAAGGCTGCAAGGTAAGTAATAATCATTATAATTTAATTGTAAATGAGTAAATGAAATAAAGTAAATTTAGGTAAATATGGACAAGCCTTAATGGGCAAAATGAAAGATAGTTTTAAAAAATAATACTTATTAATAATATTTATCCTTACTCGCTAGAATAGGCAGAATTTTATGAATGTAAAAAAAATATTCTGAAAATACCTTCTGCTGTAATAACCGACCACAGAACAGAACTGTGGAATAAAAATTATATATATATCGAGGGGGTAATCACTACCAAAAAAAGTGTACACTAAATTACCATTACCAAAAATTACCAACATTACCAAAACATTACCAACATTACCGAAAAATTACCAACATTACCAGCATTACCGAAACTTTTCCAACATTACCAAAAATTACCAGAACATTACCAACATTAACAAAACATTATCAAGACATTATGGACATATTATTACATTATCGGTGTGTTATCAAGATTTTATGATATTTCAGCATATACTATATCAAGATTCATACTAATTTCCAGAAAATTTACATATTTAATAATGCAGGGGATGCATGCACCCTAACCTGCTCTTCAGTGATTGTTTCTGCACAAAAAAGCATTTACCAAGCAACTACTATATTTACAACTTAATAAAATTTTAAAAACAGTTCCAAAAAATTAACATTAATGACATTATCGAAACATGAATACTCGTATACTTTTATAATAAATATTAAGGAACCCGTAAAAAATGATTAGTATAAAAACGAAATGCATATTTTAATAATTAAGATTGACCACTGATATGATAAGACAACCGATAATGTGATTTACTACTATTTAAATAACATCAAAATATAATATAAATCATTTTATTGGAAAATTGCAATAAACAACACATTTACATATCATATTCTTAAAACTTCTTTTTAAAAAAATATTAGTAAGATATATTGAATAATTTTTAGGGCTAAATGTTGAAAACAATTTGAATGAACAAAAAATTAATGATTTAAAATCATTATTTTATTATAGTCAGGGTTGGCAAATATCATGATATTTATATAAATATCATAATATCGGATATATATCCGATATATATCAGGAATTTCGTTCTTAGGCTATATGCAAAAAAAAACATGAAACGTAAAATACCTTTATTTTGGTAAACAACAAAAATCAAACTTTAGTTTAAAATAACAAAAAACGACAAAAATTATTATTATTTAAGTAACAAAAAATAACATTTTTCCTAAATATATTATATAAATAGTAAATACCTAAATGAGTAAATACTATTGTAGTTTGACATATGATATAAAATATTCATATTTTTATTTAAGTAACAAAAAATAACATTTTCCTAAATATTTATATTACATAAATATCAAAATAACTTGTCGTTTGACATGTTTTTAAGTTTCGCACAACCGGGCCAAAGGAATATCATCATCATCATCATCATCATTATCTTCACGTAACACGACTTCATCACTTTTTGAGAAGACCCAGTCCAAGCTTTTGGCTTTTTTATCGGTATTTTGATTTAAACATTTAAAAACAAATACTAGTTTACTCGCTTTTTCGTTGCCCAGACGATTTCTTAATTTAGATTGAACTATTCCAAAGCTTGAAAAGATTCTTTCTAAACCAGCTGTTGCCGCTACTGCACTGAATAACTGCTCACATAGTTGTAAAAATTTCTTTTTGGGCCATTCCGACTCAGGAATCGCAATTGATTTCCACCAAATCATTGGGTTTGTTGTTTGAAATTGTGCGGAAAATAAATAGTTTGGAAATGGAGAAGACTTTGTAGTAAGAGCCATAACAAGCGGAACAAATTCTGGGTTTATTGAATTCAGAATATCGAAAGCCTGTTGTTTTTGGGGTGGTGTTAAATTCTGTCCTAAGAATCTGTGATCGAGCATATTCGCCAAATAATGATGTGATCCCAACGACATATCTTTCCTCTTGGCAAACGCTTTTTTTACCATACTGGGTTGATCCTTCATTCCCAAATCTTTTTCCAGTTGGTGCCATATCTCTACTGCAACTCCAATTGTAGTTTGATCCCGTTGCATACGGTCTAATGCAATACTAATGGGATTAAGTCGGTTCATGATATCCATCGCATTTTTCATAATATGAGTATCATTTATTATTTTAATAATTTCTTTGGTCTTGACATAGCTGGACCAATATTCCCCGGTTATCCAAATATGACTTTATTGCATCGCACATTGTGTTCCAACGGACTACCTGAGGCATAACTAGTTTTTTCCCTTTCATTTCCTTATAAAAAGCAGCTGGTAAATGCTTATTTCTAAAGTATTTAATGACTTTTAAAATATGCTCGGTGACTCCTGGAATATCGAGGTCTTCTGCAAACAAATTAAGGATGTGGGCAGAACATCCATAGTGAATTATCTCAACATCTTTGACAAGTTCTTTTCGCATCTTCAAGACGTTGCCCGTGTTGTCGGTAACGAAGCTTCCTACTTTCACTCCAAAGATTTGTTCCGTCTTCTGGATTGCATCTGTTGCCACTTCTTTTAAATATTCCACGGTATGTGGATGTCCCGATGTGTCAAGAGTTGACACTAAGTAGGAATCTCCACTTTGAGTCATGATTGAGCAGCATACAATGGGCTCGTTATGAATGTTGCTCCATCCATCCAGAGACATGGAGACGACCTGACCTTCTAGTTTCTGTTTACACTCTTCCAAGATTGACTGATAGGTATCATCCAAAATTTGCCCACCAATTTGACGCCTTGAAGGTGGTTTATATCCAGGCCTCATTATTTTACATAACTCTTGAAACTTGTAAAGATATACGTTTCGCGTAAGACTCTGACGTAAAAATTATGCCAGTATCTTTAACAGCATTTAAATGAGATTTTTCTGTTCGTCGAATTTTCGCTGGTCTCGGCTTGTTTTAACTTAGTTCTGTAGATTGTATTTTTGATGTTTGTTGTATAAAACTATCTCAACACATTGATACTGCTACTGCCACTTCCACTGCCAATACTACTGCCAGATGGAGTTGGTAAAGCTGTCTTGGTTATTGAAGCCTCTGACACAATATCTCCTACCTCAATTTCCTGTTGACGGCTGAAAGGATTTTCTAATCTGATGCTGATGTTTTCATTTGTTGGTGAAGTTACTGAAGTTACCATTGATGTTGAGGGTCGAGGTTGGTGGTCTATAATGAATAAAAAATAAATTATTATAACCAAGTCAATTATGTTTTTTAAGTTGTCAGACATGCAGAATTTATTGTTTGAAGAGAAGTTTCTGATTTTTTTTTCGCATGTAGCCAACATTGCAGAGATGCAGAGACACTATTATATTTAATCCTGAAGAATTGAAAATCCACAATAAAAACTTTTATAGTTAATTAGTAAGTTAAATTAAGTTGAAAATAATTAAAAATGATTATGTATAGAAAATTTTGAATTACAAATAAATAGAATGCACTTTCGTATGAGACCCCCAATCGGTTTGAAAAGGTTTACTTCAGGGACGGATAGAGGATTTTAATACATATTAAAAATTTTAAAACATCAAAAAAATCTGAGAGTTTAAAAAAAAATAAGACATAATTCGTAATATGATTACCTGTTTGCTTGTTTGATATTAAATCAACCTCCTTATCATTTGAATCCCTTGAGTTAGTTTCCGATTCTGGATCTGAGATAGTCTCTGCATGGCCTGTACATACTTTTGAGTGGTTTATCATTCTTGAGGGTATACCTTGCATTTCCTTCTTGCACTTTTTACATACAGCCCATTTACCGGAATTGCCTTTTTTATTTTTACACTCAAAATTAACCCACACGGGATGCTTATTTTTCGGCATTTTCTTCGTAAAACAAATACGTATAGATACTTGAAAACGAAAACAGTCACGTTATAACACGCTTAAAACTTAAAGGTGATCAAACATACGATGTAATATCAATTTGAGTTGTGTGCGCGATGCACCTACAAAGACTAAACAAAGCCCGGGGAATCACCTAAGAAACGAAAACCGTGCAATCGTCGGCGTCGTATTGTGAATCCCCTAAACCAAAAGCAGGGAATCCCCGAATTGTAAGTTGTAACCGCAAAACGCACTGTTGCCACGTTTTTATTTTTATTCAAAATATCAAGAATTTTTCACTCTGGGTATTTATTTTGTAAAAAATTAATAAGTGATATATATCATGATATATATCAATCAATAAATATCGGATATATATCAAGATATATATCATGATATATATCACTTGATATATATCTGCCAACCCTGATTATAGTTATATAAATAATATTTACTCACAAACACGTTTCATCGAGCGTTTCATTATTTTATATTTTGAAACAATTGATGTTCTATCCTGCTCACTTAATTTGAAAGGATAATTGTCTAACATATTAGCTTTGTTCGATGACATGTACTAGGCCGCCCTAGTGTTAACTTTCTTGCACTAACATGTTTTATGAGAAACGGGCAGCTTCTGGCAGGCTGTTCGATGACAAAAATTTTAAGAACTAGTGCTCACTTTTCTGACCTGACTCGCGAGTAGAAAGTGCAGACTAGGAGTGGGGGTAGCTAAATGTTGTTCGGTAGATATTTTAATTCTATCCTTTCTACACATCTGTTTATTTAACCTAAAATTTTGTTTTGCTATATAAAGAATTAATTAATATATCTGTCTCTGAATCTGATGAAGAATCAAGTGATGATTGATCTTCGTCAGAATCGTTTATTAGTTCACTATGCTCTTTAAAACAGACATTTCTGCAGTCACTTTTTTGCAGCTTTATGATATGACTGTTTATAAACAACCTAACCTTTTACACCTTTGGTTATGCTTGGCTTGATTACTCACACCTGAGCAAACTTGCCCAAATATACACTAGTGTGTTTTATGAAACCACAAGAATTAGACTGTACTAGTGTACACTACACTGCACTGCACTATTCTGCTCTACACTTCAAGCACTTCTCATCGAACAGAGCTATTAATAGGTCCATAAAATATAAATTCTTTGTCGACAGTTTGAATATCAGTTGCTTTTGGCCAAATGAACGAATCTAAATTAGACTGCATGAATTTAATTTCATATTTGTTGCCTTCAAATATTTTCAATATGCGCCCTATATACCAATTATCTGAATAAAAAACAGCATAGTATGACTCATTGTGTATTAAAACTGTTGCATTATTAGCAGAAGATTTATTTATGGATGTAGTTCTGTTGCAAAATCTTTGAAGCCTATCTGTACTAACCCTGAAAAATAATTTTTATTTAAAAAATTTAAATAATTGATTACAACTTCATTATGTTTTGTTTACCTATTATATCTTTCGCTGAGAAGCCAACACAAAGTCGTCTTTCTGATTTTTATAACATTTTTATCTCTAATTTTCACTTTTACAAATGGGCTCCTCTCGTCATTGTCTTCTTTATTATGTAAATCTTTAATCCAAAGATTATCGCTGAAATTTAAAAGTGTGTCATTGTCTCTTACTTCTTGCGGCATATCATCGTTAGACGTCGAATACGATTCAAACTCAATATCAAGATGATGTAGTGCTACATCATTATTATCCTCAGTATTTAAATTGATAACAATGTCTTGTGTTGTATCTTCTTCACCTTCATTTGAATAGTAATCCACTATACTTATTGATTGCCAATTTAAGTCATGTGTTTTAATTCCAAGATTTTTACAATCTTCAGAAGCTTCATTTAACGCATTCATGCAAATTTTTTCAATTTCGCTATCATTTGGAAAAATATTATTTTGCATTTGTGCAGCAGTACCAAGTTTTGATGATTTTTCTCGTGGAAATATAAATTTTTTTGACAAATCATTGGTTATTTGATGAATAGTTTCAATTTTATTTAATCTACTCATTATATCCCGAAGACTAAAATTAACCACCGTCGAAAAAGTAGATGTTAATGATCGAGTGGCTCGAAATATTTGTTCACATGGCTGGGAACTGAATAACCATGTGGTAAATTCAGCATTACATTGAAGGTCGAGATTATCCTTATATTTTCGTATTAATTTTATTAGAGAATGTGCATTTATTTCAATGCACAGGTAAGCATTTAATGAAATAAAATTACTTGTAGTAGATAATTTATTTGTTATGCGTAGCCATTCTCTCCAAATTCTTAAACAAAATACCGAATACCATATTAAAAAAATCCTCTCAGAGATGCCTATACTTTTATCTAGGTATGAATTTAAAACATTTCTAATTATTTTTAAATAAACTATTGTTGCATTAGAACCTGGGACATGATAAGCCAAAAGTTCAGAAACTGACACAGAATACATTTTTTCAACGGCTTTGAAATTCATTTTATCTTCGAGGTGTATGTCGCTGATAGTCAGGAGATGTTTATCTTTAGATACATTTTCGATTAAAAATTTCAAATGTGCTGGAGATACCATAAAATCCCCCATAGGCAGAATTATATTCGGTTTTAATAATCGCGTTCGCATTTTTGTACCAATGTGTACGGTATCTTGTACGCAAATATCGCCATCTTCAAGATCCATTTGAAACCAAGTCCAAATTTTATTTTTTACATTGTGTTTCTGTAAGAGCGAACATTGTCGCATTGCTTTTAGTAATCTTGTATCACCATCGGATGAAAAGCCTAACAATGTGATGCCATATTTTTTGGCTTCATTTTTTATTTCATTCCAACGGTTAAGGACATCTTTATAGCAGAAGCAATTATCTGTACCAAATACAGATAAACAGAATGATGGACTATTATTAATAGGACATTGTGCCATTATCACATATGCATAATCTGCCTTTTTTTCATTAAGAAAATAGTCTTGAATTTGTCCAGCTGAATCTGCAGGGAATGCGTTTTTTTTTGGTAAACCATTATCCAATGTAGAAACAAAACCAATTATTTGATTGTTATTTGAGTTATATTGTATTCTTCCTGTAATTTTCGTGGCATCTTCGCTAACCCATATATATTTAGGTAAATTTCTAGAATCCAAAAAATCGTTTAATTCTTTGAATCGAAGGGATTCATCATTAATTTGATTGTTATCCATTGTGCGAATCACTGTAGAAATTGATGGTAAGGCATTTTTCATATTCGCATACAATGTTTCGTAAACTAGTCTACCCCCAGTAATAAATAAATAAGAGCAAATTTTTTTTAAATCAGTCTCATATTTATTGCCCTTATTTGATTTATTTTTATTATTCAAGTTTGTAGTATTCACTAAGCATGTTAGAAAATTAGATAACTTTTCGTCATTATTATTAGAAGTATATTTGTCGGCCATATCTGATCGAAATTCTATATTTTGTAAAAGCATACTTTGAAGTCTTTCATTTTCAATTAATAATTTTTTAATTTCGTCAATAGGTTCTAAAAAATTTGTTATAAGAAGCTGATTAGAAGAATTTCTTTCCCGTGATCTTTTCACTCTTGCTTGTCTAGAATATTTTTTTGAAGACCATTTATTTGATATGTCTTTAGATTCTGTACATGAGGAGGGGTACCTATTTTCAGCAGATCTATCACCCCTCATATCAAGTCTGCTGTTACAAAAATCCTGTCCCGAGGCTTGACCCTTGTTTTCGTGGGCAATTTCAATAACATCATCATTTTCGAAAGAAGAGTCTGTATCTGAATGAATTACCTGAATACTTCGTTTTAAGCTTTTTCTTGTATTATTAATAATACTTAATTTATTTGTGCTCTGTAATTCTGAAGAAACACTTTGGCTCTCGCTTTGGTTTGAACTTTCATTTGACGATATACGAGAATCGTTACTAGGTTTAGGTGTAGTATTTACAAGTATTTCTTTTTGTTCATTACTTTGCTCATTTTGTATACTTGAAGACATAGACTCAGAGGCAGATGATGTTGAAGGTACAGGTTGACGGATTTGACAGTAATTAAGTATACTATTTTGTTCACATTGCCCAGCCTTTACATTTTTAAATTTATCTTTTTTATCTAAATGTTTTAAAAAATGAGCGTAAAAGTTAGATAGGATCCATTTGTATTTTCCGTTCTTCTGCGAAATTTGTTTAGCCTACGATACAAATTTAAATATTAATAACTAAGTATTTAATAAATATGATAAATAACTATAGAAAAGAACTAAATTTATAAGTAAATTTGTACAAATATTATTTCTTACCTTAATAAAACGATTACAAAAGTAACAAGAAATTTTACAAGTGGGAACATCGTTTTCATATGTACAGTTGTAATTTTGGTGAACCATTGTTTCCAAAATCTTCCCTTGCTACTGTTCTGTTAGATATTTCACATTCCGTTTTCGAAATATTTCTTTTAGCCACTTGTTTATGCATACAGTAATGTTTTTGTTTTCATCAGATAAATTAGTTGCTATACGCAATGGTTGGCTTGTGGCTTGACTCGAAGATTGAAGATTTTGTTTAGAATGTAGTTCACTACTATTTTCACTTCGGTTTTCATTATATTTTCATTTAAATAATCACTTATTGCTAAAAGCATTTTTCTATATCCCAATAAGAAAGTAAATTTATTTGGTTTGTTTTCAAAAATATCACCAAAATAATCTTTATACTGGCTTTGATCTATTAATTCTGATAAATTGGATTTCACGAAATTTTCTAAAGAATTAATATCATCATTTGTAAAATTTTTAAAACTATACATATTAGTGAAACCATTTATCTTCAATATGTTTTTTATAAATAATGGAATTTTCAAACATAATTTCTTTTCGATTTCTTGAAAGAATAATTCCGAATTATCCTCGGTCATTTTAACACACCAATAATAATACAAGAATAATATTTATAATGTACAAAATAACTCGATATTAGTACACTTTAAAAATCACTAAAATCTCACAACTGTCTTGCATAGGTGTAAACGTGAATTTTAACACTGTAGCTCGGTAGCTCGGTTATAATATATACTCGGAGTTGGGATATTGCACTACCATAAGAGAGGATGACATCATTCACCAGCGCTCTCCTAACAGCGCAAGATGTTTGTGGAACATGCGCGAAATTACCAACATTACCAAAACATTACCAACATTACCGAGACATTACCAAAAATTACCAACATTACCAAGGCATTACCAGAAATTACCAACATTACCAAAACATTACCAACATTACCAAAAATTACTAACATTACCAAAATATTGTACACCAAATTACCTTCGTGATTACCCCCTCGATATATATATTTTATCTAAGTACATTTATTGAAAAGCTGCTGTTTCATAATATTCCTCAAAATGTACGTATTTTACTTATATTTTAAAATGTTTTTAAATTGTATGAACGAAAAGATTCCAAAACAATACCAGTTTCACACTCGGAAAAAAATCAAATAATACCGTTACTTATTAAATATTATTTTAAATTTATTAAATATATAGGGTTATCTGTTACTCTTCTACCACTTGGTTTGAAAGTAATGCACATAAAATCCAAATAAAACGTTATATATAATTTTGAGGTTGCAACATCCCATAAAACGTAATGAGAAATAGGCGCTTGGCTGCCCGCAATCAGCTGTTAAACTGACATTCGCCATATTGAAACGTCACGTGCAAGTACCTCATTGGCTTGCATGTGCTCTACTCAACGAGCTATAAAGTCCTAGAGGGTCTATGCTTGTGAGCGTGAGTCAGTGAATTTATTTGACGCCATATTGAATATAACCACTGCGCGGAATATTTGAACATAGGCAGAAAAATTGAACCAAACCTTACTCATTTTTATGTGGGAAATAAAGATTATATATACAGTGTGTTAATTAAAAATCTGGCCGTAGGCGTTGAACATGGGAAAACAGTTTTTCTTTGCGCAAAAGTCCCCAATTAATTTTAGTCAAAATGTTTAAAATAAATGTTGTAGATAATTATATTCTACGCCTAAATCAAACAGTTTTAATTTTGCAAGTTTGGTAACTTGTAAAATCTAATTTGAAATTGTATAAAAACATTGCTCATTTTCTAGAGATACCCATGAAATTGAAACAAAGTTACAAAGAAATGCGTATCGTTTGAACTGTCAGACATTCAGTTTTCAATTAAAAGTTGCAGATAAATCAATTCTGCACCTAAATCACTACACAGGTATTATTTTAAAAATCTAACACTTAAATAACTTTTATTATTATTATTTTTTCACATTCTGTAATGTATAAAATTAAATTTCTGACAGTTCAAATGATATGAATTTCTTTGTAATTTTGTTTCAATTTCATGGGTATCGCTACAAATGAGTAATATTTGTACAATTTCAAATTAGATTTTGCAAGTTACTAAACGTGCAAAATTAAATCTGTTTAATGTAGGCGTAGAATATTAATATGTACAACATATATTTGAAACATTTTTGTCTAAAATTAATTGGGGACTTTTGCGCAAAGAAAAACTGTTTTCCCATGTTAAATGCATATGGCCAAGTTTTTAATTAACATAGATATTTATTAATACACAAATAAAAATATAATTTCATATAAAAACAATATGGCTTACTCTGGCCGGGTAATGTCATCTCTGGTTAAACCACCGATTAAACTGTCTGTTAATTCAACTGTCAGTTGAAACGGAAAATATATTATTCACATTATAACATGTAAAATTTACAAAATGTATCAATTAAATTAAAAGACAGTTTAACCAGAGATCAATTACCTTTAAATAAAATTGTTTTGGTTAATAATTGCCGTATTTTCTTCCCTTGTAAATCAATTGAAAATATACTGCAATTATAATGTATTCTTACTGTAAAATAAAATTTTGCGGCATCTTTTACCAATTTACAATAATGTGACTCGCTATAAACTTCTGTTGGAATAAATGTTCATGATTATAAAATAGATTTCGAGGTATATTTTGTAAAACAGACAGTTGGTATTCAGCAAAATTTTTGTTGGTAAATGTTTTTCTATTTTGATAAACTTAATATTTTTTTCTGAGGTATTGCAAATAGTTATTAATCCTTGTGAAGGTTTAGTAAGTTTATTATTTACACTTTTCATTTCTAGAAGATTGCAAGTTTATTCATTTCCCGTTATTATATGTATACAGTCTTCACATTGATAAACTTTTTTAAATTTATGAGCTATGTGTCCGGCAATATAAATAATAATATTATCACAAAATGCGCTGAGTGGCGAAAACTCGTAACAGTAGTCTGAAATATCTGGATCTGAAATAAAACATAATAAATGATAGAATACAAATTATTATTTGTATAGTTGCCTGTTGGAAACAAGTTGGGTATACTTGGATTTAAGCTTACAGTTTCATTATATGCTTCACAATTTGCATTAATTGACTGTGATATTTTCCCCAATAAACATTTGTGATATGCAAAGCGAAATTGAAGAGCAGTAGGATTATTATTTCTTCCCCTATTACGTATAAATGAAAAAAATAATTCCAAGTGGCCCTGAGATAACGATCTTGTTAATAAATACTTTAATTCAGGATTTTCGGGCCATACTAAATTCTCAGACATTTGTTGAACAGAACATATATTTATAATAAATCCGATGACTGGAACTTTTCTATTTGATTTATACAATGGAACATGGTCTGATGTTTGCAAAGAATATAAATATTCAATACCTTTTTTTATTACTTTAATAAAATGATCTTCATTACATTTTCTTATCGGCCGTTTGGTACCACTTGCGAATGGATGACAACTGTTTAATAAATCAAATAAGTCATTAATAATTAAACAAAACTTTGCAGTTGCATCTACTTCTTGAAAATCAGATAGGCCAGAACTTTTGCAAAATAAAAAAGCTTTCGACACAGATGAACTAAGGGTTTGCGCGGCCAGCCTTACTTTAATTTTCTGAGTGTGAAAATATGATTTCTGTTTAATTTATTGGCGGCAGTAATCCTTCATCACTTTGTAATTGACAGAGTTTTTGAAAATATGTCCATTGTATTTTTTTTATTATTACCGTCAACAATTTCAGATTTGTCGGGTAGTAAATTTCTCCACAACTTCAACATGTGTGCTGCGTCCAATAAAGCATATACTTTAAACCAGGGTGCGAAACAGTGGCGTAACAAGGCGATATTCAGCCGTGTTCCAAACTTTAGAACGGGCCTCTAATAATCTGATGAATTAAATAGGATATTAGGACACAAAAGACAAAACCTATTAAAAATATTATTTAGGCCAATAAACCGAGATTGTACTTGGGAAATGATGATATCCAAGGTTTTATAAAACATATTGATCTTGAACCATTCCTCATTGGTTTCAATTTGATGGTGATTATTCTCTTCGTCGAAGTACCTTTTTGGTCTCGTTAACCTTTTACTTGTAAAGTCAATAGACGCTCCCCATTTTTTTGCCAAATCAATAGCTTCAGTTTTTTTTTAAACCAAAGTCTTTGCGAATTTGTTTAACATTTTCATATGCCCCTTTTAATAATTTTGTGGCGTCTTCGAGATTTTGTTATTGGTTTTGAAGCAATTTTGAAACAGTGTCTATATTTATTAAAATTTTTGCTTCCATAACAATTAAAAACACAGTTTCAAATTTTTCTAAAGATTTTTTGTATGATTCTGCCTCGATTTTTTCGGTTTTTACTGAAGAAGTCAAAATTATTTTAGAAAGCGTTTTTAAAACATCAGTGTAACGATATCTTAAAGCTTGTAAAGCGTCGTGTCTGGATGACCATCGCGTAGGCGTTAGCTTTTTTAGAGTTGTTTTAGTAGACATTGTTTTAGAGAGCAAAGTCCATCGTGAAATACTGTGTCCGAAAAAAACATAAATGAAGCCTAGAAAAGCTAAATGAGCTAAGTGCCAAAATCAGTTTTCTGAGATAATCGATAAAAACATTATAATTTGGAAGTCTTACCGTATTTTGGGCTTAAAAAATATTATTCACACAATTCCATGTGACCTCTTTGTAGTTTTTATAATTTCAGTCCATTATTTATTTTATGAAACCCAGAAAAAAATATTGAATATGATCATTTTCGAAAAGAGCTATGACGATTAATAACGGTACTTCAAAAGGAGCTACGTTTAGGATGTCATTAAAACACTTTGGATTATAAATTATTCTGAAATATATTTTTTTACATTTAAGTACATAGAAAAATATTTATTCTAACAATGGGTTTGAAATATTGTTTACACATTTAGAATTAATTGGCACACAGATCTTCGAAAAATGGTTTATTTTCTTCTGCAATATAAGGCAACATTTTCTTTATGTCTTCCTTCTTGGCTTTAGGAAGTGGTATAGTTGCAGGGAGACTTTGCAGCAGAGTCGATTTAATCGTATTTAAATTTACTGTAGGGTTAAAGACCTTACATATTTTTCAGTCTTCTAGATCATTGAATGTAGTTTTTGTTTTTACTTCTCCTGGACATTTTGCATGAATGCGAAGCCAGGAAGTTTTTGAAATTTGCATCTTCGTTGTGTTTATAACACTTGAGGATGCTTCTTCGAAATCCAAAAATTTTCCCGTCATATCCAGAATGCGGAATGGTTTTGAAGGTCGTGCTGTAGTAACGACACGTTTGACATCTGCAATAACTTGGGCTTTTGATACCTTCCACCGTTTCTCTATAAGAGCGAAATCTCGGTCTGCCGCAGAAAAATTTGTGTTCAATTTCATCAAATAGACCTATAGTAACAAGGTAAATATACAGGAACACCATCATTTTATTTTTAATTTGACCGCAGCAGTTGTCACTCCATATAACTAACTTGCGTTTGTTCGTTAAATTTAGGTTATTTACAGCTCTGAGTAAGCAGGAGGCCATTTGATTTCCACCTCGTCCTGATTGTCCTTCGTGCCATACGCACATAATCCCCTCTCCTGTATCACACACATGTATGCCAAAATTGTAGCATGATAACTGACGAGCATAGTACATGTTTGAATGTGTTAACTTTGGCAACGCAAAAACTTTCTGTAAATCAATAACAATAGTGCAAGTATCACTGTCCGGTAAAGTAGAAGATATGCTATCATTTCTGACACATTTAAAAGCTGCTTCTGCTTTCCGGTGGTGTTTTTCTAGATCAATACACGCGGTCTTTGCAATTAATGAATCATTACTTTTCATTTCATTCTTTAAACGGTCACATGTTTTACATGTGTCTACTCGTGGTTTCCTAAATTTAAGATTAGGAAAATCAGTCAGAAAAACTTTTCTATAAAATTTATAATTTACTTGGCTTTCAGGGTACAAAATTTTAAAAGCTCGGTAGAGACGATTAAGATTGAGATCTTGACTGAGATATTCAGTTTCTGACCTTGTCCGGTTGTAGTGACTCGGTTCGGTTGGTATAGATTTAATATGATTCTTCACGATGTTTCTATCCGCTACAGTAAATTTAAAATTTCTTAATCCTCCTCTTTCATCTTTATACACTGTTATGCCCAATTTCTTTCTCTTTACCAGAATTTCAATCCTTTTAGAAGATTTAATTCCAAAGACGCTCATAAATGTTTTCTTACATACCCTGCTATGCTCTCCTTTTCCATCCGGAATAAAAAAAGTTACAGTTGACTGACGCCGACTTTCTGATGGCGACTCGTATGAGCCATGACGTCTTCTCTGCACAGGTATAACTTCAAGAAGACCAAGTAGATAGGTACCCTGAGTGTTTTCATCTTGCTTGTGGAAATTTTCAAATAACTCCATCTTGTAGTCGTCTTCTAGTTCCCTACACTGATACCGACATGGGCATATGTCCTGATGGAAGAAAAGCATTAAGGTTTTTTATATTGAACACTATTTTAGCTGTACATAATGAAATAACCTCAAACTAACCTGTGAAAACACTGGATTTTTTGCAGGAATTTCTTTCTTTTTGCCCGTTAAATATTGCTTTTCTCTAGTTCTAGCATCATGCTGTTTTTTCTTAAATGAGCCTTTACGTCTAGGTTCGTCTAAAAATGCTTTACTACAATTGGGTCGGTCCATTTCACAACCAACAATATTAGACTAATAGCAACAAATTGTACACTACAATCTGAAATGGAGGAAGGTACATAGTTCTTTTAGTACGTACATGTGGTCGAGGACATAGCACCAACGCCATCTTTTGAGACATGTAGAATCTGCTAGAAGCAAGATAGGCACGTAGCTCTTTCAGCTATGCATTAGCCTTGGCACATAGCTTACAATGGTATGAAAATATCATTTCTGTAAAAAGTGGCACTTAGCTCATTTAGCTTTTCTAGGCTTCAAATATTTCCAACTAAGTCATAAAAATTCCGAATTTGTTCGACGTTTTTGACAGAGTCGTTAAGAACTAGATTTAAAGAATGGGCGGCGCAGTGTACGTAAGCTGCATTCGGCACAATTTCTTGAAATCTAGCCTGTACGCCCCGATACATACCGCTCATGTTTGCGGCGCCGTCATAACCCTGACCACGAAGCTTTGCTAGAGATAAACCATTATCTGCTAATAAACAAATTATTTTTGCAGTCAAGGATTCGCCCGTTTGCTTTTCAACAGGAATAAACCCCAAGAAAGACTCCTTCATTTCAATTTTTTCTGGTTTATTTTCCATGGTTTTCACAATGCAAACATATCGAATTATTAGACTTAATTGGTCCACTTTCGATATGTCCTGCGTTATGTCAATTATTACAGAGAAAAACGCTGATTCTTTAATGGCCTTAATAATTTCATTTTTTACAGATGTTCCTAAAATGTTGATAATCTCATTTTGTATTTTAGGACTTAAATAAGTAATAGAATTTTTCTTTTTATTTTCCAGTAATTCTTTTAAAACAATATCATATTTCGATAGCAGTTTTATTACTGATAAAAAAAAGTCCAGGATTACTGGAATCTATTTTTTCAAAATGGCCTCTAAATGGCATATTGCATCTTGCTAGCATTAAAGCTACTTCTATGACACGCTCGATAATTTGTCTCCATCGCGAGACTTCCGCGCGAATTGTGCCTCGTGCACTTCATCGATCGTTTTGTTTAATCGCCACTTGTCATATATAGCGCAACATTCATTATGGGTAATTTTTTCTTCGTGCCTAGCAACAGCCTGCTGAAGATGACTCCAACGTAAGAAACCGTTTGATATAAGGTCTTTTGATTTTGCAGATAACCAGCAAGGTTGGCAGTAACACTGATTTAGTTTTTTAGAGTAGCACAACCACATACGTTCAGCTTTTAAACCTGACTTTGTCACTTTCGAGTACATGAATTCTGAAAAACTTCTTTTATGACGGTCTTGCGGAAAAGGTCCTAATGGCCGGGATGGTTCATTATCAATTATAAACCGCTTTTCACTGGCAGACAGTTGATCTCCAAAATTTCCTTTGTCAGTACCGATACTTATCAAATCATTAGTCCCGATATTTTCGTCCACAGCCTCGTCTAAATCCGACAAACTGGAAGTTGAGAGCAACAGATCTGAATTATCTTGTTCAAGTTCTTCATTGTTTGCTTCCTCCTAGTTGTCCAAATTTGAATTATTAACCACTGTCAAATTTTCTGCAACAGTCGCGGAACTCGAACATGATTGAATGGATTCAGAGGATTGTGTGTTGTGATTATCAGCTAAAAAATATTGTGGTTATACGTTATTTTTTTTTTAATTCTATTCAGTGACGGCTTGTACACAAAAACTTTGGTGAGGCAATTTAGCCAGTTGATTCATTTAAATTAAATAAATTCTATATTTTCTTTAATTAGTTTATGAAGTTCATATTTGTTAATCTAAAAATCAGCAATATCTGCAAAATTCCTTACATTGTCACTTACTTCGAAATTGATGTTATCTTAATTAGAGAGTCGAAGCCATTATATTTGTTTTCAACTAAGATTGAAAATACAAAACACTATACCAACAAGGAAAAATAAAATAATTAAGTAAGTACTCTTATGTTATGTTTATGTTCGAATGCAAAATGCAGTTAATAACATTTAATTTGGCTTGCAACAATGTACAGTAGATGTACGCTCTTCTAATAATTGCCATGTGGAAAGTACGTAACTTTTATGCTTTACACACTCATTACATTTTGCATTTGAGGCTAGCCTCAAACAGCTCCTTGTGTAGCGCACGTATTGATTAACGGGATGAGCGCATTTTCAAAAACATTAGACATTATAGGTACTATGCATTTTGAGTATGGACTACATATCAGATGCAATGCAACCTAACCTGGTAGGGTGCAACGTGCAAATTAGGTAAACTGCATAACTGCATTACATATTAGTTATGGTGGTGGCTTAAATTGTTCGTTTGAAGACAAGCATTAACGGTATAAGTTGTAATTTAATTTACATGCTAATTTACATTATTTACAGCTTATTAATTGAAATTATTAATTTGTACAAATGATATTCTTCTGGTGAGGCACTGCCTCACTTGCCTACCTTGACAAGCCGTCACTGATTTTATTACATATCCATTCATAACACGTTAACTGCGATACATATCGCCCGCGATATGTAATCAGATGGTGACATCATGCGTAAGCGAATTTCGTCTTTTCATTCCTTAGGTGCGGAGAGTGTACAATTTTTATTTGTGGACAGATTTTAACTTTAACGATTCTTGTAGCATTTTAAATGTCTTTTTCTACAGGATCTTTAGATTATAATAATTTAGTACATATCTCGGGCGATATGCAGCGCACACAATTAATTTTTTATTATTTCTGTGCGGTACATGTCGCCGAGGGTTTGTAAAAACTTGCATGAAATTTTTATAATAACATATGTTTTGTTTCTTTTCATTGTCAGAGTGCATTATTATAGTTTTTTTTTATATATATAAGAATGTTCGAGTGATCGAAAAAATCTTGAATTAGTAAAAAAACACTTCGCTGAAAATGAAGTGGAAAATATTATAAATTTACTTTGTTTTTTAGTTATTGATATTACCAGAATATGTAATAATATTATTTATGTTATATTTGTGTTAAATAATATAATTCCAATTCTTATAAGTAACTTAATTATTCAATTATAATTAAATATTTGCAATGCTAGTCACTGTAGGTATGTACGGTTAGAGTCTAAATAAGTTAAGATACCAACCTAAAAGATAGATACTGGAAAACAGGAAAAAATTTACTTATCTGTACACAAGATGGAACTAAAGTCAACATCTAGTACATATCCCCGGATATATGTATCGCACCACAGTAAAAACAAATTACATATCTCCGGCGATATGTATCGTTAGTAACGCAATACTCCTTAATTTTTGCTCCGTAGTTAACGTGATAAACATACTTGTGTTGGAGTCGGCTGGTATGTTCAAATTAGTTTTAAAAAACGTAGTTATCTTTGGATGTTTGCATCTTCTTTCCTCCTGTTCTAATTTTTTTTTTGCGTTTAGCTGCACCTGATTTATGTTTATACATTTTTCTAAAAACAATAATTGAAATAAAATAAATAAAGCAATTATTACTGACTTTTAAAATAATAATCATCAAAAACTTACCGTACATAAATTGCCAGATTATTTTACTTAGCCTACTTGAAATACGAATTTAATTCGAATACATACGTCGTACAGCGTACACGTCAGCACACGTAAGTCGTGTTGGCGTTTGAAACTAAGATCGTAGCGCCAAAATGGCTTTAAAAGGAACTACCGTAATAGGATGAATTGGCATTTTATAATTTATTTTGCACTTAAATGTGTATTATTAAGAGGTTATTCGATAAGATTTAAGTTTATACAACCAAACTGTCACATATTATTATTAACTTAGGTAGGTATCAGTGATAGTTCCGCAAAATATCACCAGATGTCATAAATGTATCTTACTGTGACTTGTGCCGATGCCAGCCGGCGGAGCAGGAAGAAACGGACCACTCCGTTTTTTTTAAACTACATAATTACACAGAAGTTCACGTATGAATACATACAGAATGATTGAATGTCATGTGACTTGAAAAAGTTCTGATTATGATCAAAATTTATCTTTCACGGAAAAAATTTTGTATCAGTTTTTCACTATCACAACGATGCGGCAAACAAAAAATCAGAACGAGGCGGAACCTTCAATCATTCTGGATCACTCTGCACCAAATGCAATAATAAAGATAAAAAATATTGGTGTTCATCTACCTAATGTTTATTTCATAGTATTTCTTGGGTTGAAAATTTTTATTTAAATGTTTTATTTTTTGTCGATTGCCTCCGGGCCCCTAAGGTCTCCGGGCCGTGTTCCACGGAACACATGGAACACCGGTAGTTACGCTACTGAATACAGGTAATAATTTATAATTAAGTCTGGTATTCTTAATTACAAATTCATTTACCTTTTCTTCTTTGTAACCTGTAGTTTTTTTCCTTTCCATCCTAGCTTCAGATGCAGTTACTGTCGTTGAAGTGAAAGATTTACTTGAGCATCTACTTAACTGCGGCCTGTAAATTTTAACAATTTAACATGTTTTATACAAATGTTTATATATTAATTACTATTCTCCCTCATTTGTTTTATCTCCTGATAATAATGTGGTTCCATTAATAGCAGTAATGCTTGATTTTGGTGAATCGTTATCAATCTATATATATATATATATATATATATATATATATATATATATATATATATATATATATATATATATATATATATATATATATATATATATATATATATATAGAAAAAAGTTGATGTTTTGCATTTTTACGATATTTGTACTTTTTCATCAAATGTCTCGTTCATATTAAAGGAGATGAATTGATGCTGTTAGAATTAGTGTCCTTTGTTTTTAAAGACGAAGAACATTGTAGTTGTAAACATTTTTCTTTCGCAACTTCTATTTTTTCCGTTTCCATCCTAGATTCTGAAGCAGTTACAGTCGTTGAACTTACAGAACTTTCTAACTGCAGTCTACAAATTTTAACAATTTAAGAAAATGTAATTATAATTATTTTTAGGGTGAAGTGGGGTAATTGCGAGGGTCATAGCTAAAATTGAATTTTCAACTTCATGCCATTTGTAACTCAATAGGTTTTAAGGTTTAATTTTTACTGGTTATAGCAAGAGTATATCAAGCTTTCTCATCGAATATAAAGATGTTTTTTTAAATTACATAAGGGATGTTCTTTATAGATAAATTTTTAAAAAGTGGCAACACTATTGCATTTCCCCGGTCAAACGGGGTAAATGTAATAATGGGCTAGAATTCTCTTATAAATTGAATCTACGGGAAACAGGGGATATTGTAATAAAATACACAATTGGAAATAAACTTTGGTTTTTATTTCAAAAAGGTAAGACAAAAACTTACAGAGAGGGGAACTTTTTTATAGAAACAGACGTAAAGGCTAGATACATTTTATTAATACCAATTACGAAATAATTAAGTTTTGAAAGTTATAATTAGAAGATATAAGGCCACATTTATATCAGGATTTGGAAATATTTTAATAACAGGATCGATAGTAATCAAGTCAATATCTTCAACGTCGGGCCACACAAACACGTTTTCTTTACATCGTACAAATTTTACCTCCCAACGACTTTCATCGACTTTCTTTTGCACGAGACCCACAAAATATTTTATTGATTTTTTGAATGGGTATTTCACTATTAGCCATTTATTAACGTCCATACTGTTGGGAAGTTCGTTTTGTTCCTCCTCCTCTTCCTCCTCTATCATCTCTACTAAACCTATACTAGCATCAGAATCTGCGTACGATATTTCTTTTTCTGATTCTTCACTTTCTGTGCTGTCACTTTCCGGAGTTACATTTCTTTTCTTCCCTTTGGCTTTACTAATGCCCTTTTCTTTGGCTTCACTGATAGTCTTCCCTTTAGCCTTCTGATTTTTCTTGGTATCTTTTCTATCCTTCAATACTGCAAGTATTTCAGCAGACGTGATAACCTCGGCGCCCGAGGCGACTTTACGCTTTTTTTGTTTGGGTGGTAGAGTTTTCTGATGTAGAGTGCGTAGTATAATATGCTCTATTGACGTTGTTTCTGTAGCCAACGTTTGTGAGTCTTGTAGTCGTGGTGTTACTTGCACTGGAAAGGTACGATGAGATGCCGATGGTTCTGGATTTATTTGTTCTTCACCTTCTGTTTCTTCCACATATTCTACTTTCATTTCTTCCGCATGTGCAAATTCTGTGTCTTCCGCATGTCTATATTCTGTTTCTTCCCCATGTTGACCTTCTGTTTCTTCCGCATTTCTTTCCTTCTGAGCTATCTCCTCTTTGTATTTCTCCCAACGCTGTAATGACTCTTCTGAAAAAATTTCTCTGGGTATCACATTAGGATTAAATGAATATATTCCACCCTTATTAAATTCGCTCATGATGACATCCTCAGAAACTTTTGTCCAAGTTTCGCCCAAAAATTGAGAAAACAATGATTTTGGAAGCTTTTGTCCAATATATTGCCTCTGCCAAGTTGTAACTGTTTCATCCCACTTTTGCTTACATGATCTAAAAACCGAAAGGTCTAAAGGTTGAAGACGATCACTAGTATGAGCTGGAATTTTTAGAATCGTTATGTTGTTCTCTAAAGCAGTTTCGACGAGATCAGCTGAAACGTGGGTTGAGTGACCATCGTATAACACAAAGACAGGTCGTTCTTCGCCCAAAGCGGGAATAAGGGTTTTCGAGAAATAATTTGTAAATATTTCTTTCTCCATTGCAGCGTATGCCGTGCCGGGAAATTCTTTTCGCCATTCATCCCACATGTTCTTGCCCTTGAAAATGGTTAAAGGTGGAACTCTACAACCCGCAGCATTAGCAGCTAAAGCAAAAGTGGTATTTTCTCTTCCAGATGTGCTTGTTCCTCTCGACGAGCTTTGACCTTTCTCTCCAACAATTTTGGTCCTTGATGGATCTATGCATAAACTACTTTCATCTAAATTCCATATTCTATCATGTTTGTCTTCAAGTTTCAATTCTGTCAGAGCCTTCTTCAGAAGGTCGAAGTATCCATATATAATGAAAGGATCGCTGGCTGCTTTTTTCCTCGCAACTTCCAAGACTTCGGGCTTCCGTATAGATAAATGATGGCGTCGTTTAAAATTTAAGAACCAGTCTTCTCCAGGTACTCCATCTTTAAATGGTGTTTTCAGTTTGTTTACTCTAACATATTCGCCTACCAACTCAATAATTTCCTTTCTAGTCAGTCCAAAGCCCCATTTAGCCAACGTCTTGATGGAAGTGGCCAAACTATTCTCCACATATTCGGAAAGGGCTGTTGGTCTGCCTCTTAACTTCCTAATTGATCCTCTAGATCCCTACATCGGCAATATAATGTAGAAAACGGGATTCCATAAATCTTTGAGGCTTTATGAATTGCAAGTCTACGAGCTTTTATCTCACTGACAGCACTTTTTAAGTTTTCTTCTGAATATTTGGGCTCCTCAGCCCTTTTCTTTACATAGTGTCGTACCATCTTTAAGGAAAATGCAAAACGGGGTAAATGCAATAACCTATTCTATTTGCCCCGTGTACTATTATTGTATTTTCCCCAACAGTTGAAATCCTCGGGACAAATGCAATAGTACCCACGACTTTTAATCTATAAACATTTTCATCAAATACATATGTATAATGCATTTTGGAAGAAGAATTAATGATAATAATAAAAAAGTTCAAGAACATACCTTCTCTATTCGGATAATACACGATTAAAGATTGCGCATCAAATTTTAGTAACTCACATTTCAGTTGCCATATGCGGAATGAAACGTCATACCTTCTGGGTTGGCAAAATAGGTTCATGCAAGTGTTTACTGCGTAGTTGAAGAAGTATACTACTCCCCCCAGAGATGACAGGACTAGTTCTGATAGGGACAATAGGATATACGGCAACTATTACTTTTACCCCGCTATTACAATTACCCCACTTCACCCAATAAAAAAATACCTTCCTAGCAGTAATGCTTGATTTTGGAGAATCATGATAGTAGAAACCGTGTCTACTTCTGCGCCGTCGACTTTTTGGTGGGGGTATTGTTTACACCCTGGGGGCTCGGGGTCAAGGGTCCGGATGTTGGGTTTGTTGACCGAGGTCGAGTATGACGTCATTTGTTTTTGTTTTTTGCTGTGGAAATTTTTATTGTTAATTATTTATTAATGATTTTATTAATTATATTTGTTTAAAAATAGATAGACAATTTGTTCATAACGAATTTTTGAAAGTATTGATAGGAATTTGAGATAAATTAATATTAGTTTTAAAAATAGATTGGGAAATATGTCCATAATAATTTTTGAAAGTATTTTGTAAAAACAATTCTTGGAAATTTACGTAGTTTTTATTTCTCGGAAATTGAGTATTTTTGGATGTTACATACTTTCTCTTTGTCATAATGTCATTTGTTTGAAAATATTTGTTTATTTTATTTTTAATGTTTTTTTTTTATAAAACAATTAACAATATATTATATTGTCATTTTTACTTACCCTTGCAAATATTACTTTCTCCATTCAAAATAAAAACATCTATTACAATACAGAAATGAAGAAACAGAATATAATTCTGGACAAACTGTTGTCTTTTGTTTCGTCGTCCTCACAAAATTTAACTTTCCCTTTAAAATATTTGAAACTCATTTAAAACCAATTAGTGATTATAGATAAAAAGGCAGTCAGTATGGATACCATTTAGTCTTGTAACTTCTGTTCTACAAAAACGTTTCAAGTGCTAGAGAAAAAATGTGCGACAATAATGAAACAGTTGTGTTAGATGAAGAGCATTACAAAATGTTTTTTAAGACATGCGACGATATAATATCGGAAACAGTTCACAATGAAAGTAATTGTAATAATAATGACGCACCTGATGAAATTATTATCGACAACTCCAAGGTGTCAGAAGAAACGGCTAACTGTGAAAATTATTTCAAGGTATGAACTATTGCTATTGTTTAATTTTTGAGTGTAACGAAATAATTGATAAAATCCTCAATAACAATGAAGAACGACATTCTGAAGCATCACAATTCGGAATTGGAACTTTAAACATTTTTCTCAGCGATAAGTAATAATATAGAATTTGTTCTAGGGGAAGAAAATTTTGAAGAGTTCTTTAAAGTCTGTGATGAGATTTTAACTGAAGCAATACCCAACAACAAAAATCAATGTCATGATGAATTTAATAAAGTAATTGATACACCTGATGAAATAGAAACTGGAAGAGAAAGCCATGAAAATTATTTAAAGGTATGCAATATTGTTTCGATTAATTTTTATTTTTTGATTTATGGTATTTTTTTTTAAGAAATGCAATGAAATAATTGACGAAATTTCTAATACTGACCATCAACAAAATAATGATGTATCAGAGTACGGTGGTGGAACTTCGAATGATTCCCAACCCATACCTGAGCGGTTTACAATTATTAGTGAATCAGAGAGGAACATAAAACGGGTCAAGCTGCGAGGAAAACAACTCGTTTTTCAAATAACTGATCCTCCAACAAGAGAAATCGCAGTATCGTGGTTTCATGACGGTATTAGCGACGTGGTGAAATATATTTTAAACAACATACCTGCTAGCGATCAAATAAATTTGACTATGAATACTCCAAATTTAGAATTAGGACCAGCATGGTTAAGTTTTAGGAGAGCTGATCAACTCTCAACAGATATGGTATGGGACATGTTAGCAAAAATACTTCAAAGCAATTCAAAATTATTTTCGAATGGTAAATTTAGTATTGAATTAGTCCAAGTTAGTCTTCCTATTGGCAGCGGTCAAAATTATAGTTTTCAATTTGCAGAAATATGTAGGAAAAAACATGGAATTGTTTTCATAAACAATAACGATAATTTATGTTTACCGAGAGCATTAGTTGTCGGCGAAGCATGGGTAATGAAAGATATAAATTTCAAAAACCTTTCTAAAGATTTTAAAGGTGTACAATTAGAAAAAGCCCGAAATTTATGTATTAAGGCCAATGTCCGAATCCCTGAAGAAGGTGGAGGCATACCAGAACTAGTAGAATTTCAAAGATATTTGAGTAATTTTAATATAGTTGTTTATCAATTCAATGGGAGAGGCACAGTTCTTTTTGAAGGTTTTCGCGGATCAAATTTACCAAGAATAAATTTGTTGCATCATGAATCACATTTCTCGGTTATAAAAAATTTAACATCTGCTTTTGCTTGTAGTTATTTTTGCGAACCATGTCACAAACCTTATGATCACAAAGGTTATTATCGATGTGATAATCCGTGTGAGTGTTGTTTTCAATCTCCAGCATGCCCTAAAAACACATTTTTAATTTCATGTAAAAACTGTAATAGAAGATTTCGTGGTCAAAAATGTTTGGCTAACCACGAAAATACAGCTTTGTGTACAAATTATAAAATGTGTACAAAATGTTTTAAAACATTTGAAATTCGAAAAATTAAAAATCATATATGTGGAGAAGTATATTGCAGTGTATGTAAAGAGTACAAGTGTTATATGAAAGTAGAAACTGAACCTAAAAAATCTGGTAAAAATTTATTATATATGTACTATTTTTTTTCTCTTTGTTAGGTTATTAAAAATATTACCTTTTTTTTACTACTACAAAAACTTCGGTATCGCAGGAAATATTTTCCGCGGATATCCTAAAATACATAATAACATTCATTTTTTCTTTATTCAGTTCAATATTATCTTTCTACTACATTTAAATGTATTGCTGGTTCAATAGTAGACTCGATTGCAGTCATACATTTATAAACAAATTGTCAAATTATCATTCTAATCAAAAATAATTGCAAATTATAGACACCTAGATGTTGAAGCACCAGGGAAGATATCGGTTGAAACTTTTTTCCCCTGGGTCTTCATTCTGAAAACATTTATTTTGTTATAATTATTTGTAACAAATATTTTTGAAAGTTAATTTAAATTTGAAGGACTTACTTATTCTGTATTTGTTTCCTTATTGAAGAAATATTTGGCAAACTTACTGATGAAAGCTTCTACGAAGCTTTTTGACATTTGATGGTTCATCACATATTAAACATGCTGAATCATTTAAAGTTCAAGGTTCAAACCAAACAAAAAATATACACAAAGCGTAAATAAACTTTACCGCATCTAACCTTACAAAATCACCTTTACAAGTAGAATAATAATAACAAACTAGGCAAGCAACACACTATACAAAACAAAAGCCTCGTTCCCTCCCATCCCCACCTAACCTCTCACCAGGGAAGGAATGGCTTCACAACAAACCATTGCGCAGTATACGGAATGCGGCGTCTAATTTATATTTAGTCTGAGGTGGTGACTATTAAAACTCCTCTCGATAAGTTGACCCTGAAATATGCAAACGGTTTTGCTCTAACAATAATATTTCACGAGATAACTTGAAATCGAGGGCTGAACCACTATTGGGTTGTGACGATGATCACTAGATTTGAATTTATTCTTCATGTTTAACGTTGTAGCCTTGTGGTTAGCATGTCAGTTTTTTGCTAAAGTTTGATTATTTAAATCAAAGTTCAAATCCCACAAGTAAAAATATTGTTTTTCATTTTTTATTGGTTTGTATTGTTTTGATTTACGCATACAATATAATTGTGTGGTTATATTGTATGTCGTTTGTTGTAAAATGTATTGTTGTATTTTGGTTATAGCTGCTAATGTTCATAAAATTGTTGTTTATCTGTCAGCTATTGTGTGGTCGAGTGGCTAGTGCGCTTGACCAGCACGCTAGATATCGTCGGTTCGATCCTACATGAAACTGTATTTTTTATATTTTTTATTCAAACTTAGCGAGAATTTGCAGGATGACTAAAAACGTGTTTGAACCTTTTTTGATATTTTTAACGGTTTTTCGGGGTATAAATACGAGCTCGAGTGTGTGCTCTCTCAAGGGAGCGTTAAGCCGGCTTCCCACGGCCTGTGGCGCGTACACGCCACTACCTGCTTTTGCGCGCAACGGGCCATGGGAAGGGGCGTCCTCTCCCATCATTTGTCGGTAAATGTTGCACGAGTCAAAGGAAACCCTCGGCGCGAGATGGCACGGCGTGTGTGATTGAGTTCCTGGACTTATTTCAAAATGAACCAGTAATTTGGAACCCCAGGCATGAGAAGCATAAGGAACGCAATGTTGTTAACGATCCGTGGGTCCGAATTAAAGAAAAAATGAGAGTAGATTTTCCTATAGAAGAAATAAAAAATAAAAAAAATTCACTAATGTCCACATACAGAAAGTTGTACGCCAAAGTTAAAGCGCAAATGAGGACTGGTAGCGGGACCGTGGATGTTTTCAAACCGGATTGGTTCGCCTTCGAAAAAATGAATACATTTTTACATGAAGTCTACAGACCAAGAAATACATTCACTTCAGAGGTATGCCATGTGTGAATACATATTTTATTATTGTTATATTTTAAGAAATACATGGGGAGAACTAAAATTAAATCGATTAGGTAGTAAATTAACTTAAAGTTAATAAGTAGTACAATCATTTACTAGGCGGATTCATAAAATGGATTAGCGCTAATATGTTTTTAAATCATTGATAACTTGGTTTAAAATTCAAGAAAATGCAGAAGTGAGTTTTAGTCTTTTATTTAATGCTAATAATAATATTTTTAAATAAAATATCAAAATCAATAATAAAATATTATTAAAAAAAAAAAAACTGAAATTTGTGCTAATACACTTTAAGAATCTGTCAGGGATTTAGAAATTGTTCTGCCATGGTACTGCACCATTAGTTACAAAATATTCAGCAAACGATTCCTGAATTTCCTTTGCTTCAATTCCTGATTTTCTTGCCACTTTTCGGAGAGGCAGCAAAGAATTTATTTCACTTTCATTATTGTGCCATAATCCAGGAATAAACTCTCCATCAATTTCCTTGTCGAAAGTTCCTTGAGGCGTGTATATCATACTTGATGATTTACTTCTCCTTAAAAAAATGTGTAGCAAAACACGAGTTTCTGTTATTTTTGAAACCTTGTCGGGTTCGATTAGCATTGGTTTTCTAAATACTCTAAAAACAGATGCCATTATCCCAAATACGTTTTCAACAGCCCTACGAGCACGTGACAGGCGATAATTAAAAACTCGTTGAACACTTTCTTTCTCATAAACTCCAGAGTAAGGTTTCATAATATGTGGACCTAAAGAAAAAGCATCATCTCCTACGAACACATATGGTACAGGTACTTCTTTTTGTGGAAGTGACTCATAAGGTGGGAGGTTCAACTGGTTTTCATGTAATTTAACAAACAAGGTTGAATTTCTAAAAACACCCCCTTCACTTATTCGACCCTGGCATCCAATATCCACAAATGTAAAGCAGTAGTTAGCGTCGACCAATGCTAATAATACAACGCTGAAAGTACCCTTATAGTTATAAAATTCAGATCCGCTTTTGATAGGACATTGCATAACTATATGTTTCCCATCTATAGCTCCCACGCAATGGGGAAAATTCCATATTTCTTCAAAATCCTTGGCAATTTTATGCCACTCAGCAGGAGTTTTAGGCAACTAGAAAAATTAAATTTAAATAATACAAATATTTGTAAATTAAATTTTTGATTTCTTTTAAATGAGTTACTATTTTAAAATTTTATCAATATTTATTTTTAGGAACTAGAAAACAAGTCATCCACTGTTGAGAAAGTATCAAATGATAATAATGATGAGCTACAAGAACTCTCTGAAAAATCATCCAATGAAGTATTAGTAAGTCCAATATCAACCAAAAAGAGAAAAATTCAAAAGATAAGTGACATTGAAAAACGAATGGATGAAGCATATAATATTTTACGGAATATAAGCACTCAACCCGAACAAGATGAATGCTCTTTATATATTGAGTTATTAGGCAAAAAACTGCGAGCATTGAACGATCAAAATAGAGAGATCGCTATGTTTAAAATAAACAATATAATGTATGAATTAAAACAACTACAAACATGCAGTCATTATTCATCTTCATCCGGATTTTTGCGGTCTCCTCAACTTTATCCTCAGCCGTCTACAGCATATTTGTCACATCCGTCGCAACCACAATCAACATATATACCTCATACTGAGTTGTCACCTGGTTCACCGTCTTTGCCTCACTTTCATTCTTTGCCAAGCTCACCTTTAACGCCCCAAACACAGTCAATTCCAAGTCCATCTTATTTAATGCAAACATCACAAGATTTGTCACCACAATATCACACACAAATATCCTCAAATCTGACACAATCAACTAACATACAAAAATCGTCGCAAATCGTCAAATTACCATATTCTCAACAACAACCACTCTCAAGATCGTCACCATCTCAATTAGAAACAATTTCACATTTGTCTTCATCTACTCATCCTCAATCACTCTCAAACTTATCATCTTATACCGACTCCTCTAATTCTCAATCTCCTAACATGCCACCCACTCAAGACAGCGAGTTTGATACTTTTATTTCTTAAAACTAATTTTGTTTCATGTGTTTTATACTTTAGAATTATTATTTATTTTCTCTGTGTATCTAATTATTTATAATAAATATTATTTCTCACCTTTATTTCGTTTTTTAATTCCTTTATTAAAGCATTACATACTTCAGATACACATCTTGACACTGTTTGCAACGAAAATTTAAATAAAAAAGACAAACTTGTGAAGCTGTCTCCGGTAGCCAAAAACCTTAGTGTCACTGCCAATCGCTCTTGTATGGTAATACACTGTCTCATGTTTGTATCGGTTTTTCCAATAATGTGGCCAATTTCGTTTAACAAATATTCGAAATCTGTAGCAGACATTCGGCAAAAGTTTTCAAATTTGCCAGATGGTTCTTTTGTAAAATCGTACAACATATTTGTTGCATTATACCTGTACATAATATTAATAAAGTAATCACGATTATTTGGAAAATTCAATACATTTTAGAATATAATTATGATTTTTATATACTTACGTAGTTCGACTTTTATTGAAACTTGACATCCACCAGCGTCTTTTTTGTTTTAGTTTCTTTTGTTTTAAAATTTCTCCGGAAAATAAAACATAAGAAGCTGCACACACAGCAATTTTTCTCCGTTGACTATTCATAACTGCATATGCATAAGTGACAAATTATCTTAAAATCAAGATGGCAGGTGGCTCGCCCAGGCCCTAGCATGCTTGCGCGCGCTCCACGTACTACGCGCCAACGCGCCGTGGGAATGGTCGAGGTTTGTAGAAGCTCGTGGAGCGAAGCGCGTCTACACAGGTAGTGGCGTGTACGCGCCACAGGCCGTGGGAAGCCGGCTTTAGCTCTCCAACGAGCCTAAGATGGTGTGTGCCGTCTTCTGCGAACCTGGGGCGCGATTCTCGACACCGTTCGTATTCGTACGAATGCGAAAGCGAAGCGAAGCTCCAATGCGAACAGAAACTCTAAACCGTATTCTCGACAACTCTTCGCTTCGCGTGTCGTTCGAACACGAATACACGAAGTGCAATATTTGGCAACGTTGCATAAGACAGCTGGACAACTTCACACATATTTTGACATCACATTTTGTCAATTTGAGTGTGGAAGAAGGTTGAGTGTCAGGTAGAAATTTATTAATTGAATATGGAATTAAGCAAGAATAGTTGCAAAATATCCGAAAGCCAAAGGAAAATACTGGTAGAATATATTAAAAAGTTAAGCTTGTAAAATATTCTTATTATATGATAACAAAATAATACAAAAAGATATATCAAGACCAGTCGGTCTTTTCTTTGGTTCCATAAAAGGTCCTACAATATCCAATAAAAATTCAAAAAGTCTCTTATCAACACGAAATATTTTATGAAACATATTATACGATAGTTCATTAATCGGATTTCTTACTATTACATTTTGATTTTCTTCATTTAATTCATTTTGTAATTCGTCCATTTTCCTTACTGAAACAACGTCCACAAAACTCAAGTACATGAAAGCGAATGACTCAACACGAAAGCGAATGGTTTAACCCACTCGCTGCAATACGAACAGTATTCCACGAATTCGTAACGAAGCGAAGGGTCGAGAATACAGTTATACAAATTTTGTTCGCTTTCATGCGAAAGCGAACGACCTTGGCGATTACGAACGTTCAAGAATCGAGCCCCTGGTGAGGGCCAGGTGAACCGGTTGTGGATGACCTTGGCTGCCTCTGACTCAGTGCTGTTGGTGTGTGCCGGCAGCTCGTGAGAGAGTGCAGAAGGTGGACCGTATCGGTGTAGCCGGTTGTTTTGTGCAGTGGTGTTGGCCGCTGTTCACCGTAATCGCGATTGTCAATGAGTGTTGGTGTGTGCCAACACTGTCTTAGATTGAAATCGCGATTGTTGATGGGTGTTGTCAAGTGACAACACTGTAACCGTACCGTGTTTCCGTAACTTTGGTGTGTGCCATTGTTACTCGTTCATAGCGTGTTCCCGCAACCTTGGTGTGTGCCATTGTTGCCCGTTCATTGTTGATCGTGCATAGTAGAGAAAATATCCTGCAAGTATCGCTGGTTCATTGTTACTTTGCTTTGTTATATTTATTAGTTTCTCGTTTTAATATATTTTAATAAAATATTAAAAATGATTACAATTGATCTCATTGTCAAAAGCCGAACTCTGTCTCCACTAAGCTACCCGAGCCCTTTTTGGCGTTCAAGCCACCCTTTTCAGCGACGCTATGAGAGCGTCCTTTCCAGGATGGACCATTTCTCCTTGTGCTGTGTTTCCGATTGATTGGCGCTCGAGCAAACCCTTTGACAGCACGGAGAATGAACAGGGACGTCATTACAAAATGGCGACCGAATAGGGACAGCGTCCGTCGTCGCCGTTACAGGGTGTACATTTTTAAGAAATACTTTTGGAAATACGAGGAGTACATGACAATACTTGAGAGTACTTGGAAATACTGAGGAACAGTGTTGGTAGAATGCTATCTTGTTTAGTAATAGATGGTAGCATGAAAACGTAATAGATTTTAGAAAAACTACTGCATGGGCAAAATTTAAAATAATTTTATTTTTCTCTAAATATGAGAAAGGTAATAAATTGAATTGGTAAAAAAAGTTTTGGAATAACTTATTAACCATTTATTATTTTATTAGCATTAATTACATAAAACTTAAATAGCTCTTTGCCATTTTCAAAATGAAATATCTATATTTTGGGGAAACTATCTCCCTATGTTAAACGTAAATATAACGGATTTCTTGCCCCATTCTAAACGATTACAGCGTTTTAAATTTATTTCTTTTTATAAAGTGGCTTGCGTCTTAATAATAACCTGGGGCCTGTTTCTCAAAAAATACGGGACTAGTATTACTAGTCCGTACACTAGTAATACTAGTGAAGTCTACTAGTTTTTGTTTCTCAAATATACAACTGTAAAATACTAGTTACAAGTTGGGAAATAGTATTTACTAGTGCATTTGACAAAAATTTTTAGTATTTTGTTTCTCAAAATATTTGTGTTGACTGACAGACTTGTAATTTACTAGAGAAAAGCTACAAGTGTCAAAAGTCTTCTAAATTATAAATATAAGTTTTACTAGTCGAATTATTTTATAGTTGTGTGTTTTTTTCTATTTCATATATGTAATTCACTGGTTTTCCGTTAATTTATATTTTTAAAAAATAAGATAATAATGTGGTCAAGTGACTCGGAGTCTAGTGATGAAGTAGTTGTGCGTCGTCAAAAACTATTTAAAACAAGAATAAATTATGCCCATATAGAAACCTCATATGAGTTTAATGACAGGTTTAGACTCACGGCAAATAAGTTTGAAACATTTATTAATTTATTAGAACCTTTACTTCAGCGAGATACGAACAGAAACCATGCATTATCCGTAAAAATACAACTTCAATTAAGAATCAAAAATTAATTTTATTTAGTACTACTTTTTTATAACATTAATAAAAATTTAATCTTAATCTAAAAAAATTAATTCTCTACCATCTTCTCCTACTATTTCTCCCTTTTCATTTAACGTATAAAAAATTACATAATTGAAATTTTCCTTGTCGTCTTTTATCCCTACTGTAAATTTTGACCTGTTTTTCAATCCCAAATCCAATTTAGTTTTGTAATTTTGTAATTCCAAATATTCAATTTCTAGTTTTAATTTTTTGCTCTTCTAATCTAAATCATTTTGATGTTCTTCGAAAAATGAACCGCCTTTTGTCACAAATATTTTAAATTTTTTATGTCGAATTTCCGTAAAATTCCCAGGGGAAACCATGAAACCAAGGTTATATCATGGAATTACTTCCTGAGGTTCACTGGTATCCAATCTACTTACACCCTCCAATTGCCTAATATGCTGTCGACCATCCTCTGGCAAACCCATAATGCGTGTATGTACACCCTAAATGCATTGTATGCAAACAATGATTTAGCAAAAGAATTAACAATGTAAAAAAAAAATTACTTCATTACTGATGATGCTAATATTTTCTAAAATATTTTCATCTTCGATCATTAGATCTTTTTGATTTAAACCAATAATAGATGGTGATCCTTTTTCTTTTCCTATAATTTCTAAAATAATATCAATGGGAGTTTTTTTTTTTTTGATTTCTTTCCACCTTTTCCTCCAGTTTGTTTGGTATTGTCAATTTTAGTCTATTTTGTCTTATAAGTTTATTATATTATCTAGGAGGTAGTGTTTTCTTAATGTATTCTATCTTAATATATTATATTTTATTTTTAAGTAGATAATTATCATAGGGAAAGAATCTTACCAATGTAGTTTTTTTAATGTTTGGCCAAAAACTGTCCCAGATATATTTGTAGTCTTTGTCTGTTTTTATTAAACCCAAAGCGTTGCAAGTTTGGCATATTTTTGTCCATTCATTTACTTTATCTGCCTTAGTTATTCTATTAGAGAATGCTCCAAATAAAATACCTTTAGCATCTCGAATCATCCCCAAAAAAGTTAATTTCGCATCCAGCGTGGACATTTTTATTGAAAATAATTTATTTTCAATATAAAATACTTGAAAATGTCAATGTCACTCAGATAATTGAATCATTTGATTTAAATTTTTATAATATATACTAATATTAAAAAAAAAAAAACTACTAGACTATTGAAAATGTTTCAGAAACACTATTTTACTTGACTAATAAAATTTCACTTGTAACTAGTATCTTGTGAACTTGTAAAACTTTTCAGAAACCTTCTTTGAGAAACACAATTTAGTAGTACTAATAAAAATTTCACTAGTAACTTGTAACTTGTAAATTAGTATTTTTTGAGAAATAGGTCCCTGTTAAGGTGTCCATGAAAAAAAAAGAATCCTTATTCAGCAATTCCTTGCAATATAAGATACTGTCACTGGTCTTTGTCTTAAGTAAATTTAATTGTGAAAATACTCGTTCTGCTGCAGCAGAAAAGTGTGGGAGTGAAAATAATCCCTTAACTAGCTTTGTTACATGAGGAAACAAAATCACTGATTTCGTTTTTTAAATTGAAAATTTTAATCCAAAATTCTTCTGCCGGATACTGCTGATAGCGTTTAAGTTCTGATAAGTCAGCCGGTAACCGCCATTCTGAATTTAACTTTTTGATGTCTGAAACCAGATGTGGTAACAGTTTTAGACTATCGTGAGCAATACTAGTTATTTCTCCGGATAAGGCTTTGTATGGACCAAATTGTTCAATAAAATGCAAAATGGGATCATTAAAATTGAACTTTTTTTAAAATTCTTTGGCAAGTTCAATATAGAAATCTAAAGTTCTAAGCTTAAATTTTTTATCTCTTTTAGATCAACATTTTTGTTTAATAACAATTCAGTTTTAGCACCAAAATAAATGCTTTGAAGCTGCAAATTATGGGGGTTAGCAACATCTATATTCTCCAGCGAGTGGTTATTTAGATGCAATATATTTATACAATTTCTTAATATAGTACTATATAAATATCTAACCCTACTAAGCAACAAATGTAATTTGGGTTTTTCTGATTGGAATTCGATATTTAATTTGTTCACAATATCCAAAATGTATGACAAAAATGAAAAGTAGGTAAATTTTGTAAACTGGATTTTTTAAAGAATTTAAAATTACTTCAGTAGAACGTAAATTATCCTTTAAACATTCATTTGTAAAAAAAAAGTAAAAGTGCACTCCAATTTTCCAATACACGATCCACTGCGGCCTGTAATATTAACACAGTATAATTCGTTTATAATTTTAAATTGAATATTAAAACAACCTAATTTTTGTTCAAAGTTAAAAATTACCTGAAGAGAAAGCCACCTGGTCTGACAAGGGTGAAGTAATTTGTGGGGTTTCAGTTAAACAAAACCGTGAAATTCCAAACAAAACCGTGAAATTCCTTGTCTGTCTAATCTTTTATTGCTGTGAGAAAAATAATTGTATAGGTTCCTTAAAAAATCTTCCAAACATCTTGGTAACTTTTTCGCAGCAGTAGAGGAACAAAGATAACATGAAAGACACACGCATCCGAGGATATAAATGTTAGGCAAAATTTGTTTAAATTGGGGTTGAACTCCATTAATGTTACCCATCACAGAACAATTACCTTTCGGCCGCTAGGCCTATTAAATGGGCCCATAAACCAAATTTTTAAATATTTTTAAATGAAAGTTTGTTTAATTTTGAAGCAATTCGTGGTATCAAAAAGTCATAATTGTTTTTTGTATAACTGCATTTGATTTTTAAAGAAACCTATAGCTATCTTTCTCACACCAGTTTCTGTAGTAGGCTGTGCGAGAAAGATACCAATAGTGTGACATCACCTGTGGCCTGGAAATAAATTTAAATATCTCGCAAAGTAATTATTAAAAAAATGTTTTTTTTTATCTTAATCGTTATTTATTGAGTAGTACTTTAAGGATAAAGTGTATATTTTATTATATTTTGTTATGGTTTATGGGCCTATTGTGAACAGGAATTTCTAGTTCCGTAAAGTACTGTCAGATAGCATTAATTAGATCTTCTGCAGAACTGAACTTTATTTGTATTAAACTCAAAACTTATTTCTCCATTGTCCATCATAAAATCGATCTACAATAGCTAGTGATTAATCCACGCTAATGTCGGTTGTTTCATCTAATAATTATCGAAAACTTAGTCTTCTTAAGTTTTTCAGTAATTTGATAAATTTGCTCTTTACCTAAACAATCGTTTGTTAAAGCTTTGGTTCGACATTTTTTTTTTTTTTTTTTTGTGTTTGAGAATCTTGACAAACTGAACTAATTAACCCATTAACGGCCGAGGTATTTATTAAGAATAAAAGACAAAAACTGTTTATAGTGTTTAATTATAAATGTGAACGACATTACAAAACTGTATTAAAAAAAAAATATATATTACAGCCCATATTAAAAAAAAATGGTGTTGCATTTTCGCAACGTTGGCCTCTTGGGTAGTTATTATTATCCATATATACATTTATTTAGAATGAAATGTTTTGAAGCATTTGGTATGTAAATGCACCTTACATTTGTTGCACATAAACACTGTTGTGCTCCTACATGCTCGACATCGTCTTCTTGCATTTCCTGGATGTTTTTCAATAACGTGCCCTTGACTATCGTATTGTACTTCTTGTGGCAAACTTGCTCCTGATGAATTTCCGAGATTGATGTTGTGCGGATTATCAGATTTTAGCAGAGCTAAGACAAGGTAAGAACGGAAATCAAGTTGGGACATTTGATTTTCATTTGCGATATTGTAAATTTTCCATGAATTTACTATAGCACTATCAATCATGTTGATGAACAGCGGCCACCACCACTTTTTTCCTCTAATTCTAATTCTATAATTTGCTATACCATTGTCATGCAGGTCTACTCCGCCCATGTGTGTATTGTATTTAGCAATGGCATCGGGTTGTGAAATTATAATTTCTTTTTTCTCTTTTCTACTGAAACGCTTCGTATTTTTCAATGGTTCCGTTTTTCCGAAATTGGTAATTATTGTGACAACGGAATTTTCATTCCAACGAATTACACTAATTTCCGATTTCGTGTCAAACATTGAATCGTAGGTGCCACGTTCTTTCTTTTCTAATATTTTTTTAGACTGTACAGGGCATTTTGCATTTCTATTTTCTCGTACGGTTCCCATTGCAAAATATCCTTTATTTGCAAGTATGGCTAATAACTCATACGAGGAAAAGAAATCAAAATAGATTTGATGCTCGGCTGGCCTGTCAACATGTGAAAGTAAACTCAATACAACATTTGCTCCTAAGCCCAGTTCTTTATTTACTTGATCCTTGCTAGCACCACCATATGTTTGGAACTGATATAGATATCCTGTAGATGAACACAGACACCACAATTTAAAACCAAAGCGCACCGGTTTTCCTTTGATGAACATCTTTGCAGAATGTCTCCCAAAATATGGCACCATCTCTTCATCAATTGACAAATGTGTAGAAAAAATGCCAAACTGCAAGAACTTCTTATTGAGCGCATCCATTAGAGGTCGAAGTTTGGCAAACTTGTCGGATTTATCTAAATTTTTATTATCAGATAAATGTATGTTCCGTTTTATTGAACGAAATTCATTTCTAGACATTGCTTTTCTTACTAAATCAATTCCTTTATCTTCATCTTTAGACCAGTACATACTAACTTGAGGTAAGGTGTGGTACCCCGAAAAAATTAGTATTCCAATAAACGTCTTCAATTGATTTGTTGTAAATTTAAAATCATGCCGATTGTTGTCACATGCATATTTTATTGAGAAATTTACAATTTCGGATAATATTTCTTCGTCAAAGAACTTATAAAATATATCTAGAGGCGACAATCCCCCTAAATTATTTTTTATATCTTCTGTCAGATTTATTTGACTAATATTAGGTACATTACTGTAAATTGGTTCTTGCTTTACCCAATTAGTTTCAGGTTTTGACTTTTTCTTGGATTTAGTTTTTTCCGATGTTTCTTTTTTCGTAGAATTTTCGGCAACTAACTCATTGTCACTGGAACTATGTAAATGCACTTCAAACGTACCTGCTATATCTTTAGGTGCGTTATTCTTAGAAATCATAACATTGTCATCCAGATCTTCCTCATCTGTAACTTCGTCGGTCTGGGGTGGAATGTATACGGCGTCAATAAGATCAGCATCTTCTATGTCAGAATCTTCCTCCAAAATAGCTAATAATTCTGCGTCCGTAAGCGGTCTCTTGAGTTCGTAAGCCATCTTTAGGTAAAAATTGACAAATATTATTGTATATACATCAACAAAAAAAATCTATGTACATACCTTTTTTATATAATAATGTCCAAATTATAAAATTTCTTCAGTTTTACATAAAACACCGTATTTTATATTGACAAATTACAATAAACACCATAACAATATGCAAACATACAAACACGTCCTCATGCTACAACTTCAATACTATCAATGGCCAACGTTGCGAAAACGCAACAGTCAAGTTTACACTAACAAATCTCGGTACACAGACAATATTTTTTTAAATATTACAGTAATAAAAAGTAATAACATTAGTTATTTAGTGTTCGTACCAATTATGGGGATATAACTACAGAGTTAGTAAATATAAAATAATTTAAAATATACAAAAATACTACCCATTTTTAATAGAATTCAGAATTTTGTATACAGGACATAAACAAATATACACACATTTTTTTAACTTTACAATATAGTTTGAACCTTCAACAAATGTACAACATAGAATAATATTTAGTTTTGTTTTTAAAAAGTACTCTAAAAAAATCAAAATTAGAATGTTGCGAAAACGCAACGTCGGCCGTTAATGGGTTAAATGTGTTAGATCAGTGGTTCTCAACCTCTTTGAGCCTAGGTCCCCTTTTGGTGATCTTGGAAATCCTGTGCCCCCCCCCCCCCCCCCAACATATAGCCTACATAAAAATTAATCAGGATAAAAATGTGTAAAATAAATAACAAAATAATAGCTTTTAATGCAAATCGAATTCAATAAAATATACACAAGTTTAAGAATTAATGTGAGGGTTGACATAGTTTTTCTTTAATAAGTAGTTTAATGTTAGGTGTCAATTATATAATAATGCACACCTAAGGTCACTCGCCACATCCAATCGTTCACGGTGCTTCGATATTATATTACTAAGAGCAGAGAACCCAGACTCACATAATTACGTTGAGGAAAATTGTACTAACAATTTTAATGCTTCCCTAGCAATTTTCGGGTAAATTTTTTGATAGCTTATCCAGAACGTTTCAAGGGTCATTGTTCGAAATTGTTCCTTTGTATTTGTGTCACACTGCAGCTCAATAGTCTCCTCCTGAATATAGTTCGGCAGAGTATCAACTTCGATATTAAAAGGAGCTCTTATCAATTTGAACTGCCAATCTTCTGAGGAAATATCTGGGAACTAACCCATGAAATCATTATGAAGTGAATTGAGATGTGAACAAATGAGGTCATTTAGTTCATATTCATCAGATTTTCCGTCAAGTAGGTCATTCAGGCGAGGAAAGGAAGAATAGACTTTCAATACGACGCTTCCATAGCTTGACCTTCTCTAAAAAAACCTTTCATCACATCGTAAGGAGTCATTATATTTGTGTTTTTTCCTTGTAACTTAAGATTGTTCAGGGCCTCAAAAAAGTCCGATAGATAGGCCAAGGCCAAAATAAATGATTTGTCAGTAAACGAGGAATAGAGATCGTCTTTCCCTTCACTCAAAAGAAATATTTCCGCTGCTGAATTTGTACAACCTACTTAGCATGTTACCATTTGAAAGACAACCGACCTCCGTATGGAAAAGTAGACTTTAGTGCTCAGCGTTGAGATCATTGCAGAGAGCCTCAAAAATACGAGTTTTCAAGGCACTTGTTTTCACAAATTTGACAACTTTAATCGCTACCTTTAATGCACACTTGAGTTTTTCTGGTAAGGTTTTAGAAGCCAAGGCTTGCCTGTGGATAATGCAGTGAGATCCTATTAGTTGAGGATTTTTTCTTTTGTCAATTGTATGAATCCGGGTCTTAAGCTAATCATTGCAGGTGCTCCGTCTGTACAAATCCCTACTATTTTGTTCCAGGAAAGATCATTTTCAATTAAAAACTCGCACAGAGCAGAGAAAATATCAGAGCCCTTTGATGTGGTCTTAAGTGCTTTGGAGAACAATATTTCCTCCATTAATCGTTTATCATCGACAAACCGGCAATAAAATATTAACTGACAACTTTGGGAAATATCTGTTGATTCATCACACTGGAGGGAAAAACAAGGTGAGGCGGTCAATTTTTCTACCACTTGCTTCTTTAAATCTTACGCCATTTCGTCAATCCTACGTTTAACTGTGTCATTGGAGAGTGAAATATTTGACAATTTTTTGCTGCTTTCGTCACCAAGATCAATGGTGGCTGCAGTAAGCAATCTTGGTTTTATAAGGGACTCACCAATCGTGTGTGGTTTTTTATTCTTAGCAATTAAAAGAGAAAGTTCATGTGTTCTGTGTTAGATGATCCATCAAGAGATACGGCAAATTATGTTCGTGCAAGAACATAGTTAACTTTAACTCGCCGGCTGTAACCAAGTTCTCGTTTTTGAAAGTTACGATTTAAGTATGACTGTATCATAGGAGTCTTCTCAGCTTTTTAAAAGTTTTTAATATGCATATTTGTAGTCTCATGCCTCTCGATATGCGTTTTTCCACCACTGATACTTTTACAACATGCAGTACAATATGGTTTATGTAATTTTTAGTCCAGCCAAGTAAATTTGTTTGTCCATGCGTTTTAAAATTATTTTTGTTCTTGCGGTTTCAATTTTGTTTTTCGTTTTTACTTTACTGTCGTCAATACTTGAAAAACTTGAGTCAATATCACACGAATCAACATTCTCTTCGTAGGATGTCAATATTATTGATTGTGATGGTACTGCTGATACATCAGGTTTAGATTTATCTTCAGATCGTTCACGTCCACTCTCTACTTTTGATATAGCATTGATTTTATATACTACACCACTTATGACGCCAGTGGAAACTGAGTAAATAATTCAAATATTTTTCGTTAGATGTCACTGCTGTATATATCTCGCGATTTCATGTTAGTTGAATCCTCAAAGATTGGAAGAGTCTATTTTAGAGGAGAGGCCGTTATTTCACGGTCGGGAATAATCTACTACATACGGGAGGCTGTCATTTCACAACTCTAATAAATGTCGACCGTAGCGTCTAGCAACAGGATAGTAAGAAAAAGGAGAATATAGAACCACTAGTATTAGTAATCTGAAATTGGGAAGGAAGATATAAAAAATATACTATTTTCTACATTTTTTTATTTATTGAAGAACAATGTAAATAAAACAAATAACGGAGGTAGATACATAAACAAATAACGCTATTTCGTAAAATTTCTATTTCAAATGTCAAACGTTAAGAACTAAAAAAATAAATATAAATTTATTTGTAAATATTATTTACTTGAAATACTATATTTAGTTTACAATAAAGTTAAATTTATTATTCTTTATTATTAAAATTTTAAAAAAATAAAAAATTTAACCTATTCGGGACGATCGCCGTAGATGTACGGTTTTCATTCTCTACATTGGTGGCCTAGCGCCGTACTATGACGTTAAGAGTCATACGTTGCTTTACCGATCGACGTAAACATTTTTCTAAAAACATAATCTTGTGAGCCGATTACCGTACATGTACGACAGCACACTGTCGATTAATGAACTAGGACCGTACATGTACGTCGTCAACTTCCCTAGAAATAGACGAGTGCCGTACATGTACGTTACTCTAATGTGACACTGGAGACGTACATGTACGTTGCGGTTTTTTTGAGAAAATTAAAACGTATAAATGAGTAAGGTTAGCATTTTTATCAATAATAATAACAACAATAATAAGAACCATTGTATTTATTTCTATAATTATTATATACAATGTATAAAAAAATAAAGTAACTTATCAAAAAGAGGAACAAATGAAGGAGTATTAATACTTTTTTTTAGTATGGAAATCAGCAAAACATGGATGAACGCAAAGTGGAACATTACAATCTGCGCACATAAATTTCACGTCCTTTCTTCTACGCTTCTGTAGATTTGTGTTGCTGCATACGTGACATCTTCTCTGAGTCCGTGCACCTTGTGCTTTGGTTTGTGGAATAGGAGTAGGGAAATGTCTTTCCGTAAGTCGTACAGGATTATCCACCGTAGGTGGTCTTGGAATTGTCGGAGAAATTGTCGCATACTTCTCAATCATTTGTAACACAATTTTTTTTACGGAAATCACTAAATTGAGGTTTTTTTCCTGTATTCACTTGATACAATACGTACGAATTATAGAGTGCTAAGTCCATGAGATGAAAGAATACCTTCTTATACCATTTCAGTGATTTTCTTGCGCACTCTACAAAACTAACTTGCATGTCTGCTTTATCAATAGCTCCCATTTTATTGTTATATTCAATTATGCATTCAGGTTTTGTAATTGGCTCACCAGTTTGGAAATGTGTTTTCCCAGTATTTACCTGGTTCGCAGTAAATACTGTTGTAAGCATATGCACATACCTTTTGTCGCTCCATTTTATAGCTAAAAGATTCTCATCGTGAGCTGCTGAACACTGGCCCTTTTCAACTTGATCAAAAACGGGCATACCCTTTCTATTTGGCTTTACTGTTCCACAAGCACCTGTTCCCTCCTCTAGAAGGTGCTTGAATAGTATTGGGCTGGTATACCAGTTATCAACGTAGAGGATATGATTTTTATTCAAATACGCTTTCATTAGCGTTAGAACGATGTCACCGGATACACCAAATTTTTCTGTTCTGTCAATTTCGGTTGATGCTCCTGTATAAACAATGAAGTCCAATATATATCCAGATTCTGAATCGCAAATTTCAAACAGCTTTACACCAAATCTGTGTCTTTTTGAAGGAATGTACTGTTTGAAAGATAAACGACCTTTCCAGAGAATAAGACTTTCGTCGATTGCCAAATCTTGAAACGGATAGAAACTAGAAGAGAATTTTGATTTTAGCGAATCTACGATAGGCCTAATTTTTTGCAATGAATCAGTTGTATTCATCGATTGACTGTCAACAAAATGCAAAGCATATAATGTTTGCAAAAATTTATCCCGTGAAGAGATTTTGCGAAAAAATGGAGTTTCAATAGCATGATTTGTTGACCAATAATCCTTCAATGACGCTTTCTCAACCAAGCCCATCAATATGCATAAAGCTAAAAACTGGTACATTTCTGAAACATCTCTATCCACCCAACGAGAAAACGACGCCACGTTGCTTTTCAATGAATTCGCATATTTATTTGTTTCTTTGCATATAGCTGAAACTAAATCTTCATCAAAAAAAATTTGAAAATAGTCCAATTCAACAGAATTTTCATCAAGTTGCAGATGGCTTGCAATGCCAGAGTTTGATTTATCAAAATGTATATTTTTGGGAATAAAATCGTCATCAAATTGCCAGGAAATATTTATTTCCGGTTGTTTATTGGACTTTTTATTTGTAACATTAACCTGACTATTTGAAGTTCCCGGTTGATCAGTATTAGGCCCTTGTGTGTTAACGTTGTCCTGTTCTTTATCTATTTCTTGAACCAAGTGTAGAATTTCACCTTCAGATTCGCTGGAATATTCGTCTTCTTCATTTTCACTCGGTATATAATCACTACCACTTTCACAGAGTAATTGCTCCAATTCTTCGTCTGTAAGCCCTCTATTTTTGGACATTTTTTAATTTCTACATACACAACTAATAAGCATGCAGAACTCTGAACGAAGCGAACGCTGTGACTCATTTGTTGCTAATAGTCATAATATGCGCACTTCTCCCCACCCCGGCTGGGAGCTTGATGCGTGCGTTCCACTGGCCGTCCCGAATGGGTTAAATAGTCCTATTTCGGAAATAGTGCTACATCAGAATATAAGAATACAGTCTATAATAAGTTTCCACGCCTTCTTATCTTTAAAAAGACTGAGGAATTATTACTCGGCGCGTTACCTTTTTTTAAAGGGAAGTTCGCCAACAGCCATATTAACTCTTTTTAATTTTAAATTATGTAGATACTGTGAAATAAGAACAACAAATGACAGGCAATATTTTTACTGACAAATATCAATATTTATAAACTATAATTTTGAAGAATAGGGTAGTTACCATGTGTCGAATTTCAATAAAATAAATATCTTTATACAATAAGTCACGCATAATAAGATTTTCTATACGATATAAAACAATTATTGCTTATAAATTTATAAAATGCTAATTAAAATTCCGCACTCTTTGAATCAACCTCTCCGCTGTGACGTCACATGTTTTAACCGTAAACCGCTGAAGCGTTGGTGTCGTATTTGAACAAACATTAAATGTCACAACAAGTAACATAACCTTGTTTTCATGTATAATCTTTGATCACATACCTGTATAAATACTCCAAAAGACACAAAATAAGTCTACGAAAAACAAAGAAGTAAGCAAACTGCCTATCAAATGCACAAAAACAAAACTGACAACTACTAAACAACGCTGTCTAAAGCGGAATGTAAACAAGTTCCCCTTGCCCCGCAAGACATACGTAACGAAAAAATTTGCTAACTCTTTCGTACAGAGAAACTGTATGTCGTGACTCGTTCGCGGCGGAAGGTAAACACGTGACGACACGTATGGCGCGAGAAAAATTAATTTTTTTTCTCAAAAAAGAACAAGAATTATGCAAAATAAAAAAATATGGAAAACTTTATTTTAAAAATACTATAACATAAAATTTTGAAAAAGAGCAAAACTACCCTATTTGAAGCATTATTTATGTTTGAGTATTCTTAATTTAGGATTTGGCTTGCTGCTAATATTTTTCATTTTATTGCATACTAATTTACAACTAAGTAACTAAAATGAATTTTAGTATTTAGTAATTCATTTATAATGTAAATCCTGTGTTCTTTACACTGATGTAACCAATTACTGATTTCTGAATTATTTTCAAAGTTATGTATTAATTTTTTTTTAATGTTGCTTTGAAAATAAATATCCCAAAGTTTAGGTTTCAAATAACGTGAGCATAAGGTCTACTATATTATTAAATTCCGTTGTACTTCTAAAGTATTTTCTTTTTCTCCATCAGGTTCTATATTTGAGAATGCTTCGTCCGAATTAAAATCAGATTCTGAAACTGTTATATTATTTTCCATATCACATTTTTCTCTCAATCAACTGGTTGAAGGTTTAGTTGTCATATTTAATAATCATATTTAATAGTCAAAATCTATTTCGTAATTGGAGGATTTAGCAGGTTTCATGAAAGAATTAATGGCACTAATGCGAAATATACTACTAAATATTTTCGCAGTGGGATTCTTATTGTAACCCGCTTTTTGTCGGTATATAGAAAATTGGTTCTCCAAGACGTCGTGATTTATGCGGTTTGTAAGTAAGAAATTGTGACAGGGGGGTCCCCTAAGTTTCTGATTATTCTTTGTTCTTTTACCCAACGATGACACTTTTTCATCTTTATCTCACTGGTGGACACTTGCTGGATTGTCCACTATTTAACTGAGACGGAACACCCTTACGCTCACTCACACTTAAACTGGTGACGATTGACGATGAACATATCTTGAATGGATGACACACAATATTTTCAAACTACTATAGTCTGGACGGCGAACAGATTCGGTAATTAAATTAATGGGCAGGGCCTAACTAGCGCAGTACAGTGCACCCTGATGGATCTTTCAAACCCGTCGTTAGCCCATGAACGAACGATTGCCGTGGAGTTTCGATGGTAGCATCTTTCCATACTTTGCTCACAGTATGGCCAGCGTTGATCCATATCTCATCTAAGAAATATATTTTCCTTCCTTCTTGTCTGAATTTCTTCATATTCCGCAAAAAAAGTCGCCTCCACGCCACTATTTCACTTTTCTCTTTCAGTACGCTGTTGCGTGACCTCTTGCAGTACCTATTTACACAAAATATAGAAGTGTAATATTTATTAAAATATATAAAGGTAGAAAAAGCATGAATTCTGCATTTTGTTTGTATATTTGTCATACCTAAATCCCATTTCTTTCAACAAGAGTCTCAAAGTAGTCCGTTTTAAAAAAGCCATCGCTTCATCTTCTTGAACGGCAACTAAGATTTTATTCAGAGTAGGAGGTTCATTTCTTTCAAAAAAAGAATGTACCACACGCCTAATCTTTCTCTTGGTTTCGTCATTAATGTTGTCCAAAATTACTCTTTTTCGGCTTTATACTTTCGGTTGTTGTAATGTATGACTCTCCTTGTATTCACGTAGAATCTTTTCAACACTTCTACCAGAGATACCTACAATTAAATATCTAATAAGCAACACATTTCTATTTATGTAAACTTGTTTAAATTACCTGCTGCTTTTGCAGTATATTCAATATTTTCAGTCTTGTTGTTGTCAGGGTTCTGCTCAGTACAAACTTTTAAAATATTGAGAATTCGCTGCTTGTCGTCAATCGAAAAATGCCTGGCTACCCGTTTTTTTGGCGGAGAAAGGACCTCATGTAGATCCATAATAAATAAGAATTATATAATACTATTCTTATGGGAAGGCAGACTATTTATTCACAAAATTCAGAGATTTCATAGAGATAGGTTACAACGCAAATACCAAACCAAACGTAATGGCGGACTTAGTACCAATTCCGCTATTACCGATCTCAGTATCTCAGTAGTCGTATTCATGCAGCTGTGTAAAATCGGATTACCAATAGCAATGTTCCATTTTAATTTAGCGCTCGTTAGTGGGAGGAGTTTCTTCCGAATCTGTTCGCCGTCCAGACTATAGTCCCAATGTTTTTGTTTCCATATTAGAATCTAATCTGACTTGTGTTACATTGGATTAAGGAAGGAAATTACTGTATTCAATTTTAAATTTTATATTATACCTAAACTTATTCTCTAAAGCTCTAAATCGCTTTATTGCTATCTCTTTTGTTGAACCTATATTAGGGGTGCTGCTTTTAAATGGTAAATGTACAATAAACCGACCATCTACATCTCTTTTTTGAGTTTTCTGAAATATATCTTCGCGCAATTTGTCTTCAAAAGTTAACGATTTATTTATCGGTTCATGTAATTGTCAAAACTGTGACACTTGTTTTGTTGCATACATTATTACTAAAGAAGTATTTTGCAGATATGTTTCTTGATTTGAGAGTTTTATACGCCCCTCTTGTCAAAACAGCTCTGTTTTGACCTCTGGCATGGTTTACATGCTGAGTAATCTTAACTTCTCTGTTTTTACTTTGTAGTTTCTACTGATAATGAGAACTTAGTTCTCGAAATACGTATATAGTTTTTAAATTTATTGTTAAGGTTAAGGGGTTTTTTCTTTAGTTATAACTTTACCTTAAGACTCCATTTTAGTTTTACTTGTTGTACTTCGTTGTTTTTTATTAAAATCTTCTATTACTCTTTCTGCTTTAGCTAATGTTTTATAATAATTATCCTCAAACTCTTCCCTGTCTTTACAATCTTCTGTTTTAGAAATTATCTCTATACTATCTTGAATTGAATTATACCTTTCTATTATTTTTTTTATAGTCAGATAATCGCCCAATTGTTGAACGTCGTCGTTTTCTTTAAATGAATTTACGTAATTTGTAAACCTCGTCTTGGCAGACTTCACAATTTTTCTTTGACTTTGCAAATCCTACAGAGATGCCATTTTGAAGATGTAAATATTGTAATATTCCCAAAGTTAATATTTAAAGAAATGTACACGATATTTGGAAAATAAGAGGAATAATTGATAGGAAGTAATGCCCACTAACCTGTTATCGCAATTACACATAGATGTAGAACCTCTGCTCTCTTGTTGATTTAAAAACACATTGTTGATTGCTTTGCGAGATTGTTGACTTTCACATGACGTTGATTTCTTTCACGAAGTTGTTGATTTGCACACGATGTTGATGTTTTCACGATGTGGTTTGATTTGCACACTATGTTGAGGTTTTCACGAAGTTATTCATTTGTACACGTCTTTTGATTATATGCTTTTATTTGAATCACTTCACTTAAATGATTCGGCTCGATTGGACCAAATTATGCTGGAGAATAATAAGGTCGCTAGGTTTATATAAATAAAACACTCAATATTTAACAATAACGATATATTGAACTAGTTAACAGTTGAGCTACCTTCAGTGGACTGTGTCGCCTGGGCCGACAAATGGCACAAAGTAAACTAATTTTAGGGGTGGGGAAAGTTACCCCTACTACGGACTTAACACACGTGTACAAAGTTTTATAACAATAAGTTTTAATGGGAAGCAAATATTCAAAATATTCTAATTTCCCATGTTAAATGCCTATGGAAATGAAGCATGTAACGGATTTCGAGTGCCACCCGATTGAGGTACTACGTTGAAAAATGAAATACGTTTCGGAAAAAAAAAATAGAAAATAAATTTATGTTTATACTTTTTTATACAAAAGTATTTTAATAATAAAAATTTACAGTATTTAACAACTAACAAGAGACCTGTATATAATGCGGTTAACCGATAAATAAAAAAGGGTTTTGCTTTCGGTTCCGGTTTTGTATCTGTTTCGAATTTCGGTACAGGTTTCGGTTCTCATTTTTTTTCAGTAATTTTCGGTTAATGGTTTCGGTTCCGGTTTCTGTTACCATCCCTGATAAAAAGTATCTAAACATTTTTACTTTATCTTTTATAATAAGCGAGATATGAGGGTATTTTCAAAATAAGCGAAAATCAAGTTTTAGCCTGTAGCTCACAAACAAAAGACGATCGAAAACTCCTATGATGCCTATTAAAGTTGTCTCAAAAAGTTGGTCCATAAAGACCTGCATCAATTTTCTGTAGCATGCTTAATAAGAAAGTTTTTCATAAACGGAAATCGAATTTGTTCCACCCTGTACATGTTTTTTTTTTTATTGAATTGTTATTATATTAACGAATTTTTCTTACCTGCATTTCTTATCCATTGTTGTAATCTATTGTCATCGTTCACCGAAAACCGATACATTCTAATTTCCGGGCTATCCATTTGTTTTTTGTAATATCCAAAATACTAGCAAATACAACCCGGCATTTTTTGCAAATTTTGTGAAATATCACCAAGTTAATCACCAGAACAGTATAGTAGTTGCTCTTACAAGATACTGTATCTGAGGAGTAGTGAGGAGGTTACTTATCCTCTCGCCGGGGTTGGTCGGAGCATTGTCAACTTACTTTGTTAAAATTATTCTACAAAATTATCCTATATCAACAAAAATTATCCTGCATATATTAAATTAAAATATAATAAAGATTGTTTATGAATACTTTAATTAGAAAATAAAATCACATACATTCAAATAAAAGTTTTTTATATAACCTCTTACTATAATTACATAACAAAGAAAAATCATTTTAAGTTTACTTAAACTTTCAACAATGAATAAGGTTACTGAAGAAAAAAAAATACATTTTCTAAATAAATAAATAAATGGAAAGCTTATTCAAATTTGGTTCAAAATTAATACATGTAGTCCTTTTAACATGTTGACTTGCTAATAAAGTACCATTTGACGTGTGTAATGATTTTATTTCGTGTTTTAGTTTTAATCAGATTTACTTTCCTAATAACTCTTTCACATTCCGCATATTGGAATGCGGTAAACATAAAGTAGCCAAAACAAATTTTGCTAAATTAAAAAACAAATACGCATCATTTTTTTTTTTAAATGAAGAAGCTTACCCCAAAATACATCTATTTCCATATCTAAACTTTTATCATCAGGCATTTTGAAAAATGGTAAATTGCGCCATTCGTCATCTATTTTTTGATAATCACTTTCTCTAGCTATTGTAGGTAATAATTTCATTAAAGGATATAATGTTGGTATATTTTGTCTATATTCGGAAAATATAGCATTTTTTATTGAGAAATGAGCTAAAAGTGGTAAAATTTTATCATTGAAATCAAATCTTTGATTTGCGCACAAGCAACAGTAAAAAATGAATACTTCTTTAATAAAAATCATTAATTAAATTTTTTCTATCTTTAATCTCTCGTCTACTTATAAAATTTAAAACAGAAACACCTAAATACGAGTATAAACTATTTTTATTCAGTATTTTGTCTCTGTTGTTCGGGTTTAACTTATTCAATTCTGTTTGCATTACGTAGAAACGAACCATGTAGCAACATAACAAATCTTTGTACTTATTAATCATTAATTCATATAAATTATGTATTATTACATTGTCGGTTTGAAAGAGATAGTTTAAGGCAAAAAAAATTGGGAGCACCCTATTCAAAAATAAAAATTTAACGAATTAAAAATCATTTCAGTACTTATTAATCTGGCTTCCAACCACTTGCCATTAAAATATAATTTTAATACATCCCACTGCTCGAATATACGACTTACTACTGCGGTCAAAGATAGCCATCTTGTTTGACTTGGTTTCAATATTTTATGTACATCATTATCTAGAAAATTCTGAAATTGAGCTAACTCACATTGGCGTTTTGAACTATTTTTAAAATGAGCATAAATATCACGTGACAATTGCTCTGCATTTCGTGGCAGAGTTTTAAACGCTTCACTTGAACAAAGGTGCAATGAATGACATGCATTTAAATACACATATACCCGGGTATAAATTTTAAAATCTAGAGGATACAGAATAGGGGATTCCAGTCATATCGAATTTTTATATAAATTATGTACATAATTATTTTTTTTTAAATTTATTTATTTGTTTATTCTACAGGACGAATTCCAATAACAGAACAAAAATCAATATAAATATAATACAATTGTGTAGACAGAAATTATAACGCAAAAATGCAAAAAATATAATTACGTACTCTACAATTCACATTATAATTAATAAATTTAGAATAAACATGTAGCATACAAAAACAAATATAATTCTTCCCATATAACTGTGTAATTGACGCAAATTTCTTTTCTATATGTTATATAATTTTTTTTTATAAATGCTAAAATATATTACACACTTTCAAAACGCGCGGATTTTTCCGGGCTGGATGACGCAACCGAACCCGGCGTTCTTTTATTGGCCGACACTGTAACTAGGCGTTCCCAACACCAAACCAGTGACTGCCAGACTGTTCCACTGGAGTATTTGGTTATGGGTTTATGCGGCTACACGCTATTATTTTTACAAATACTTAATGAATTTAACTATAATGTACTAAATTTAAGATAAATAAAAGAAAAGAAAATACATTACTGGGTTCGCTTTGTCTTTTTTTTTTTCTTCCAGAAGAAGCCGAATTTTATAAAAAGAAAAATTAGGGAATATCTGAATTTAATGGGGTCCCGTGGCCTCGTGCCTAAGTGTCAGGTCGCGAACCTGGGGGTAACGGTTTCGATCCCGACCGACGCCAAATATTTCGAATTTTAAATGGCCCAAAGTGACCCCTGTGGTGCACTCTCCACGCCAGCAATGAGCGCCCGCACGGTACAAATATGTCATCATCATTACCGATATCTTCGATAAAGCAGATTGGCACACCCAGAAATGGGTAATATGCCGTGATGATATATTTTTTTTCTGAATTTAAAAATAAAATTAAATTTATTCCTCTATACAGATTTATTTCTGTGAAGTAAAATATTCAAAACAAATATAATTTTATATAATGAATAAGAAAAAGACAAGTATATTTAAGTAAGCATTTTTATTTTATTGCTTTGTTTTTTTCGTTTTTTATTGCTAATAAACTTAGCATTCGCTTTTTTTTAATACTATCTGCAAAAGTAGTTCCCTACTTTCTTTCCTCTTTAAAATTTTATTACAATTATTTATGTACATATTAATAAAAAATGGAATAAATATATTTATAAAAATATCTTGCAAGTCGTGCTTTTTGCAAGTACAAGTAATTTGTATAAGACTTTTTAATAAATGCACTAATTTTTCTTTTAATTTATTAGCAGTACAAAAACGAGCCATATGTACATGTAAAATACTTTCACATTTGGTAAATATTTTTCTAAAATTAGTATTTGGCCTCACTAAAGCTTTTGGACTGTAGGCTCTAATTTCTATTAAGCCGTGTTCGGGATCCGACTCTGCAGAAATCAATTTCTGTTTACAATGTTCGTAGGGCCCAAATTTCTGAAATATCTTGCGCGAAATGTAGCCCGCAATGTACGATTGGGTTATTGTAGTATTATACTCTTGAGGCACATTATTTTCAAATTTTTCTTTATTTGCAGAACCCACGTTTACAATTTCTTCCCTTTCGTACAAAAAATCCTTGAGATTGTAGAGCTCCCTCCGTCTCGTCTTCTTCGCAATTTGCTCCTGGCGAGTGACTTGAAAGAAAGTTGTTCACAATGAGCGCCTTAAATGAAGAGACAAATGATGAACATGTAGGATTTATGTTCCGTGCCCCGTGAGTTCTAATACATCTGAAGGAATTCTTCACAGTTTAGTTTCCTCCAGATGTATTTGAAGCCCCGCAAAGTCTCCATCCAGTTTTTCACAGATGGTGGAACATATTCTGTGCCATTTGGTTTTCTGTATTTGATTGTAGACAGAACTTGAATAGCTTCATTCCAGAACTCCATGTGCTCCGACTGAGTTGTTACAGCACATCGCAAAATTTTACCATGTGCTGGACGAACACTGGAACCATTGACACGGTCAAATAGTTTGTCGACAAATAATAAAAAATCAGCAGTCTTCTGCACCTGGAGGTAGCTGACCGCAATCTGAATATCACAAAAAATATTGTAGAACATTATAACTGTCAACGTAATTTATAATTAAAAATAATTAATAATAATTAATAACTAATTATAACATAACATAATATTTATTTGTTTAAAGAAAAGTATACATCTCTTGTACAAAGGATTGATAACAAAATGGCATTTAATAATTATTTGATTATAGTACAATGCATAAATTTAATATAAATTCACGTAATCTGAGTGCATTCTTTATATATTTATATAAATCAAACATCTTCTTCATGGTCGGTTCTGCAAGGAGCATTCTATTGGCATCTTCTGCTGAACGGTCAATGTATTTCTCAATGAAGGATTCTCTAAGGGGGGCGTATATGGGACATTCAAAGAGGAAGTGATCTAGGATATTAGGTTAATTTTTATTGCAGATATTACAAGATTTTTTGCTGGTGAAATGATGGCGTATTCCTTCTACATGTAGGGATGTTGAGTCTGGGTTTGCTGTGCGGATTCTGCTAATTAATGAAAGGAACTTGGACGGGATGGGGAGGAGAAAGTAGTTTTGAGTAGTTTGATATTCTTTGTAATTGGTATTGTAGGAAGAGTATTTTATATAATTGGTATCTTTTTGGTATGACATTTAATTATGTGCTGTTAAAACATTACGTAACTCTTTCTAAAAAATAATGCAGTTTTGTCTTTCCCATACCCACGAATGTCATCATCATTACCGATTTATTTATTTATTTATAATAATAATAATAATAATAATAATGATAATAATAATATATAAATAGAAATAATTACCAAATTTAATTAAGCCTCGCATAGTCGACGAAACCCGATGAGAAAATACTTCACTTTAATTTTTTTAATTTTTTGTGGGTACACATGTAAATTTGTTATTTAACAATCTATAGTCGCTGTCTCACTCATCTAATTCATAAAATTGAACTAATGTTCCCAAGAAACAGTTTGAAGTCCTTTTTTCAACTTAAATTGTACATCACAATATTGCATATTCTTCCCTTTTATATTAAACATATTGTTTCTCAATCCCTTTAAAAGGTGAGGTGGATCGTACAATGGAACTACCTCTTGTCCATCGACGGATAATCCAACCATTCTGTTTTCTTAATTTTTTAACGTGAAATGTCTCCCAGTTTCCTCCTTGAGACATTTTATTGCTCTTATATTGGACGTATGTTGGTCACAAATCGTTGTTACAACATGCAATCCAATTTCTTGGAGAGCTTGTCTTCCAATAACATGCATCCACTGGAGGAAAATCTAAAAAACCCATGCAGCATATAAGTAATATATTATAACCAAATGATGATACGCGAGTAATTGAGTTTCAGTAACATTATAATTCATAATATTTTAGTAATACATAAAAATGTACAGTTGTCACGTTTTCAATGTTTTTTTTTTCTCTCTTGAATAACTTAGAAAATATATATCGAAAAGCATATGAAATAAGCAAAAGAATATTCAAAACAGGATCCAATTTAAAAAATGTTACATTCTGTACACGTTATAATAATGAACATCAACTAACCTTTTCATCCTTAGGAATGCCATGCATAATTTGGTTTTTGCACCACAACAAACATACACCGTCACGATTACTTTTCTAACGAAGTATATCAAACACTAACGATGAAGTAACAACGACCGTTATCTTCAAAGTGACCATAGACCAAAAAGAAACTATATAGACTGCCATCTGACATGTTAATACTTGAAACCATATAAGAGCGCCATCTATTAATAGGAAAGTAAACTACATCGAATAATTCTTATTGGAATCCCAATTGGAAAGAGGGTATTTAACACTGAAATATATACTAACTGGAATGCGCGTACGAACCGTGACTGTGAAGCATATTGAAAGCCTGCTGCTGGAGTAGTCGGCAAACATCGAGACAGTTCGTGAGTAGACGGAAATTATTTCAATTAAATCAGCTATGATACGAGTTATTCGGGTAGGTTCGGTTCGGCACGAACAGGACCAGCCATTATTGTTCAATGAGGCTTCAGTGCAGCGTACGCTGATAGGTAGAATATGCGAGTTCCAGTTAGTATATATTTCAGTGGTATTTAAATTAGGAATGACGAATTCCGATAATTTTGGTACCCGAGTACCCGAAACAACTACCCGGATAGTACCCTTTACCCGTTAATTACCCATTATCCTTTAAGTACATATACATAATTCGTTAATTTCTAGTTATCCTTATATTAGCAGTTTACTTTTTAATAAAATTCATAATTATTGTTTACACATATTTTTTAAATAAAAAGTAATACAAATAAATAATATACTGTATCTCTGTAAAAAAATTAACATAAATTATATTAATTACCTATGGTACGGTAATAAAAAAGCTCTTCTTTTAGATACAATCTTTCCGGCAGCTGAAAACTGTTCGGGTAATTAAAGGGTATCGGGTAATTAACGGACAGCGAGTATATTGCGGGTAATCGGGTATGAAATTTTATACCCGGATACCTTATTATCGGGTAGGTTCCGAGTACCCATCGTCATTCCTAATTTAAATCACTTATTTGTCTATGTTTCACTGTGCGCCTGAATTCCTTGAAAAAAACAAAAGGAAGAAAGATTTGTTTTCTGTAACGAAAAAAAGCTCTATTTTTCATGGACTATATATGTATTTCATATGAAAATGCAGTGAAGTGGTATACATATAGCTTCAATGTAAAATGTAAAGAATGTAAAATGTAAAAAAAATGTAAATCCAATAAAAAAATTTATTTCCGTCGCAATATTTCTTCATTTTAATTTTCCATCGAAAATCGGCATACAATGTAACAGACAGAATACAGAAGTACGAAAATATAATAATATAAAGGGAATTCGGAAAAAAAAATATGAAACACATTTATTTTAAACTAATTTATCCAATTGTGAAATGTCACTAATTTCTTTCTCCCTTTCAAAATATTATTTTTTTCTTTGATATAATAGTGTATTAAAAGAAGTACACTTTTTTTTAATAATTACATTTATAATATTTTTTTTGTGAACTTCACATTTTAAAAATTCAAAATTAACATGAATGCTTATGTTTTTCATAATATATGATAATAAATTTCTTTTATTTAAATGATTTTTTAAAATTGAAATTGTGATATTTTTAATTTCAACAAAATTACTGGTTAGGCTAAATGATGGGTAATTTAAACGTTGTCTTTCGTCGTATTCTCTTGCCTGAATAATGGCGTGCTGAGATCCCAAATTGGCGGCGGCATCTAGATCTTCCAAACATTGTTTGCATTTTCCACTAATTTTTTTTTTATGTGTTTCATTATGAAACCAGTACAATAACTGGCTTTCTTGTAAACAGTTGGCGTGGCGTAGGAACAACTTTGGGTGACGAAGTTTTCTTCTCCTTCTTCACCTTCCTTCATTTCTTCTTCACTTTGAGTTTCTATTATTAAATCTTCCATAGTAGAAAGAATTCCTTCATTTACGTCATCTTCGCAATTTGCCCCTAGCGAATGGCGCCCGACATAATTATTCAATGTCAAGGTCTTGAATGTGTATTTAAAACTGAGGCATGTTGGATTAATATATCTTCCACCTTGGCTTCGGACTAATCCGAAATAATTTTCCAACGCATCTTGATTAAAATGCCTCGTGAGAATATATTTAATTTTTTCGTTCCTCAAATCATGAAAAAATTCTTTAATTCCTTTTATTGTGAAAATTAAATTTTTCACAGACGGAGGAACTTCTTCCTTACCGTTTGAATAAAATCGGAAAGAATTTAATATCCCTACGGCCTCGTTCCAAAATTCAATGTGAGGTGAATTTTTTGTTAACGCTGCAGTGAACCTCTTTCCGTCGGTGCCATTCCTCGAACTCCCATTTCGGGAATCAAATAATTGATCTAGAAACAAGATTAGTGTTGCCGTTTCCTTCGCACCCTTCTCGACACAAGTTGATTCTGTAAAAAAATAAATTATTAGTCGGTCTATGCATTCAGTAAAAAAAAGACTGAATATTGAATTTATTTTTAGTAATACCTTCTATGAAAATAAATTTATTCGACAATTACGAGGTACCTATCTACTTCAATGTTGATAACGTCGAAAGTAAAATGTTAATTTCATGTTGGAGATGCAAATTAAATGTACATTTAAATTTGGAAAAGTAAAACAAATTAATACAAGTAAACGAAAATGTTTTATTTACTGTTATCAATGAACGGTAATATTAATTTTCAGCAAGCACTTTGTATAAATGTGGAAACTAAAAAACGCTGTAACACTGTAAACTTACCATGGAAAGCCATGTATCTCATCATAGCTGCAACCCTTTAGCTGAACACGTGCGTACATAACTTCACCTTCATCTTTTGCCGATTTTTGGGTGCAACGTGTGCTTCAGTCAATTTTGGAAGTAAACGTAAATCTTCTATAGCCTGAGTGGTGTCGAACTCGTACAGTTTCATAATATGGCCCCATTTTGCAGTCAATGTTCTGTTACTCTTTGTAAATTTTAAACATTTTTTCAATAAATTGTTTCGTATGCCTTTGAAAAGATGAGACACGTCAAAAATAGGTCGAATTTCAGTATTTCCTATAACGAAATATTGACCCCTCAATTCCTTATTATTTCTTAGGAACTCCTGCCTTGTTTGTTCCAAAAGCATTTTCACAGCAGCTTCGTTACTTCTAGCTTGGTCGCAAACATTACTTGAACGTCCAAACCAATGTTTATTAATTCGGTACATATTTTTTTTATTAAAACTGATAAAATTGTTGCTCGTGTTGACCCTTTGCAAAACGTAAACGCCACAGGCTGTTTCCACCTCTTCACCAAGCCACAAACCATAAAGACGAGAGCTTGGTCGACCAGTTCGCACTCGCGCTCATCTGTGCCATTGTCAATAAATCCTATGACTCTATCATTGATGCTATCATACTCTAAGTATAGAGATAAACTTATCTCATCAAACATTAGAATACATAGTCGGTGTTCAGGTTTCAGTTTCCGCACTCCTTTTCTTAACACGTTAAAAATGTGTTTGTTCACACCCGGTTCGATGCGAAAAGAACTCAAAAAATTTTTTAGTGTTTTCTCCGACGGCAGAGTAAAAAGTTTCTGTAATAAACGGTAGTTTTTCGGGCTATTTTTATATATAGCAAGGCAAAGAATTTTTTCTTTTTTTGAAAAACGACGTGATTTCGGTCTCTTACTCGTTTCTCTAATTTGCATGTCAAAAAAAGGTTGAACCGCCGGGGTTAAAACCTCCGATCGGTTGAAAAGATTTGACTCAGAAAACTTTTCTGCTTCATCCAATCTTTGCCGAAAAGTCATTTTCCTCTTTTTCTGCTGGTATGCATTTTTTTCCAGTATCGTGCTGCTTTGTATAAACATTTGGCTTTAGGAGTCAATTCTTTTACTTTTCTTACAGAAACTGACTTCAAAAAACCACACTGCCTTTCCATTTCAGAGTCTAGAAAGAAAAGTAGACATTAAAATCTATTATATATTAATTATCTACTTTAAAAGTAACTTTTTAATACTTTTTTTAATTTTAAAAATATTTAATTTTATTAGTTAACAATAAATAACTAAAAAGAGTGAGAAAGTAATGTAGTGAGAAACAGTAAATTGTTAATTAAAATTGTTATACAATGCATATAAGCAATAATAAAATTCAATTTATTTTATTTTTTCTATGCAACTAAAGTGAAATACGAAGTGTAATTTATCACTAATGAGGCACTTGCACGTTACGTTTCAACATAGCAACTAACAGCTGATTCTGGACAGGCAAAACTTCAGTTTACGTTGCGTCTTACGGAGAAATATTGTCCCGTAAGCTTTTATTGTAGATTTGCGAAGGTGAGTGTAGAAGCAGTGTTTCCCGTAAAAAATATTGGAGGATATTATTGTTATTTAGTAAATTCGATGTTATTAAATTGAAACTAACCTAATCATAGTTATTTGTGTATACTTTTATTGCATACATAATGAAGCAAACTTGAAAAATTATTTTTTAAACGACAAAATCACAGAATTTGACTGATTTTTTTTTTAATAAATAGAAACAGAAAAAATATATATTTGCGTCTGTTTCTCACGAAGGTTTAAAAATTAGATAATTAATTATTGATCTCATATTGTTTTTTGGAAGGCATTTTACAATTTACAAAAAATGTTAATGTATATTATTTATCCACTTAAATTTATCGATTTAATGTACTTTTGCTTCCATAGACACTCAATAAGCTCATACCAATAAAAATACGTATTATGATAAGAAAAATGTATCTGAAGATAAATATAATATATATTTCCAATTTAATTTTCTTCCTAAATAAAAAAAAATGTAATAATTCAAATATATTAATTTTAATATTTATGTTTTCACTTAACAATACACACAAAAAACTTATACAAACTCAAATGAATGTAATGTAATGCAACCTGATGCTACATGCTACTAATTTCAACTTAATAGTTTTCAAATTATATTTATAAATATGGCTGCTTTGTTTTACTAGTAAATAATTCATACATTTCACTTTGATTATGGCTAGTTACATTTTCAAATAGAATATATAAATTTACAAAAAACTGAATTTCTTGCACAGAAAACACATTCGCTGCATAAGACCCAATGTTAAATGGAAGCTTGGTTGTCCAGAATCAGCTGTTCATCCGCCATATTGTGACGTAGGTGCAGGTGCCCCATAGGAACTTTATTGTTCATGACATGAATTAAAATAAATTTAAAATTACCTACTTTCCAGATAGTTCAAAAAATAGGTTTACATTTATTCTGTTAATAGTAACCGGTTTTTTGGCAATTAAAAATGTCGTTTTCGGTTAAAAATCAAAATTTTAGATTCAAAATACCAGTTTTTCAAACTGGTTAGAAACACCGGTTTCTTGCTCTGTTCAAAAGTAATATTGTCTTTTCATAGAAAAAGGTACTTAGACTGATTAATATGTTAAAATTTCGCTACAAAATCACCTTGTTAACATTTTGAATGGAAGCGATAGTTTGTTCCTTTATAAATTTTAGAATAAATAGATAATAAAAAAGTCAAAATTAAAAACTTCATCAAATGATCCTAAATTTATTGATATAATACGTTCTTATTTAATACATACAATAATAAAAAGTCGTAAATAAAATAAATACCTTTACTCTTGAATGGAATCGGAGCAGGTGAAACACCAATATCAGATGGTACGGAAGAAAATACCGAACTACCAGCAGAAAAAACCGTTGGCGTAGATACATCAGTATCAGAAGTACCAGCGGAAGGAAGAACTGTAGATTCAATGGAATCGCTTGGTGTGGTGTGGCCCTCTGAAATGATTTATTAAATTTTAAATTAACAACTTTATCAATACATAATACTTCTAAATTTATTTGGTCTTAATTCTATTGAGGCCTATTCTGTAGATTTAGATTACTCAACTTGTCTTAAAATTCAAAGATTTTTTTTAAATGAAGAAGCTTACCCCAAAATACATCTATTTCCATATCTAAACTTATATCATCAGGCATTTTGAAAAATGGTAAATTGCGCCCTTCGTCATCTATTTTTTGATAATCACTTTCTTTAGCTATTCTAGGTAATGATTTCATTAAAGGATATAATGTTGGTATATTTTGTCTATATTCGGAAAATATAGCATTTTTATTGAGAAATGAGCTAAAAGTGGTATAATTTTATCATTGAAATCAAATATTTTTTATTTGCGCACAAGCAACAGTAAAAAATGAATACTTCTTTAATAAAAATCATTAATTAATTTTTTTCTATCTTTAATCTCTCGTCTACTTATAAAATTTAAAACAGAAACACCTAAATATAAACTATTTATATTCAGTATTTTGTCTCTGTTGTTCGGGTCTAACTTATTAAATTCTGTTTGCATTACGTAGAAACGATCCATGTAGCAACATAACAAATCTCTGTACTTATTAATCATTAATTCATATAAATTATGTATTATTACATTGTCGGTTTGAAAGAGACAGTTTAAGGCAAAAAATTTTGGAAGCACCCTATCCAAAAATAAAAAAGTTAAGTATATTAGCGGATCATTTAACGAATTAAAAATCATTTCAGTACTTATTAATCTGTCTTCCAACCATTTGCCATTAAAATATAATTTTAATACATCCCACTGCTCGAGTATACGACTCACTACGGCGGTCAAAGATAGCCGTCTTGTTTGACTTTTATGTACATCATTATCTAGAAAATTCCGAAATTGAGCTAACTCACATTGGCGTTTTGAACTGGTAAGCGCCCGCACGGTACAAATATGTTATCATCATTACCGATATCTGCGATAAAACAGATTGGCACACCCAGAAATGGGTAATATGCCGTGATGATATATTTTTTTTTTCTGAATTTAAAAATAAAATTAAATTCAACTTAATTTATTCCTCTATACAGATTTATTTCTGTGAAGTAAAAGATACAAAACAAATATAATTTCATATAATGGATAAGAAAAAGACAAGTATATTTAAGTAAGCATTTTTATTTTATAGCTTTGTTTTTTTCGTTAATACTATCTGCAAAAGTAGTTCCCTACTTTCTTTCCCCTTTAAAATTTTATTACAATTATTTATGTACATATTAATAAAAAATGGAATAAATATATTTATAAAAATATCTTGCAAGTCGTGCTTTTCGCAAGTAAAAGTAATTTGTACAAGACTTTTTAATAAATGCACTAATTTTTCTTTTAATTTATTAGCAGTACAAAAACGAGCCATATGTACATGTAAAATACTTTCACATTTGGTAAATATTTTTCTAAAATTAGTATTTGGCCTCACTAAAGCTTTTGGACTGTAGGCTCTAATTTCTATTAAGCCGTGTTCGGGATCCGACTCTGCAGAAATCTATTTCTGTTTGCAATGTTAGCAGGGCCCAAATTTCTGAAATATCTTGCGCGAAACGTAGCCCGCAATGTAAGAGTGGGTTATTGTAGTAATATACTCTTCAGGCACATTATTTTCATATTTTTCTTTATTTGCAGAACCCACGTTTACAATTTCTTCCGTTCGTACAAAAAATCCTTAAGAGATTGTAGAGCTCCCTTCGTCTCGTCTTCTTCGCAATTTGCTCCTGGCGAGAGACTTGAAAGAAAGTTGTTCACAATGAGCGCCTTAAATGAAGAGACAAATGATGAACATGTAGGATTTATGTTCCGTGCCCCGTGAGTTCTAAAACATCTGAAGCAATTCTCCACAGTTTAGTTTTCTCCAGATGTATTTGAAGCCCCGCAAAGTCTCCATCCAGTTTTTCACAGATGGTGGAACATGTTCTGTGCCATCTGGTTTTCTGTATTTGATTGTAGACAGAACTTGAATAGCTTCATTCCAGAACTCCATGTGCTCCGACTCATTTGTTACAGCACATCGCAAAATTAATAATAATTAATAACTAATTATAACATAACATAATATTTATTTGTTTAGAGAAAAGTATACTTCTCTACAAAATAATGCAGCTTTGTCTTTCCCATACCCACGAATGTCATCATCATTACCGATATATTTATTTATTTATAATGATAATAATAATATATGAATAGAAATAATTACCAAATTTAATTAAGCCTCGCATAGTCGACGAAACCCGATGAGAAAATACTTCACTTTCATTTTTTTAATTTTTTGTGGGTACACATGTAAATTTGTTAATTTATTTAACAATCTATAGTCGCTGTCTCCCTCATCTAATTCATACAATTGAACTAATGTTCCCAAGAAGCAGTTTGAAGTATTTTTTTCCACTTAAATTGTACTTCACAATGTTTCATATTCTTCTCTTTTATATCAAACATATTGTTTCTCAATCCCTTTAAAAGGTGAGGTGGATCGTACAGTGGAACTACCTCTTGTCCATCGACGGAAAATCCAACCATTCGGTTTTCTTCATTTTTTAACGTGAAATGTCTCCCAGTTTCCTCCTTGAGACATTTTATTGCTCTTATATTGGACGTATGTTGGTCACAAATCGTTATTACAACATGCAATCCAATGTCTTGGAGAGCTTGTCTTCCAATAACATGCATCCACTGGAGGAAAATCTAAAGAACCCATACAGCATATAAGTAATATATTATAACCAAATGATGATATGCGAGAAATTGAGTTTCAGTAACATTATAATTCATAATATTTTAGTAATACATAAAAATGTACAGTTGTACATTGAAGAACGTAGAAAATATATATCGAAAAGCATATGAAACAAGCAAAAGAATATTCAAAACAGGATCCAATTTAAAAAATGTTGCATTCTGTACACCTTTTAAAAGTTTTAAAATAATGAACATCAACTAACCTTTTCATCCTTAGGAATGCCATGTATAATTTGGTTTTGCTGCTGTTTTTGCACTCAGGTACACAACAAATATACACTATCACGATTACTTTTCTAACAAAGTATACCAAACACTAAACGATGAAGTAACAACGGCCGTTATCTTCAAAGTGACTTTTAAATTTAAAAACAAGCGACGCACACGTGATTAGCTGCTGGTGGCGCTTTCTGCGACCTGTGTACAAACTAGTTACCCCACTTCTTTAATGAAAAATACGTTGCATATGACTGCGCACAGCATGGACATGCACATGCGAATGCGACGAATCGGCTTGCCGGTGAGCAACGATGCGACGTACGTTGTCGTACATGCAAACTGACATGCGCATTACAATACTGACATTACTAACATGCCCGTTAGAGTGTTAGAGGCTTTAGCTGTTAGACATTTCACCAAATGATAAAAATTTAATGACAAAAAATCCACTTAATTCAAAATAGATATTCGCTTTCAATGAAATTTTATTATTGTCCTACAAATGCGTAAAATCTTGTAATAATGATCCTACATCCTACAAACCATAAAATTATTCTACATGTAGAATAATTATTCTACGTTTGGCAACGCTGGTTGGTCGGTCAGGTCCTGAATTGTGGGGTGGGGAAAAATCAAGTAATTCAAGTAATTAGTACAACAAATATCAAATGAATATTGTCAATTTTTTGCTTGGTCTGCTTGTCAGGGTTGGCCAGCCAGACTTTCGTGGAATAGTGGGGAAAAATAACGTAATACTTTTATTTGTGGGATACATTTGAAACATATTGTTATTTTTTAAATATATATACTTAGTTTCAAAAATAATATTTTATTTAAAAATATTGTACAATGTACATTTCGAGGTATTACCTCATCATCATGTAGAAAAATAAATGATATAATTATAAATATAAACAAATAACAAAAGATTGAAACAAATTACAATTTAATAAAGAAAACAAAATTGAAAATTTATTAATATAAAATTACTAAATTTTTGAAAAAATATTAGGATCTAATAGGGTTGAATTGTTTAAATCCAAAATTTCATTCATTAGATTTTCTTTTTTGTGTAAAGAATTTTTTATCTCGAAATTTCAAGTTAAGATTTAATGAACATTTAAGACAATTTAAATACGATAAAATAGAAAATTCAAGTTTGGCAAAACATTTATTTGACAATGAACATTTTTGTACAATTCAAAATTTAAAAATACTCCGTATTGAAAACAAAAGTAAAAAACTAAATTGTTTAGAAGCTTTCGAGATAAAAAATTCTTTACACAAAAAAGAAAATCTAATGAATGAAATTTTGGATTTAAACAATTCACCCCTTTTAGATCCCAATATTTTTTCAAAATTTTAGTAATTTCATATTAATAAATTTTCAATTTTGTTATCTTTATTAATTTGTTATTTCACTCTTTTGTTATTTGTTTATATTTATATCATTTATTTTTCTACCTGATGATGAGGTAATACCTTGAAATGTACATTGTACAATATTTTTAAATAAAATATTATTTTTGAAACTAAGTATATATATTTAAAAAATAAAAATAACGTAATTCAGATAATTTTTACAACAGACATTAGGTGAATACTGTCATTCTTTTGTTGGTCAACTTTATTTTGTAAGACTGATTTGTGAAAAAAAACAAAACATTTCTAAAGATAAATAATATTATTTATATTTTTATTCTTATGTAAATTAACTATATACGGGCACAAAACTTTATATAAATGATGCATAGTTAATAAGTATTAACTAATTTAAATATTGCAGTAAGTAATTTTATAACATTTTATCATGGCACATAGTTTACAAATTTTTATAATATCCAAAATAGATTTTTTTTTTCTTTACATTAATGTATTTTCTAATATTTTTTTGTTAACTATATCAAATAAACATGCAGGCTGTGCAACGAAACGCGGTACATGATAATTTTTACCTTGAAAAGTCTTTATTTAATGCAAAAGAATATCTATAGTACTAGATATTTAGAAAATAAAATGACATTTTCGCCAAAAATCAGATAGCCGTGGATATAAAACAAAATCTCATTCTGAGAGTTCAGTTTAGTGTTATTGACGTTAATGGGGTCATTTACCATATTTTTTTAATTTTTTCTTCTGAATTTCAACTTCATATATAGTATTTGGTCTTCGTCCTATTTAAAAATTATTTGTAATAACGGAGAAATAAATTTTTTAAAGTTGTATCTGTTCTTTGAATTTCTTTCTGATGACGTAGAATTCACGGAATGACATTAATCAACCACATCTTAACATGTTTGCTTGAAATCGTGTCGAAATGGATCCTTAGCTTTATTAAAACATCCAGGTACAAAACAATTACATATTACAGACCTTATAAAACATTGGCGAGAAGAGCACAGTTCTATTTCTTAAAAATAAATAAACTAACCTCTCTTTTACAGCGGAGTTACTGAACACCTGTCTCCCAAACATCAAAACTAATCATGCTATCTCTCTTCCGTCTCTTTCTAATGTCTATGATTGGAGCGTCACAGCTTTCAAGGACATTGTATAGAGGGCAAAAATAACAGTTTTCAGATATTAATTAAATACATATATTAAGAAATTTATTTGAATGGATTTCTAGTATTTTCTATCATTATTTAATGGTGAACTAATGATTTTTTTTAATATAAACATTAAATTCCTTTATGGTAAATGCCCCCATTGTTGTAATTATTGATTCAACTTTGTTGCAGTCAATAACTGTTTAAAATTAATAAAATTTGTAATTACATATTTTTTACGATTGCTCAATATTGTGTGCACCTTGTCCGCGAAATCTTTTAGCGTCCTCGAGATTTTTCTCGGTATGCTAAAGAGTAATTGATATACAAATAAATTTCATTGTGCGTTTGTGCATTATAAAATTTGTGATTTACTTTATTATTAAGTATTTAATATAAATTTTAGGATAATTTATCATTTTTAACATAAACCAAAATGTCAGTTCAGTTCGGTATTACTTAATCTTGATTGTTGTAGTCATTGTATTTACATTATTATACGTAATTCAGCATTAAATATTCAGGTTTTATGATCTTAAATGATATTTTGTTTTTTATTCCCAAGGCTATTTGTTTTTTGACGAATCATATTTTATTTTTAAATAATCTAGTGCTACAGATATCCTATTGTATTAAATGAGTAGTTTTTAAAAGTAAAAATTAATTTTCAATAACTTTTTGTTTTTGCACTTTTGCTCTAAAATGTACAGGAGAGCCAATTGTCGCACATTTTTAAAATCCTATATTAAACTCCTATTTCTCGTTTTGTTACACAACTTGTATACTATCGGAACGTAGAATATCATTCATGCATCATAAACGTTTAAGAAAGTAAAAGCCAATATTACTGATATACGTATGAAGGAAAAAGAAACATGGATTTTTTCCTCAACTATTAGAAGTATAAAGATTTTTGGAATAGGATAGAATGCCACGGTAGAGCCATCTATCTGTTGCCTACAAACTACGAGAACAGTAGTGGTACCAAGTGGTCGCCTATTCACCGCCCGTTGCCTGATTTGTTGCATAGATAATCAGTCTGTGTACGTAGTATATAAAACCAATGGATATAGTAATAAACCTATGAAAGTAATTAATATTACTTGTTTATGTTATTACTAATTAATAGAACTCGTATTCGTACCTTCCCGTATTACAAAAGCAATACATATTAGAACAACGCCTCTTAATCATGAGTACTCTCGGGGTTCTGGGTTCGAATCCCACTAAGGCATGGATGTTTGTTATGTGAACCTACTCTGTAATTGGGACTTAATCCTGTTGAGAGGTTAAAAAAAAAGAAAAAAAAAGAAATAGTTCGCTACTTCGTAACACACTTTTCCACCTACCATTACTTTTGCTAAGTGCGCATCATATAATTATGTGAAGCAAACATGCCAAACGCAGTGTTGCCAGATCACTTAACAGATGTCAGCACAAAACGTAACATTTAAAAAAAAAAAACGTACCAAATTTTTGTTCCTACAGAATAAATAAAAAATTCAAATGTATATTTTTTAAAATTATTTTATTCAAAAATAGGATTTCTTCCATAGAAATTAATTATTATATCACATTTTAAATTACGATATATTTTCAAGATAACCTGTCAAATATATTGATTAGTCAGAGAAAAAAATTATAATTCTAGTCGAATAAATAAATATCCATATGTTACATTTAATAATTAGGTTTTCTTTTCAATAGAGAATTCTTGCGCTTCCAAGAGAAACAAGTGTCATTATTTAGCATTTGCTTAACATGCAAAATGCTATCGCAATTTGTTACTAATAAACGATTTCGAACTTTGGTTTTCAGCAAATTTAGTTGGGAAAAAACTCGCTCTGCTGTCGCAGAAGAGTGTGGCAGTACTAATAGAATTTTAACTAATAAAGTCAAATTAGGGAACATTTCTTCCTTTACTTCGTTTTTAAGAACAAATATTTGATTCCAGAATTCTTCAACATTTAAGTCCTTGTATTTCTTCAAGTCTTCAAAATCAGATAATAAACGCCATTCTGTATTTAATTTTTTTATATCATTGACAAAATGCGAAAATAATTTTAAAGTATCAATAGCAATGCTGGGAATGACGCCATCTAAAGCTTTTTTCGGTTCAAACTGACTAACTATATTTTCCAAAGAAATAAAATTTCTTGGGTCACTTACATTAATACTATTTAAAGAGTGACTATCTTAATAATTTTTTTTTTAAATAATTCTTCAAAATAGTTTTGAATAAATTCCTCATTCTTGTTACAAGAAGAGGTAATTTTGGACTTTCCGATTGAAATTCTAAATTTAATCTATTGACTATATCTAAAACATACGATAAGAACGTAAAATAAATTTTATACGCAGGATTTTTTAAAGACTCCCGTCCCTATAATATCCTAGTTATCTACCTTGTTTTTCAGAGTTGTTGGGGCTTCTGGCATTATTAACATGTTGAGTAACATTGGTTGCTCTGGTCAATTTTTCCTATTTTCATACTACTGGTGATAACTTTTTTAATTTCATATAAAATAGAATATGTAAAATGAGTTTTAATTTACCCTATAAATTCTGAAATCCGAGTAGAAATCCCTAATAAATCTGTAATTCTTTATTAATAGTACAAAAATCTCGGAAAATTTTAGTTCAATCCCAAGAATCTGACAAATTTCATTTGTCATTCTTAAAATCTTTGATAATCTAATAAAATTCCTATAAATCATCTGGAAACTAGTAAATCCTGAAAGATTTACAATCTTTGTACACTTAAACTTCGAGTGACGAGTCCCTCGGCTGTGACTGTATGTACAGGTATCTTATTTTAGATGGTTTTTAGAGGTACCTCGGATAAAATTAACGATAAAGCGAGCGATAAAGTAAAACCGTGTGCACTCACCGGGGTCAACTTTTCGAGAAAATTTTAATAGTCACCACAGGAATTTTCGATCTTCTTTTGTTTCCGAGCTACAGGCAAAACTCATTTTTCGCTCATTTGGGAAATATGTAATTTTATTTATGATTCATGTTTAAAACTAAAGAATGTAGACTTAAATTATTAAAAAAATCTTTCAGAACACATAATACATTAGGAATAATACAACCTTTTTAGTATTTTGTTCTGTAAAACATCAAAAAAATCAAAAATCATTGATTTTTTAAAAAAATCAAAAAAATCGTTATTTTTTGATTTTTTATTTTTAACGATCTAGTGGTGTTGTTGTACTTTTTTTAAATTGTTTTAAAAGCAATATACATATTTTATATCATAAGCGAAAACGAAATCTGTAATAAACCCCAAAAGATGCATTTGAATTTTTGCATAAATTTAGTATATAACATATCCACGCGCGCGCGTCTTTTTAAACAATGCATACCTAAATAAAATAGTTCAAAACATGTAATCAGTAATCTGTTAAAATTCGAATACGGTCCATATTTTTGTTGTTATTTATACTTTTGTAGTAAATAAACTCATTTTTATTACAATTTGAATCTTTTTTCATCTGTGATAAAAATCAATGATTTTAAAAAAAAATCAGTTGATTTAAATCATAATTTAAATGAGGCCAACCCTGCTGTAAAATTTATTATTTTCAACGTTTCGGTACCATTAACTGGTTAAGTTAAATATGAAACTATTTTCGACATAGTTAACAATTTAAAAAATCATAAGTTTGTGTTATATCTCGAGAATTATTAAGTTTTCAAAAAAATTAAATACACCAATTTATTCGACCTAAATAGCTGTCTAAAATTTATCTAAACAATTTTTCTTTATTATAATAAGTGAGATGAGATATTTTCAGAATGAGCGAAAAACGAGTTTTTGCCTATATATCTGAAACAAAAGAAGATAGAAAATATCTCTGGTGACTAAGGGTGTGTTAACAAAAAATCTGCACAAACTTTATAGCTGTATTATTTAACTTCTAAAAGGCAACAAATTAAAACAACTTTACCCTAATATAAACTACATTTGAATATCATAACCTGCATAAGAATTTGGCAATATCCTGTACCATTCTACCAAATTTATTGATCCCTACAAATTGACAGGTGCATTTACCCTTTTGGTAATTAACAAAAAATCTTTGATTCGGATCTGTTAATTTTGGAGGTCGAAGTTTGGCGTTATACAAGAAATATCTACTTGTTTATGTTAACACACAATTCGAGAAATGTAGAGTAACGTTCTTGTCGGGGGTGTTTTTGGCTGGCGGAGGATTTTTCCTTGAGCTCATCGATGCGTCAGTCAGTTTGGAGACCCGTGCCGAGTCCGAATACTGCTGCACTTTCTCCAATGACTCCCTGATTTTGTGCAATGTTTTCTTGACAGCATCAGCGATAAAATCCTCGGCAAACATGTCACTGATGTCGAAATCGGTCACTGTTTCGGGGATGTCTTCTATTTCCGCAGAAAGATGACTAGTTGCTTCTATTGAGACAAAATTAACTAATTAATGGAAAGCATACAACGAACAAATTCAATTAAATTTAAAGTGTTGAAAATGCAGTTTATAACAATGAAACATTTTGATTAATTTTACCTGGAATGTTTGATTGTATCGTTTCAATAACATTTACTGGAGCATCTTGCGAGGCTGTGCTTGTCAAGAGCAAGACTATTTCTGATGTGATCAGCTCCGCAGTTTTCTTCTTGCTCATCGAGTTGTCAACGTAGCCCATAGCTACCGCTGAGGACTTCCAACCCCCATGGCGTTGCAAGGCCATCATATTTGCTCCAGCGTCAGCAAGCAGGGTGGATGATGTTCGCCGAAAGCTGTGTCCCGTGAATGACTCGGCGTCGGGTAGCCCAAGAAATTGAGCAATCTGCTTAGGCATGGAGAAGAACTTGTTTTTTCCAATTACCTGAACGGTACATTTATCCTTCTGGTAATTAAGGAAAAAACTGTCAGTCGGCGTGTTTGGTGGATGAAGCTTTTCGTACTTGGCCACGATTTTTCGAAATTCATCGCCGATTGTGAACGATCGAGCAACATTGTTTTTTGTCTGTGGAATGTTAACCAAAATGAGATCACCGTGGGTTTTTTATCAGTTGTTTTAGTATCTTTTAATTCTTCACTGCGACAACCACCACACATTCCAAATATCAAAACGACCTGTAATTAAAGAAATTAAATTTTACATTTTGCAAAACGTTTATTATTTATACAGTTTATTTCATTCCAATATGTTAATTATTCCAATTTATTATTATTCAATGCCCAATTATTCAAAATATTCAAATACTTTATTTATTCCAATAAAACAAATTATGAATAAGCAAACTTTAAAAAATAGTTTAATTGTTATACATTCGATTTTATTGTTTAAACCATATACAGCTTGGGGCAGAATGACCTCCCTGATTTTTCGGATGAATTGTGAGTAAACGGTAAAAGATATAAAATTAGGTTTTTATTTTCGAAATGTACACATACTATGCCATTTTTGTTCGTTACGTGTTGAAAATTATGTCGTCCAAGTGGTGGCCTTGGCGAGCGATACACATGTTGAGGCGTTCTACGAAGTTTTCGGCCACTCTCGCAAGCATATCTTGAGGGATTCCGGCGATTATGTCCTGAATTGTATCCTTCAAAGCTTCCAGGATTCGAGGTCGAGCTTTGTAAACCTCACTTTTGAGGTATCCCCAGAGAAAAAAATTGCAAGGACTCAAATCCGGGGATTTAGGAGGCTATGGAATATCGCCTCGCAACGAGATCAGGCGGCCAGGAAACAGCTACTGCAGAAGATCGAGTGATCGACGGGCAGTATGGGCCGTGACTCCATCTTGCTGAAACCAGAAGGCTTCTGCATCATGTTCTTCCATTTTGGGCCGTTAAAATTCTCCAACATCTAGCAATAGCGAGCTGAATTTACTGTCACAGTGGAGCCTTCCTCTTCAAAAAAATAAGGCCCAATAATGCCTATAAAGGACATACAGCATCAAACTGTCACTTTAGGGCTGTGAAGTGGCCTTTGGAGTAATCCCCGAGGGTTTTCAGTTGCCCAGTAACGAAAGTTTTGCTTGACCACTGTACCAGAAAGGTGAAAATGCGCTTCGTCGCTAGTTCACACAATAGTGCAGGGGGTTCAGCTGTTAGGATGGCATAGCAAGCATCTGTACGTCTCACGTAGTCTTGTGATCTCAATTCCTGGGCAGGAATCATCTTATAGGGGTGTAACTTAAGGTCTGTGTGTAAAATTCGCCGTACTGTTTCCGCGCAGAACGCTTCGGAGAATGTTCGATAGACGCTCTAACTGTCGCAATGTTTTCGGGTGTTCTCACACTCTTGGGTCACCCAAGTGGTTTTTTACGAAGAGCAGATTTCGTCTCCCTTACATTACTAATCCATTTTCGAATGGTTTTGGGGTCAGGGACTCTGTCGTGACGAGCCAAACCGAACCGCCTGCGAAAGGCTGTCTGCGTCGCTACCACACTTTCCCCGTTTTTAAAAAATGTCTCAACAACAAAACCTCGTTGTTCTCCCGACCCAGGCATGTTGACTACTGAAAATAGCGTTATTGCCCTGACCTAACCGCATCCTCTCTGGAACATTAATCAGAAATCTCTGAACTTGTTCGGCTGTCAAAACCTTCGCTTTCTGTGATGGCGGCTGTACACTCGGGTCTTCCCCGACATGTCTCGGACAGGAGGCCTGTGCTAGAGTGCTACCATGTACACTCTAGATCAATTGCAGTTATGAACTCCGAGAACATGGACGACACAGAAATTGCTGCTGCTGCTGCTCTATGTGCAATCAGTGTCTACCGTTATTTCAAAACATATCATAAAAGAAAAATCACAAAAAATGGCGTAAAATGAGATGGTGGATGATTACAATGCACCGAAAGAGAACAGAGTATGTACTTTTTTAAGTTTTAGATTTCCACTAAGGAAATAAATAAATAAATTATAGTCAACCCTAAATATGGCTATATTGTGTATTTATAATAATAATAATAATAATAATAATAATAATAATAATAATAATAATAATAATAATAATAATAATCTTTATTGCCCAACAGTAATCCATTTACAGGGCATTAAATTAGAAATACATAAATATTCACAGAATAATACAAATAAATTAATTATAATTTCAAATGGAACAAGCATAATAATTATTAATTTAAACAAATATATCTTCGAAGTGTTTATCAGCATTGCGGCACATCACATGAATGGGAGACCTTAGTAAGACGTCTGTGTGAGGTGTAGGGAGAAAAAACGTCCTAGAATGCTTGAGCCTGGATGCTAACCTAGGAACATAAAATGAAATTTGGGACAGTAGAAAAGGACAATCAACTTTATTATGAATTAACATCCAAAGAAATTTCGCACTGGACACCTCTCTCCTGTGGGATAACGAAGTCATAGTATGTCGTTGAAGGAGTTCTTCTTGATCCGTTCCTCGTTCTGGATAAATATTATCAAGCTTATATGAAAGAAATTTCAGAAACCTTCTATGAATTCGATCGAGAGATAAGCATTGATAGGCATAATGTGGATACCAACCCAAAGTGGCATATGCAAGCTTACTAATGACGCAGGCAAAGTATAAAGACTTTAGTAGCGAAATGTCGTGGAACATTTTAGATATTCGCATTATGAAGCCAAGAGTTTTACAAGCAGATTTGCAAACGTTATTTATTTGTTCAGTAAATATGAAGTTTGGGGTAAAGATAACCCCCAGGTCCATGAATGAAGTTTTGCGTTCAAGAGTAACATTTAGAATTTGGTATTGGAAGTTAATAGATGTTGAACTACGCGTAAAAGACATCATACAGCATTTGTTAACATTTACCTGTAATTTATGTTTAGCAGATCACAGAATTAGTTTGTCAATATTATTTTGTAGGTTATATGCGTCTTCAAGTGAGGATATACAATTATATATTTTAATGTCATCAGCGTAAGCTAGTGCAGGGCAGGTAAAAGATTGAATAAGTTCATCAATGAATAAGACGAATAGTAAAGGTCCTAAATTAGATCCCTGAGGAACTCCTGAAGTAGCTACAAATTTGAATGACGAGAAACCATTATAAAGTACATAACACGTACGGTTACGTAAATATGTACTTAAAAGATTAATTAAGTTTGGAGATGCACCAAAAGCACTAACTTTAGTAAGCAATATACCGTGATCAATACAATCAAATGCACGAGAAAAGTCAGTATAAATAGTATCAACTTGTCCACGTACATCTAAAGTTTTCGATATAAATTGCGAGAGTGAGGCAAGATTTGTAGTCGTGGAACGGCCTTTTACAAATCCATGTTGATTGGTTGATATAAAAGATTTAGTGTTGCTGTAAATACAATTGTATAATACCATCTCAAAAAGTTTAGCAAAGTTATTTAAAATAGAAATTGGCCTGTAATTCGTGATGTTTGATTTATCGTTCTTTTTGAAGACTGGTGTGATTCTGGTACTTTTCATTTTTCAGGAAAGATGCATGTTTTGATTGCTAGATTAATAATAGTTGCAAGTGGAGTAGCAAATATGAATCTTCCATCTTTCACTAAATAGCATGGAATTTCGTCATCACCTGCTGTAGTTTTATTCGGAAGAGTTGCCATCAGACGAATGAGTTCTTCTTCAGAAACTGTATTGAGTGTAAAATAAGAACAATTAGAACGATCATCAGAAGAGTCATACGTTGAACTGTTCTGAAAAAAATTCGAAAATGAAGTAGCAAAGGCATCAACAATTTGTTGAGGAGTGTCAAATTCTGTTTCGTCATTATGAAATTTACCTGGGATGCGTGTTACACCTTGTTTCATATGGACAAATTTCCACAATTCCGCAGGATTAGATTTTATGTTTGCTTCAGCAGCTCGCATGTAAGAATTATAAGCTTCACTAACTTGCATTTTAATTAGACTTCTCAGTCTTTTAAACTCATTTAAATACATTTCTGACTTATATTTTAACCATTTTCTCCTGTAGTAAAGTTTCGTTTTTAAATTGTATTTAATTTCACGTGTAAACCAAGGTGGAAAATTGGATTTAACATATGCAGATTTAGGTACCGAAACATCAAAAGTTTTATAAAGCATGTTATAAAATTCATTAAGAGCATCATTAACATTTTGAAACTGATTTAAGACAGACCAATCAATAGTACAGATGTCGTTGTATAATTGATAAAAATTAGCTTTGTTAAATTTGTAACGAACATAGTTAGCTGACGGAAATTTTGTCGGTTTTGTTGGAGGTGAAAATTCAATGTCTAATGACAAAACTGGATGATGACGATCTTCTGGTACAAAAGGGAAATCAGATTTTTCGATTATTATTTTGCCGTTTAAGTTGGACATAACAAGGTCTAGTATGTTTTGATTCGAATTAGTTATATTATTGAATTGTTTTAAATTTAGTATGTTGCAAAAATTGATGAGTAATGAAGACTTCTGACAATTAACAAGATTACAGAAATTGGGGATATTGAAATCACCCACTACCAGAACAGTTTCATTATTTAGCATGAGCTCAAGGGCATCAGTAAATAATTCAAGATTATTACTACTAGTATCTGGAGGGATATAAATTGCACATATAATTAGTTTGAAGGTACCAAAATAACATCTACATGCAACAATGTCTATCAAAGGTGCAAGATTTTTTATATTTGCGATATCAAGAATATCATAAACTATATTATTAAGAGCTATTAAAACACCACCACCTTTAGAGCGATCTGTAAAAGTAAAATCTCTATCACTTCTAATAATATTGTATGATGACGGAAAAAATTCCGAATTATTAACAGAATTGCTAAACCAAGTTTCAGTTAAAATTATGATATCTGGAAATAATGTGCAACAATTTACATAAAATATATGACTTTTTGTATTAAGTCCCCTGGTATTTTGATAATAACAACTTAATATAAGTGGATTACTGTTAGGCTGAATTAGTTTTCCGAAACGACTATTTTAGGAATTCCCTGTACATATTTAATCAGAATATTTGTTTCCCCAGCAGCCAAGCGATCATTTAATTCTTTTTTAACGCTTTTATATAAATCAATTTGCATTGGCGTCCGATCCCTAGAAACTGATATGCCAGACCATTTGTCTATAGATTTAAGTCTTTTAATATTTTTAAATATATTATTTACAACATCGCTTGAGGGAAGATAAAGTTTTATGGGTCGAGATAGAGATTTGGACGGATCATAGCGACCAAGACGAACAGGCTTAATGGGAACTGTTGTAGAATCAAATTCTAAGTCAGATAGAATGTTATTAACTACTGCTGTGACTCTGTCTATTTGTTGTTTATTTAGTGAACTATCCTCTTTGCAACCGAATATCATAATATTTCGAGAACGTTTTTCTCGTTCGGATATTTCATGAATAATAGTTTCAGTGATGACTGCAGATTGTTGTTTAGAAAAAAGTTCGCTGCTTTGATTTGATTTTTTAAGATCCTGGATATCACGTTGTAACCCAATAATAACTTCCTTTAAATTATCAATGTCAGTTCCAAGCACTCTACATCTAAGGCAGGTCCATTTAATACCAGATCCAGCAGAATTTATTCTCCGCCCTTCAGCCGGAGTAATTTCAACACAATCAATATTGAACATTTTTTTACAAACAGAACATAAAATAAGACGATGACTTTCGGATTTTTTCTTGCAGCAGTGACAGGAATCCATTTAAGATTAAAGTAGTAACTAATATAATATACCAAAATAAATGAAAGAAAACACCACCTAGTATAATGTTTTGTAAAATCGAAAAAAAAAATTGAAAATGAAAGCAAACTCCCTGTATACTAAGCGTGGAGCAAACACCCAGTATAAATAAATGACAAGTTTTGTTTGTCAAGTGTTTGTTAATTAGCAATTCTAACAGGAACGTACGATCACAGCTATACAGAAGTATCGCACACATGCAAAAAATGAAGTAAAAAAAATAATAAAATACAAAAAAACTCACCCCTTAAGCAAAGGTATGATAAAGATAATATTATCAATGAACAGATAATCACTATACGAATACAATAATATCAAAATCAAAATTATGAAGATCAAAATAACCACTCAAATTTAATAAAAATGAGGAGCCGAAGAATAACACAACCTACGTATTGTATATTCTGCTGTAATGTAATTTATCCGCATTCTTATTAATATTTTGCACCATTTGTGCACTTAATAATTATTATTTGTTACAGGCAAAGTATGGAAAACCAGTCGGCTGAATTACTGGCAGAACCTTCCGGTCAGTTTAAGAAAGTTACAAGAATGTCCCTAAAAGACTTTAACTATTTATTGGACAAAGTAACACACATTATAGCGAAACAAAATACTCAACTCAGGCAGTCATTACCGGCAAAAATACGACTTGCTGTCGCGTTAAGATTTTTGGCTTCTGGAGATAGCTACGACAGCCTTTATTTTCTTTTCAAGATATCTCCTTGTGTGATATCCAAAATAGTACCGGAAGTATGTGCAGCATTAAATGAAGTTCTGCAGGGTGTAATCAAGGTAATTTACATAAAATAATATGTTTTATGGTTAATCAGTTTTTATTAACAAACACAAAATACAAATCAGAAAAAGGTTAAGTAAATCAGTTCGTAGCTTTATAATATGCTTCAGAGATAATATTGTTACATTGCAAGTACTAGTTAAAATTTCATCACATAATACGTTCACTGGATTTGATGCTGGCATTTCTTGGGAAGGAAAAGATATATTTTGTGCTATTGCTGAAGTTTCCATTGTCTCTGGTATCTCAATGACAGGAGGTGTAGAAGTGTGTGTGGAAGCCGAATTGAAAGAGTATGAAGATGATGGACGGCGTGGCTGTAGTTCTAACAGAGTTGACTAAGAATATGATGAACATGATGAACTTAATTCGCTAGGTGAAGGATAAGGGGATTGAACGTATGGTGTAGGCGCAGGAACATAACGAATCATTGGGCGAAGTGAAGGATAAAGAGATAGATTTGTGTTCGTAGGACGGAAACTATTTTGTGGCTGGCTCATTTTTTTTTTTTTTTTTTTTCTTAAGCATCTATTTCGTGCATTAACTGAGTTCTGTCTATTTCAGATAGCTTTCTAAGCTTATTAGCGAGAAGTTTCCCATATAGGTCACATTCATCTTCTGTCCTTCATATTCTTCTCAGCTTGTTGCAATTCTGGTGGGTCTTTGCGGCGCCTCTGCGTTTTAGGAGTTACAAATGATGGCGATGCTACCTTCGAAGTAGTTTCATTTGGTTCATCTGCAAATAAAATAGGATTTAGTTTTTGCATGCTTTTCACCACCAACTTCAACAACTAGTGAAATTAAAAAAAGTAAATGGGGCGATTAAAAAAAATTAGAACTTCGCTTACCTCCTGAGACATTTTCATCACCGACTGATTGTCTCTAATTTGATTCCCCACTCTGAGGTTCTTCATTGCTCTGAGTTTGTGTATCAGCCTGTAACAATAATTTTTCTTTTACAGTTGCCGTCAAATCCAGAATCAAGGCCAGATATAGAAAAAGGCTTCAAATTTCCTCGATGCATTGGAGCGATCGATGGCAAACACATTATTATTTCAAAGCCCAAAACTCAGCGGTTCTGAATATTACAATTACAAAAAAAGTTTTAGCATTGTTCTGCTAGCGTTAGTCGACAGCGACTATAGATTTCTATTCGCAGACATTGGAAGTCAAGGACGAATTAGCGACGGTGGAGTGTTCCGTAACAGTTTTCTATGAAAAAAAAAATAGTTCTGGCGATCTTAATTTACCGTCGGCGGCCCCATTACCAGGTGTAACAATGGATGTCCCCTATGTTATTTTTTTGGCAGATGGTGCTTTTGCTCTTACCACACACATTATGAAACCATACCCAGGTGACCACAATGCAGGTTCACCTAAACGTATTTTTAATAATAACCTTTCATCTTCTCGGGTAGTAGTGGAGAATACATTTGGTATATTGGCAGCAAAATTTAGAATTTTCCGGAGGCCTATACTACTGGATCCAGAAAAAACATCTCTTTTGACTATGACGTGTATATTGTTGCACAATTTCCTCCGGAAGCCTGGTACTTGGCGAACGGAAACTGCAGAATTTCAGGAAACCATTGCTATAAGACCTTTGCCACATATACCGCGAAGACCTTCACTTAATGCGAGGCAAATTCGAGAAGAGTTCAGTACATATTTCAGCAGACTAAATTAATAAGACGGAAAAATTTTCTTTGATCCTCAGTTACCACGGGACTATTGCGTTATTTTTTAAAAATGAATTTATTTATATACCGTAAAGTGGGGCTACTTTAAAAACTAAATTACATATTTCCATCGATTACTTTTGAACCAATTTTTATTTCGACGTGAAATAAAATTTATTAGAAAGATCTTTATTAGACGAAATGAATACAAAAAGAAAAAAAAAATTAATTACTCCTACATGGAGAAATTAATTTTTTTTTGTCGGTTCAAAGTTACATTTGAAGTGGGGCTACTTTGATACCCCTCTTTTTTATTATACCATATGAAAGTAGCCCGAAAGTTGTACACAAAAGTGAAAAAAAAACTTGAAAATGTTCAGCAGTTTTTTTGTTATAAACAATTTAATGTTGTGGGGTAACTTTGATACAATGGTTTAAATATAAATATATTTATTTGTATTTAGTATTACATAAAATATCGTAAAAAAATATAACAAAATAGGTACTTAGACCCTATATATAATTACCTATAAATAATTATATTTACTTATAATTAGGTAATAATAAAAAAATAATAAGTAGCTAAATATTTGGTTTTTCATTTTTCAAAAACAGGTACAGGGTCTTGGAATACATATCTTTGGCGTCGAGTATTTTTATGAATTATGTCTGGGTTGGGAAGTTTCTTTAAGATATCACATTTCTTAATTGTAAAGCAGTCCTCTTCTTGTAGCTTAAATACTTTATTTGCTGTGTCAAGAGATTTCAATCCCACTGTTTCTAATTCTTCATCCGAAATAATGTTTTTTACAATTGCTGTGTAACATCTTATTTTTTTCTGATAGAACTTTCACTAAAATGTACGAATTAACTACAATATCTTGAACAGTATCGTCATTTTGCGTAGCTTTAACAGCACTTACAGGAACTTCGTCTTCAGAAATAGAACAAGAGGAACTATTGCTATCTGAATCCTCTGCACTAGCTGATTCTGAACTACTACTGCTATTGTTATATCCGGTTACTGACTTTCCAGGTTCTACATTTAACTTTTTTCTGCGATTATTGACACGTGTCTGTTTATCAAATCTTGTTTTCTTCAAAAATTCTGTTAAACTTTCAGACACTATTTCACCAACTTCTCCAAGATCTTCTTTTCGCAGTCTGCCGATAACTTTCTCAGCGTTAAAAGGATATGTTCCACAAGCTTCAAATCCGTTCATAATATTTCTCTTAATGGCAGATATTTCTTGATCACCAATTTTATGATGGGTTTGATTTGGGATGGTATCCATTTTATTTATACATTCTTTTAATAAATTTGGAAAACTCTCTTTCGGCAAACTTGCTGCTCTAGGATGACTAGCTTTCCATTCTGTTAAATTCTTTTTCCACGCAATTTTCATTGGACGAAAGAATGAAACATCAAGCGGCTGACAAATATGTGTCGAATTTGGTGGTAGGCAAACGAAACTTATATCATTATCGTGACACAATGATATTACATTTAAATTAAAATGAGAAGCAAGATTATCACCTATTATCACTTTTTTATTTGGAAGCCTCTTCGCATGTGGCAAAAATACCTGTACAAACCAATCATTAAAACAGTTGGATTCCATCCACCCGTGGCTAGTTCTATTGTAAGAACTTCCGCGACTGCAGCACCGATCTTCACAGCACGGTTTTGCTTTTGGACCGTCAGTCGTCCACGAATCCCATAAGTGTTCAGCTCTGTATACAATGTAAGGCGGTAACAGCACTCCAGACGCTGAAGCACAAACCATAACTGTTGTTGCCGATTTGGAATGATTCATCACTCTTTCAGGATACTTTGTACCACGTCGGTATATAGCCTTCAACTTCCCTGGATCGTCCGACATGTTCGTCTCATCGTAATTAACCCATTAAAGCCGGAATTTTTTTTTCTGGAAAAAAGTGATGGGAAATGTTAGCAAGGGTGTTAGAAATGACGAAATTACACATTATTTACAATTATTATTGTTTATTATTAAAAAAACAGAAAAAAAATTATGTTACCGTATGGTAACACTAGGCTTCCATGAAGTACAAAATTAAAAAATAACGCAATAAATATAATATATGATTTTCTTTGTAACTATCTAAGCTGAATGAAATATTTTAAAGCATTCAATGCAAAGACCTACGTTGCATTTGCAGCACTGTGTTCTTCCAACTGAAGAGCACCCTTCACCTGCACATCGTCTTCTATTTGAATTTGAAACTGATTCAACTAAATGACTTATATTGTCGTATCGTATGTCGTCCGAAATTCTATTAACACTTACACTGTTTTTTGAAGTACGCGAACGTCAGGATCCTTTGGGCATATTTTTATATTTAGTTAAATACGTAGTTACAATTTCCCTTCTAAATTTGTCATAGCTCTTCCTGAACATTTATATAAAATCCACTCATTTTGAATAGCAGAGTCTATTAGCCATGTGGTCGTTGGACTTGAATAATTTTTTTTTTGTGCCTGGGAATATCGTTTTACAGATGATATAGGTGAAATGCCAAACGTCGAAGATATCATCGAAACCATTGCATTGTCCATCCATCTGGTTAGCATAATACCATGTTTTGGATATTGAGGAATCATCGCATAGCTTCACACACCATTTCGTTACGCATATCTAGACCTGAATCCGAATATCTTCGTTTGCCTGGAAGTTCGTTGTATCCACTAAGTATTAGAATCCCAATAAAACATTTTATTTCTTCAACAGTAATTTGTGGATCCGGACAATTGAGGATTTTGATTTTTGACTCTCTGTAACTAACAAATTGAAAACGTTGTCATCCATAAAACATTTCAAATAATTGGACGGGTGATTTATCCCAAAATTCAGAAAAGTTCGGCTTTGGAAAAGAAAGTTTTTTCTAAATTTCCCCTCATTCATTCCTTCTCTGCCTTATTTTCTTCTTCTGTACTCTGTATCTCTTCAACACGCCTTTTGGTACCCGCATATCTCATTTCAGCTGGGGCCGATAACTGACGAGCTGGAAAATTATCTACTAAACCTCCTTCATCTTCCTCTGCTGAATCCTCATCAGTATTTTCTTTCGGTTCCGGAGGAGCAATATAAATTCCTGGTGCAGATGTTTCTTCATCTGAACTATATATCATATCTAGGGCCTGTTGCAAGGAAAACCCCAGGTCTAAAAAAATGCACCTATATTAGCCTAGTGTAACCATATGGTAACTCATTGAATCGGTACGTAATATTTCAAATTTATAGTCAATGGAAATATTTTGCAAATTACAGTTTTGTAGCTCCATATTTTCCAAACATAGAAAATAACATCTTAAGTAATTACAACGTAACACAAAAAAATATTATACTTACGCAAAGTTGAGGTCCATGGTTTTTGACGTGATGTTGCGTACACTGATTTTAGAGTAGCTTATTTTAAAATATAATAAATAATATAACGAAATTTTTACACTATACGTACAACACAGTATCTAGAATACGAATAATAGCACTCCAAACCAAAGAATGAAATGCAACTACAATAAACAAGAAACAAGTATGAACAAGACAGTGTCACCATATTGTAACTCTAGGACTTAATGGGTTAAAAATGTTTTCGGGGGGGACATCCTCTAGCGTAACTTCTAAATTTTGAAAATATTTTTTTAATTCGGCAACACTTAAATCTGCACGTTTTTTGCTTATCCCTTTCGAGACGGATTTTTATTTTCTAAAGGGAACATGTTATTGCATTGTTTTTATAATACTCAGAACGTTTGGACATATATACATTAGAAATTGTGTATTAAAGTTTTAAAAAATTTGTTAATTTGAACTTTGACCCTGGGACATATAATCCCATTAGTCATATGCATTGGGTATATATATCCCAACAGTATACAAATAACAATATATAAAAAATAGAAAATTAGAAAAAACTAAATTTATTTACTCTACATGAACGACATACAGAAGAATACATTATGTATATTATTGAAAAAAATTATATATTATAAATTACATATTTATTACACGTGGTAAGGCGTGAAACATTCATTACACAGCCCAACTTTGCAAGTTGAACATACTGTTTTCGTCCTCTTCTCGACATTGTTTTTTGAGCACCTCACACATCTTTTCCTTTGAGTTTGTACAACTGGCATATGATCCCCAATGTTCACAAAAGATCGTTGTTTTTTTGACGGACGCCCAGTTGTTGAACGTCTCTTTATTTTCGCATGTTTTTTCCCAGTTTCAATAAGTTGCTCTGCTAGTACTACCAAAAAATCTTAGACTGATTTTTTCTGTCGTCTTATTTCATTGAAAATAATATAAGCATTTATTGCAGCTATCATTAGAAGCTTATAAATCACTTTCTTCCACCATTTACCGGATTTTCTATCAAATTCATATAAACCAGCTAAATGATCTGTCAGATCTACGCCTCCCATGTATCTGTTATAGAAAGCAATTATCTCAGGACACTTGACAAGTATCCTGTCGCCATTTTTTTGCTTTCGGTCTACTTCGGTGATTTCATTGCCATGACAGTTACTTACAGCTAAAACTTGCTTCGTATCTTGCCACCTAGTAAAAGTAATTCCATCATCAGTACAAAGAAATTCGGTCTCATGGCGATCCAAAGAAGTATTATATTTAGGAAATTTTTTTCTGGTTCCAATAAATGTACCAACAGCTGGAAACGGTAAAGTTTTCATCAAAGTTATTGAGGTAAAGAACCTATCAAAGCATATGGTTACATCATTATTTCTTATTGTAGATGTAAGTTTTAGCACCACCCTTTCTCCCAGAGTTCCGTCGAATTGTCCTTCTTCTTTTCCGCCATACACATTCAAATCATATACATAGCCACTTAGAGAATCACTTCTAACCCATAGTTTTATGCCACGTTTTATTGGTTTTAGTGGCATGTATTGCTTGAGGCTAGATCTTCCCTTGAATTTCGCCATACTTTCATCGATTGACTGGTAAACAGAATCCGTTCTAGCTTTTTGAAATGTATGTTTGAAGCATTCCAAAATTTGTTCAACGTAATAAGTTTTGTTGCAATCGTCAGGTTTATTTGGCAAATTGAAATATAATTTAGACATCAAAAGTTTGTATCTATCACGTGACATTGCAGTTTTTATTGTTGCATTGCCCATTGATGGATGATTAGACCAATAGCAACTAATGCCAGGCAAAACATTATAAGACAACAATCATAATACCTGACAACATCATAATCTCAGAATAATCGGTTAGTTTGATTTTCTTCTGTGTCTTCTTTTCTAATATTTTTAGTCTTTCATTCGTACAGTGAGCTATAAACATATACAAACTTCTTGGAAATAGTTTTAAAAATACATCCAGTTCAGTTGATGTAGAACTAATATCGCTTAGAAGTATTTCAGCATTTCTGATGATGATGGTAATTTCAGCCTTGGATTATAATTTTCAGGAATAGGTGACCATATTACTGCTTCAGATTGTGCTACATTCGGCTGTTCTGAGACTGTTGGCAACTGTTCAGGGACTGTTGGCAAATTTGTTTCAGATTCATCTTCACTGTCATCTGTGGAATCTTCTTTGTCACTTTCTTTATTATTTTCATCCTCAGAATCCGTCCAGTCAGGATCATCGTCACTACTACATTGATATGGATCGCTTTCATCTTCAGAATCCCCAATACTCAAAGCAATTTTCGCAAGTTCTTCAGGTTTCAACGGCCTTCTTTTATCCATTCTAAAATAAATAATTGGCTTATAAGACTATTGGGATATATAAGCCCAATTATAAATACCACTGGGATATATTATCCCGCAAATATTTATGTAAATATATTCGTTATATTTTATCAAAGATGTGTGAATATAAATAAAAAAATAATAAAATACATTCCTCACCTTCATAAAACTGGCCAAAAACAGCTGGAAAAACGTTAACTACCACGTCAAATACTTAAATAATCCAACACGTGCACCAAGCGTAGCAATATATGTGAGGAGAACGCAAAAGTAGACCGTAATACAACAGTAAAATAGTGCACACGCAATCTAAAGACTGGAGTAGCTACTATATATTTGTATTTGGGAGCATGTATCCCTACAGTAAACTAATAAACTGTGTTGGGACGTATTGTCCCGTTAGTCTCGAAAGGGTTATGTTTGCTGCCAGTCTTTGTGCAGCTATATTTTTATTCCTTTTTAATATGTTTCGTGCCCACTCTACGCCTGGTAAATTATTTGGAAATTTTGTTTTCAATCCGCGCTTATCTAAGTAGCTTTTTGTAACCGTACGTAAATCTGTCGTAGTGAATGGATATCCCCAATCTGCACATTGAAGACAAGCTTTAATAATGGCTTGCTCTTCATTTTTTGAGAGCACTGGTTGCGCACCCGGATTTTTTGCATGTTTTCCATGATACTTATTAAATAATGTACCATACGGTATTTTATATTTCACAGCAGCTTGTTTGATTGTCAAGGCACCATTTACTATCTTCTCAAGAGCTTCTTCTAAATTTGCATTGGTATAGTTTTTATACTCTCTCGTTCCTAACAGCCGTTTATAAGTTCTGACCATTGTTGCGATTAATCTACAATTGAAAAGCCAAACTTAATTTATTTATTAAAGTCACCCCAAAAAACGCTCAAAGTAGCCCCACAATATAAAACATAAAATAAAAACTACCCTTAATGAAAATTTTGATGTGAATTTTAGGTTACGTAGTTAGTAAGGTTTAAATTATGCAAAAATTATGTAATCATGCTTATTTTCAATTTACATACTTGTGTACACTTGAAAGTATAACGCCCTCATTTTTCAAGCATTTTCCAGCATCAGTTTTAATAATTAATAACATTAAAAATACAATACTAACCTTGCTGCTGTCAGTTGTAAACAAGAATTGAATACCACTACTACCAACTATATTGAGAACAAAATCACTACGTAACTTCACAGTGACGCAAACTGTGAACAAAAAACTTTCCCGGAGAAAATCAAAGTTACCCCACGAAATCAAAGTAGCCCCACTTTACGGTATATATATATATATATATATATATATATATATATATATATATATATATATATATATATACAGGGTGTCTCTTAAATAGGGGGACATGGCTTAACCACAGATTCCTGAGGCTAAAATAAGACGATTTAACTAAACTTGCTTCTACCGGAAAGTGTTCCATTTACCCAGAATTCTGCTTCAAAGTTCTTCGAAAAAAAATTAATTTTGTTTATAATAACAGAACGCTTTATACGATTTGGATGAAATTTGGTATGATACTTCATATGTTTATATGTCATATTTTAAGGTGATACTTGTTATTATTAGTGAACCACTAGTGTATGAAACTTAGGTGTCCCAACATTGATTAGACCGTAACTTTTTAATGGCCACGCCGATAACGTGAAATTATTTTTTTTCGGAAAGATATATTCAATAGTAAACTTTTCTCTCTCTGTTTATTTTGTGATATCTGTTACGGTTCAGACAGAAAAAAATAAAACCTGAGTGACTGCACCGTGAATTTTTTTAAAATAAATTTAATCTAGCAATCTATCCAAATGTCAAACAACGAATTTCTAATGACAGTAACAAATGTTTATGGGTTGTCAAAAAATTCCTTCGCAATATTCAGAAACTAGTAACATCTGTTTGTTCGGCCTAATAGTATTTTACTACCATTATTATAAATAACACGAATAAATATGTTAGCTTACTCCTAAACATGTTGGGAAGATTGACAACTCGTTACTGTCATTAAAAATTAATTGTTTGACATTTGGATAGATTGCTAGATTAAATTTATTTTTAAAAAATTCACGGTGCAGTCACTCAGGTTTTATTTTTTTCTGTCTGAACCGTAACAGATATCACAAAATAAACGGAGAGAGAAAAGTTTACTATTGAATGTATCTTTCCGAAAAAAAATAATTTCACGTTATGGGCGTGGCTATTAAAAAGTTACGGTCTAAACAATGTTGGGACACCTAAGTTTCATACACTAGTGGTTCACTAATAATAACAAGTATCACCTTAAAATATGACTTATAACTAGAGATGGGATTTTAGGTTGCAAAATTTGTAAAAATAGGTACCTAAATAAGTATAAAAGTATAGGTAACAAATATATGGGATTAGGTTCTAAAATTAGTTTTAGGTGACAATTTTTTTTAATACTTTATTGAGTATATTTGTAAATATACATATAGGTGTAAATAAACATTTTTTTATAATTAACAATTTACATATTTGTAAATTGAATATAAGTAAAAAAAAATTGCTCCATAAATTATTAAAATTATATTGGTGAAATTCTGTGCAAATATATAAATCTTGCAGATTTATGGCTAATTACAACGTTGTTACTTAAATGTTAAACCTTTTTAGACTTGGATCTTAAAATTTTGCACAGAATTTCACCAACGTAATTTAATTACAATAATTTCAGTCTAACTTATTTTTATGACATTATGACTGTAACAAACTAATATCTTTTCAATATTTTCTATATTGAGATTGTGTCGTTTGTCTGTTAGCACATTTTTATAGAGGGAAAATGAACGCTCTACGTCACAAGACGTTACGGGGGCGTATTTAAAGGTGTTAGCATGTTTTGTGGATAAATTTTCTGGTATTTCTACATCCTCTCCCATATATATTTTACATAGAGTATTCATGATGTGAAACCCAGGATTTTTATTTACGACCTGAACAAATTTAAATTTAACAATAGATGCTACCCTTCCTTCACATGATTTAATTTGATCTCGTAATGTATTAAATATTTTCATTGACTCCATAAGTGGAGTTCCTACAGATTCTAGCTTTGTGATGGTTTCACTTATTGTTTTAAAGTTATTTTCAATATAAATTAAATCTCTGTGCATTGCCGAGTTCGAAAACAATTCTTGAACTTTCTTCACGCTTACAGCTTCTTCACCTTGAAAATCCATTACTACCTTCATAGAGTTATAAAATATATATACACATAGAGGGCGCCTAAACACTCAAAGCTGATGTCATGCGGGGTAAGCTTGTGTTTGTACGGCGGTCATCTTGGGAAGATCAAGTGTATATAAGCGTTCTCTGGATATATGATTATTTTACGTTAATAATCGATTTTAATTTGTGTTATTTGAATGTGAAACGTTTGTTATTACATGTCAACGACTTGTGCCTTCGGTTGTAATAACCGAATGTCCGTAAAAACTTTAAAACAAGAAAAAGAAAAGGAAAAAGCGATGACAATTCACAAGTAAGTATTATTTTACTTATACATATTACTAATGTTTAGTTCATATAATTTATTGTATTTTTTTACATATTTCATGTAAAAATATTAACTTATTTTTTGTAATAAATATGTTTGTACTTCGTATTTATTTGTATTGTAAACATCATAAATATGTATTTTTATATGAAATTTCTAGCCTCAAATTATTTGCCTATTCGGTACCTAGTTTTTGTAAGTTTCTATCTCAATCATTACAATTGTCATAAAATTCGAACAGTTTAATTTCTATAAAAAATATTTTATTAAAGTTTAATCGCAATACACTTCAAATTGAAGATTTTTACAATTTTTTGGTTCTTTCAAATTTAAATTTAATTAATTTTAATACATTTCTTACTGAATTAAAGCTTGCTAATTACAAATAGCTTCAATTTCTGTTACGTTATTGTATTTTTGTAACAAAACTGAAGAAAGCGCGCTTAAATACATTATAACGTTGATCGTCCCAAGATGGCGGCCACGAGATTCCCCTTCCGTCTCATGGCGACAAAAACTCTGTCCACATCTGTACTTTACGCTCTCTCTAGTCCTATTCTATACTCTAAGACTACCTTCAAATTAAAAAACAATGTGAAACCTAAAATTAAGTTATTTTCATATAAATACCCTTTTAACGTCCTCAAAATGTTCGGCATAAAATACTGCTGCATTAAGCCATGTACCCCACCTGGTTAGAACAGGTTCTGGAGGCAAAGGTATTCCGGGCGCTGTATTTCTATAATGCTCAACCCTAGTGGGTGCTTTCAAAAAGACCTTTTTTGTGTTCGAAATTAGAGCATCAACTTGGTCAAATTCAGATCGTATGACCTCACACACTCTATTAAGTGCATGAGCCAGGCATGTAAAATGAATAAGGTTAGGATAAAATACTTTAAGGCTGATTGCACTTTTCAACATATAGGATGCTGCATCAGAGTAAAGTAATCTGACTCGCGCATATTGAATACCTTCGGGCCACAAGACACCTGAAAAAATGAAAAATAAAGTAATAGATTTATAAATATAATTTTTGTCCAACTTGTCCAGAAAGTGACCTTTTTCTTAATAGTTTGACAGACCGTGCCCAAAGTAAAAGAACTGTGCGTGAAATACAATTTTGCGCACCAAAAACTGTGTGCAAAGTGTGATTTTGAGCACGGCCTGTTCGCATTATTAAGAAATAAGTCACACGCAAAACAGGCACTCAAAAGGTCACTTTTTCGGCAAGTACAACAAAAAATATCGCGTGTGTCACGTGCGCAAAGCAATTTACGCTCGGCTGAGGTGGAGCCCTCGCCAAATGCGACGGGCCGCTCGGCTTGTGCTGCAACATGCCCGCGAAAATCGCTTACTTTGCGCACTTTATCCATAAATAAATATTAAAAAATTTCGAACTTACAAAGAGACTCATTTACAAAACGTGCAACCGTCACATGGTTTGTCTTTTCAAGTACTCTGCAGGTAAGAAGATGTGGAATACTTGGACCATCATTTGACAATTTACCGACAATCAAATTTGCGATGTATCGTCCCTTAACATCAGTCGTCTCATCAACACATATCCAAACGTTACTGTCACCAATATCATGCTGAATATCTTGAATTGTCTAAAATAAGTTTTATGAATATAAACTAGAACGACCACAACACAATGTTTTACTATTTACCTTTTCGTAGCATTTCGGTAAGTAATTTTTACTTAGGGTTGTTCGATCCGGAATGCTTTTGTTACAATATTTTTCCAAAAACTGTCGAAATTCGAAACAATCCAGTTTTGCCCAAGGTATATTAGCGGATATCAAGGCGTTGCACAAGTCAAAAGCAAATTTATTTTTTTCAGTTTGCAACTTACATTCAGTAAGTTGAAGTTGAATTTCAGGTTTTTCTTCAACAAGCTTTTTATGTTTTTTACTTTGCTCATGTTGTATAATATGTGAATTTTGTTGGCAAATGATCTAAAATAAATAGTAAAAAGTTAAACAAATAAAACCATTGTATTTATTATTGCATTGTTAGTAAAAAAAATACTCATTTTTTAGATACTTACAACTTTAGCGCAAACTCTGCAAAATACATTATTGTCGCATATTTTAAATATACGTTCCTTATTTTTTAACCACTTTTGAAAAAGCTCTACTCTTTGCGTTACTTTAGGCATGATTTAAATACTAACTCACAGATCAAGCAATTACGAAACTGCTACCAATCTTACCAACTGTGCGCGATGAAAATAAATTCTCAGGATAGCCAACTTCAAAATTACAAATAAATCTGTAAATAAGTGCGGGAATTTAATAATAAAAATAAAAAACCTAATTTAGGTACAGTAAAACAATGATTTAGGTAATAAATATTGTAATTAGGTGCAATTCTCGCAAAAACCAGATTTTAGGTGAAATAGGTAAAATCAAATAGGGCTCAAATGAGAGCATTTCTTTCGAAACGGATTTTGTACTATACCACCTAAAAATAGTACTTACGTAGCAAAATAGGTAAAAACACTAAAATCCCATCTCTACTTATAACCATATGAAGTGTCATACCAAATTTCATCCAAATCGTATAAAGCGTTCTGTTATTATAAGCAAAATTAATTTTTTTTCGAAGAACTTTGAAGCAGAATTCTGGGTATATGGTACACTTTCCGGTAGAAGCAAGTTTCGTTAAATCGTCTTATTTTAGCCTCAGGAATCTGTGGTTACGCCATGTCCCCCTATTTAAGAGACACCCTGTGTATATATATATATATATATATATATATATATATATATATATATATATATATATATATATATATATTTCCTAAAGTAAGAGATTAATTACACCGCCATATTCACTTAGTCTACTAATATCTATAATTATATGTAACAATAAAAATAACAATAAACTTACTTCAGTTTCAACCTGTTAACTGATGCGAACCCATGCATTATTCCATGCATGCATACAATCTCGTCTATATAAAAGCCAAGCGTTTACGACGCAAATATCTAAGAAGTAAGTAAATATTGGAAAGTACTAATGTTTGGCTTTACTGGGTGTCCTGTATAGTCCCATGAGAGCATTAGCTTTATCAAAGCCTCCCATATGTTTATTGTAATTCATGATTATCGGGCAAGGATAATTTACTTTCATTTTTCTCTTTTGTTTTATCTTTTCACGGTACTTGTTGGTTCAACTCCAGAACAAGTACTATCTAATAAAACACATTATCTGTCCACTCATTTGACAACTATTATTCCTTTTTCGGTATTTGCTTTGTAATCATATGATCCTCTTCCCTTTTTTATCAAAACTTTGCCTGTGTCAATTGGATATCCTGCCATTCTATTAGCTCGCAAAGTTCCCAAGCTGAGTATATTCTTTTAATTTTTCAAATGCAGAAATAAATGTAAGCTTGAGAAATAATTGTCGAAATATACTGTCATGCGCTGGGAGTCGGGAAGAGATTTGCATAATGATATAACAATAGCGGCACCTAAACCTAATGCGGCTTCTTCTTCACATATCATTTTTTTTTACCCTTCAATACATCAAATGTTGTTCCTCCTTGATAAGGTATAAAATATACTATCATTCCTGATACCAGCGAGGACAAAAAATTTGTCCCCATTTATAAGGTTTACTTTTTATATACTGGCGTAAATTACCAAAACGTGTTCCTTTATATGCAATCATAGTTTCATCAACAGAGTATTCTTTCTCAATGTGGAATTTTTGGCAATTTTGACGTACTTTTTCGTTAAGCGGTCTGATTTTGAAAAATCTATCTTTTGTATTTTCTGTGCAATCTTCGTTATTGTTGAAGTGAAGGTACCGTCTCAAAAGCTTGAAACGCCTTACTGACATTATGCTAGCAATTTCTTCATATGAAGGTAAATTTATAAGTCCCATTGTCAGTGGGATGGATATAAAGTGTGTCATTTTGGATTCAGTTATATTTATGCTTTGACCCCTTTGTTGAGTGCTGTATAAGTCCGTTTGCTCTATGGTATCGGCCAAAATATAAAAGGAAAAAAACTTACAAAAGTGTTCTAAAGGTTGAAGCAATTCTTCGTTACATTGAACAAATATATTCTCTTGATCGTCTTTATTATATTGGTGCCTATATCTTTTTTTGTCCAACTGAAGGTTATATTTTGTTTCTTCTTTTTTCCAGGTGGTTCAGGGGCAGTACTCGTTGACTGTTGTGAAGATATGGTATCGACACCAAAATTGACGTGATCATCTTCTGATTCGGCAATGCTTTCGTCACTTGTATCAAATATTACATTTATATTTTTTCGCACTGCTAATTGTGTAACTTCTTAATCATCGGAAGTGTCCGATGAGTCTTGAAGACTCGAGGATTTGGTGGAAGATTGAATTTTCGTTTCCCATAAAATGAAATAGGTTTTATTTCTTGAGGATTCTAGTAACTGGAACAATAATAATACTATATTATGTAACCATATGGTAACATATATTTTATGTAGGCTTTCTATGCTGTACCTACTTACATATGCCCCACTTCAGTACTTATAATTATTACACTTCCATATCTATATAACTGAATAATAAAAAAAAAAATTGTATATAAGTAATTATTTATTTATTCCACTGCACTTCTAATCACGCGGCACTGTTGAATGCATGCACAGAAGCGTAAAATGAAAAATTCAAACCTATGCGCAGACTCCAGAGAATCATTTATTTTACTGCATTTACTCAGCAGAAAAAGAAAAAGAAGTAAAACGAATCCATATTTACGAAAACTGACGAGTCATGGAGAGTTTAAGTTATCCAGTGAAGTTTCAGATTTTGAATTAAAGAGTCGTTTCGATTCAATAGAAAACAGTTCAGAGAGGTTCATGAATTAATTAAATAGTGGAGTGCCGTAAGACAAAAAAATGTAAAAATCTCGGAACCCGGTTCCACTGAATGGATTTTCGTGAAACCTTTTCTATTACATTGTTAAAAGTTTAAATAAAAAAGTTTACCTACCAAAATTTGCCGATCTCAATTACAACAATTTTTAACAACAATTAATTGAATAATGAGAAAAATATGAATAAAAAAAATTTTGTAGTAAAGATTTCTGTTTTATATACAATAAATTATATTTTTATAGTAACTTTAAAATATATTTATAATATTTTAGCAAAAAAAAATACATAAAAAATTATACTAAGGCGAGTTGTTTAAAATCATGTATATACATATATCGGGCCGAAGATACAAAAAAAGGTAAAATATACTGCATTAATAAAAAAAGACGAGATTTTTAGAAAAAAATAAATATTTCTTATGTCATTGTATTATATAAAAATTGAAAAATTTTCAGTCAATTATCTACATTATCGTCGTCATCAACCTCATCAATTTGGATGATAGGTGATGGATTAGTGCAAATGTTGCCATTGCATTCTAAGCAAGGTACACTGCAATTCAATTTACTTTTCATGCACCCACAAGATGCTCCACATTGCTTCCGGTGTCATTATTCCGTTTTCATATTTCCAACCCCATTCTTCTGGTAATATGTCCCTTCCGAGCCATGTTTGAATTTGAAAGTATACTCTTTTGAAGTGTTCAAAAGCGGCGTCTGCAGTAGGTACCAAAGATGGTAATTTAACGCATCTATTTTTATCGGTTGTTTTTACGAAACAGTTGTACCTTAATGTATTTAGATCTTTCATTTTTTAGGGGGCAGCATATAAAACAAGCGTACATGTAACACCAGCGTTAAAAATGTTATTGGCGTCTTTACATTCATTTTCAAAAATTGTTGCAGCATTTTGTAAGTCCGACCGTTTCTCGAAATTTTTTAAAAAAACATTTTTTCCCCGATGGAAAAAAGCCGACGTCATATCACACCCAGTAAAAGAATGTAAAAGAGGATATGCTGTTTACACTTTGGTAATTGGTAATACTGTTTCCAAACTTTTAGATGAGTACACTTTTTGTAGAATTTTGCCTTTTCCTGGTATTTGAAAGTAAATTTCTCGATTTGTTGGTGAGAACGCAGTCAGTAAAATTAGAATATCCACATCCTCGGAAACTTCCGCTTGACAAGAAAATATTTGATTTTCTGCAAGTGTGTTTCGTAGCATATCTATGGCATTCGCTAAGAATTTCTCTTGTCCTATTTTGAGAGGCATGTTTTTGTCAAATATGATGTCATTACATGCATTTCTTTTAGAGCGACGAGTTCTTTCGATAGATTTCGTGCTTTTTTTTGGTAACCATCAAATACTACATAAATGTTGTGTCCGTAATTGTTACGTAAATATCTTAAGAAGTGTTCACAAATAGTGCCAAAATTTTCATCCAATTGCCATTTGCAATCTCTCCATCAATTACGTAGGAAAATTTTTGTACATCGTTCACATTCACCGTCATTTCTGGGAATAGGTCATATAATGCAGATTTTTTTTATTTTGCGCATTTCGCCATCTTCAAAAAGAGCCAGAGGATAAAGGGCTAATTCAAAAGTCATACAGGTTTTTAGTTTTTCGTCTGATTTTTTTAAAACGCAAATACGTTGAAATAAAAGTGTTGGGTCAATTGGAATCATATCATCATCCACTTTTATTTTGCTTGAGGAAGCTCAGTGGCGTATTATCGCAGAAGCCTGAGAAGCCCGGGCTTCTGGCGCAAAATTATGCCAGGAATTGAAAAAAAAAACATTTTTTTTTTTTATAAAATATAAATTAGCAAACAGATTGCTGAAATTTCTGAAACTATTAAAAGACAAGAACATTTATAATCTTTTTCTTAATATTGTAATTTTATTACGCGTGTTTGCTTGACTAACTATACTGGCTAGAGATCCTTTTCAGCACTGAAGAGAGTGAAGGATTACCGCAGGTTCACAGTATCCCCCGCAAAATTAAACGCTTTGGTTATTATGTGCATCGGAAAAACTCTTTTAAATGAAATTAATTTTGACGACACTTAATATTTTTGCCAGTGCCAAAACAAGAAAAGTGTCATTTTAATTTTATTTTTGTCATTATACTGTTTTAATTAAAAATAAAAGTTTAGTTTCAATGTTTGCTGAATTTTACTAATAAAAAAAGCCCTCCCATCTACCCGCGTATGATTGTCATTTTTCGAATCATTGGTTATTACTCCTTTTATGACAGTAGTTATGTTTAATTACTTATTATAATTATTGGTTTCTTATTAGAAAATTTTAAAAAGTTTGTTTTTTCATTCATGTTAACCAAGAAAAAAGAGTGGGGGGGGGGGGGCGCAAAAATTCAAGGGCTTCCGGCGCCAAAATATCTTAATACGCCACTGAGGAAGCCAATAACAGTCTCAAGGACAGGTATGTATTAGTTATCCTATGTAAAATCTAACTTTAATCGCAAAAAAATTAAAGGTTTAACAGAAAATGAATGAAAACTCCAAAAAAATAATAATTATTTATTTTAATAATTAAAAAATTGAGATCGGCAAAAATAAATGGGTAAACATTTTAGTATTTAGTGTTAAAAACACTTTCCAAAAAGTTTCACAAAAATCCGTTCAGTGGACCCGGGTTCCGAGGTATAAACCTTACGGCACTCCACTAAAACACGATATCACTGGTCATGAATGCAATGCACAGAGACAGAAGCCTATCGGAAGTGAAGATAAACTAGCAGTATGTTTCAGGTAAATACCTATTTCAAAAATTAAACATTGATAAATACGTTTTTTTGAAAAACTATTTATTCGATATATATGAACATATTATTATAAGTTAGTAAATGTTCCTGAAAAATCATTTTCTTGTATTGAGCAGCTTCTTTCATTTGTATCAACAGAACTCACTGATGTTGAAATCGATGGAGAAAAATAATTCGGGAAACTCTTGTGTAATGCCAGAAGATAATGTAGTATTAGAATGGGCGGTTGTTGAAAGAGGATGTTGAATATATAACTGCAGATTCTGATCAATTTCAGTTTCATCCTCGGCTTTATCCTCGGCATCAGACCTTTAGTTGTATTCCACATAGACATAAAAAACTGATATAAAGCGTCATTCTATAATTCTTCCTGTTTTTGCTTTTCAGCAACAAAATTTTCTCGCAATTCATCCCTCTTTTTTGCTCTCGTTACTATTTTCAATAAACTTTTGCATAACGTGATCAGTTGACTTTTTATATTTTTTAGGCGTGGCATTCAGAATGTTCAATTGATTTGCCATCATTTGTTGCTTCAACAATAGGTGCAGCAGAAAGTGTATTATCATCCTCTTCCAACTGACTTTCTTCAAGGGGTGAAATGAGATTTCCAACAGTATTTTTGTTTTTCATGAATGGTTTAATAAATTCCATTTGTTCTTGATACGTCCATGGCCTGTAATTTGTTGCCTGTTGCTCACTTTTTTTTGTTATCTTGTTAGAGCTTCTCAATGACATTCTCTTAAAAATAATAAAAAAAAAATCTGTTGTGGCCAGCACAAAACCTTCCGTCAATTCGATGTATTTTGTACATATCCTATACCAAAAGTTCCTTGAAAAAGATTCTATATATCCTGTATAATTGTAACAAGAACACACTATTTTTTACATATCCATACTGAAAGTTCCTTTGAAAAGATTCTAAAATCTAATCAAAATTTTAATACGAATACGAACGTACATTATGTATTGCACTTAACACTTCCTCCTGCTTCAACTTTGCCCTATTTTATTAGAAGTCGCTGTTTCTTACTCTTCTCTTCTACTCATTCCTGTCCAAAGCACATTCGTGACACAGTTCTTCCTCTCTCATATCTTCTGCTATACAGTCCTTCCATCTTCTCTTCCCACTGGCGAGGGACACTCTGTCACTTATATCACTTTCAGATCATATACTTTCCACTTTGGTTTTGCACTTGCCACTGACATCTGTCAATTAGATTTTTTTGAATATATGTATCTGTTGTTTTCATAATTTTTGCAATGCTGACTGATTTTCGAAAGTTAATCTCTCTTAATCTCTCTATGACTCTATATCTATTGAATATGAAGGAAAATGTATAATCGAACCGTATAGAGAATAAGATATTCTTTCTATTGATAATCACATAAAATGTCGAAAATGATATTTAACTGCGATTTTTCAAGAAAAACTGTTAAGAACTTCAAATAAGGGTACTTCCGGTTGACCAATTATAACCAAAATCTAATCAGCTCTTCATATGGTTGTAAAGAAGAGGAATATGAAAGAATCATAATTTTTAGAATCGTAGTTTTGGAGTTATCATCGGAGAAAAATTTGTCACACACACACACACACACACACACACACACACACACACACACGGACACACACACAGACACACACACAGACACACACACAGACACACACACACACACACAGACACACACACAGACACACACACGGACACACACACACATACAGACATCATCTTAAAAATAGCACATTCGTATTGTAGGGACCCTAAAACGTGCTTATTCATTAAAAACTCACCACCGAATTTTTTGACCAAAAACAATACCTTCCTTTTGACGGAAGGTAAAAAATTGATAAACAAACTTTTTAGCCCAAGAATGGTAATTAATATCACACTTTATTACTACTATAGCCATGAGCTACAGAATGGGGGAGAGAACCGTATCGAATATTGTGTCTGAAGTGGCAACGTTTACAACCTATCTGTATGCCTGAACCAACAGTGGAAACTTGGAAGACTATTGCCATGGATTACGAAAGAAAATAGCTATTCTATAACTGTTTGGGCGCTGTTGATAGCAAACATATTGCCATTCGAAAACCACTTCTTAGTGGTTCTTCTTTTTACAATTATAAGCAATATTTTTCCATAGATTTAATGGCGACAGTAGAGGCAAATTACCGGTTTACAACTGTAAATGTGGGTTCAATGGGCAGATTTAGTGACGGAAATATTTTTTCCAACTCTTCGTTAGGAAAAATGCTTAACAATGGTTCCCTGCAATTGCCCGAACCAAAACCACTACCTGGACAAAATACAGAAACACCATACGTTTTTATTGGAGATGAAGCATTTCTTTTAATGCCAAATTTAATAGTGTTAGCCACAATTGTACTTCATAATTTGAGAACTGACTCTCTCGCAAATAACTGCACACAGGAAGATGATGAAATTATGAAGAATTTGAAAGAAAACAACTTTCTTCAAAGTTCTTTAGCACCAAATCGAAATAGAAGTTCTAATGAAGCATTTTCCATTAGACAAAAGTTCACTGATTGTTTTAATTCAAACGATGGATCTGTTGATTGGCAACGTAACGCAGTAGAAAGGGGGCACTTTTGAACACAAATTAAAAATGTACCGCAATATGTGTTAAAATATTGTAAACAAAATTACTCACCATCACTGTAATTTAATTCTCCAGCAATCTTCTCCCACAAATAATCCTTTAGTTTTGTCCTCATGTAATATACATGACTAGAGTCATACACAACTGGAAAGCCTCTAACCATTTCAATTAATTTCTCCATTTTCTAATCTTTATTTGATGTGTTATGCACGTTCACGGAAAACTAAATAGATCCACGAAACTGTGTTATAAGCACAACACGAACCACGCGAGGACTAGTTAAACGTGTGCTGGTCGTGGAGTGGGGTTTAAGCATTTGAAAATAAAGTTATCATATGGTTATTGTAACGCGGCAGTGTATTACCAACTCGTACATACAGATCGTGATCGTCAATTACCCTACGTTGTGTTATGTAAATAAAGAGTGCCCAGAATTCTTTGATTAGAAGTCGTGGTAGTATAAGGAATAAAACAAGTAAAACGCAGATTCGATAATAAACAGCGTTTATTCATCAAGTGACATGGAAAGTTCGTATGTTCAAATACATGTACAATGCCTGTTAATGATGGCGTAGCGTCACCGGGGTGCAGCACAGCCAGCGTTTCAGGCCAGCCGGGGATACGGCAGTAGGCGTGGGCCGGTCCCTGGTGGAGCGGTACCTTGGTCAGCCGTGGTTACGGCCGTGGATGGGTTTTCCATGTGGATGATAGGTCAAACGTATGGCTAAACATAGACATACGAAGTGTCCGAATATATCCCTTAACCCTTAAGTAGTATGGCTTAGATCTCACACAGTTACGGTATGGCAGGGTCCAAATTGACCCAATTTTTTTTTGCATGGTTATCTTTCTGCTAAACAATTATTAACCTATGGTTATATAAATATGTACTCTTGTACAGCTTTTAAGACCACAAAAAAGAAGCATTTGTAATTTTAGATACTTTTATTGACAAATAAGGCAAAATATGCAAAATTGTAAAATCAAAAATATATTGTAAAAAAACAATTCTTTTTCAAATTCTTTGTGCGGATTTCGTCTTGGAGGTAACTCAGCTTGAGAATTCTGAAAAAAAATTATATAAGTACACAAAGAAAAAAAAACTATCAACCACCTTTTTTAAATTATTAAAATATCTTTCAGAATTCATATTATAAATTGGAAAAATACTACCTTTTTTTTGCCGGGCATGCATATATTGTCTAGAAAATTGTATACATAAAAAAGGTAACATTTATGAATATTTCTTGTTACCTTGGTTACTTGTTATTTTTGTTAATTAAAAAATAAATGTCAATGTATCCCCTGAAGAAGGCACCAGTTTATGGTGCCGAAACGTTGGGTTTTTAATTAATTAAAACAGAACATAAACTAAAAAAGGTAGTATTTTTCCACCTTTTTTACCTTACGCTTCTTCATAATTTTGACATGTAGTGATTGTCCTGCTATGATTTTTGCAGATGTGGTGACCGCAATTACCACACAAAAGGCTTTCTTTTTTTGGCTATATGGACAAATGTAACATCTTCCTCTTTTGACACCACGTGCGCCCCTAGCTTCATCAGGTTGGGGTTCTTTGACAGGTTCTGCCACATTAGCGATTCTACAAGTAACACTGCGTAGTTCTCTTGGTATAAATTTAGCATAAACACGGCGCATCAGCTGCTCCTGAATAAGATCACGCTCTAGAATGGTCAAAAATTGTCTTCTCTCCATAGTTTGGTTTTGAACGGTGCTATTGAAAATTATAGTGGAATTTACTCCTGCGATATCCATTATCCGGAACCAAATCACCTGTGGCCAACGTCTTGTTCGTCTTCCAACTTTATAATTTGAACACTTTTGATCAAGTGAGTCGACGCCCCCTTTTGTTGAATTATAGAAATGTATAGTTTCGGGCTTGTCATTATCACAAATCGTGTCAGTGTGGTGCATGGAAGATAAAAGTATAACGCCCCGATTTTTTTTGGGGACATACGAAGCAAGAGTCAAACTTTTAGTAAACCCAAATACAGACGTCTTCACAGCTCGTTGTTTGTGTGACAAAAAATCAGACGGAATTTCACGTTTGTTCTTTCTCATAGTGCCAACAAATGTGAGTTTTTATTTTTGCAGTTCGGTGACTAACTCCAAAGACGTGTACCAATTATCCGCTGTAATATTTCTATTGGAATTGGCTACCGGCTGATAAGAGAAATAATATCTAATGTGGGAACAGCAAGTTTTCTAGGATTACTTCTATTTGTATTTTTACCCGTGTAGATAAAACCATTGAACAGATAGTGAGTTCTTGCATCACACAGGCATTGCATCTTTGCATTCGACTGGCAATTGATTATAAAGAGGTTGTAAGCCTCAGATATGGCTGCAAGTTTGTCGCCTTGACTAATTATTTCTAATCTACTTGTTTTGTCATCAAAGCGTAGGGTGCAAAGTAAAAAATTAAAACATTGCATAGTCATAGTTGCCCGAAAAATATCTCGTCCCGTTCCGTCTCTGGCAAATAGAGATTTTAGGTCTTCGTGATTCGATTTGTCAAATATAGGAGTCCCAAAAATGACTTCATCTTCATCATGTCAACATGGTTCGTAAACTGACAAGAAAGATTATGAAAATTAAATTTTGCTGACACTTCCGTGATTTGTGCGTTAGTATTTTCTATTAGTATTTTCAGAATATCTTCATCAATTAGACATTCCCAAGATTGCACTGGCGTAGATGGTTTTTTTTTTACACGAGCTTCACCTATAACGCCTGGTAAATGAGTCACAATGTTGCTTGCACGTGTTTTACTGGGTGCAGGTGGTGTCACTGCCCACTTGTATTTGTTTTTCCCATAAAAATATTTTAGGTTTATTCCACTCGCATCACTTTGATTCACTTCGTCATCACTTTCATCGTCAGATTCAGTAGTTTCATCATCAGTCTCAACCTCTGAATTAGTATCATGGTCGCTATGTTCACTAGGACATTCAGAGAACTCAGTGTCACTGCCTAATCCATTATTCATTATGTCTTCAGCAATTTCTTCGAGTTCAGCGGGTGTTAAAATTTTCCGCTTCCGCTAGGACCAGCCATTTTGAAACCTTCACAATACACTGTTTGTGACACTTGCAGTATGGCAGGGTCAAAAATGACCCTAAGCTATTGTTTAGACCTCTTAAGCTTGACAAAGACGATTCAAATTTCGGTCATAGGTAGATGCCTACCTAACTAGAGAATACACGAAAGCGCGGCGACTGCCATCTATGTTAAGTTAGTGTAATCACACAATCAAATTCTGTAGGGTCAAAATTAACCCCGCCATACTACTTAAGGGTTAATTAGCCATTTGACCAGTGTGTATATAAGTTTGCAGACACACAGGCTGCCTGATATTAAGTTTGTTCATATCTGGTATGGTGTTGTTGATATTCACACAATATAACAATGTTTAAACAAATACAAAATGTTTACCTACATCAGTAATGAACATGTAAACCATTTATTTAATTATTTTGTTTATCGTTGAGGTTTTTACCTGCTCTTTTATATTTCAATTTCCTATATCAGGGCCGGATTCTAAGAAAACATATGCTGTTTAATTAATAATATACGAGCTCTAATCCATATTAGTTGGTTTATTTGTTATATTCATTTATCGTGACTTAAATAGTATAATTTCTAATAATAATGGAGCAAGATTTTATTTTTTTATTTAAAATGAAGATATTTCTATTATAACGTAACTTTAAATTATATTTCTAACTAAACATAAATATTTAGCCGTACATTAATAACGCAAATTTGTTAGTAAATTTCTATTATTTATCAAGATTGGTCAATTCTACGATTGTTCTTAAAAATATCTGTAGTTTTTTATGGTGTCTTATTTCTAGACTTTGACAAACAAATGACATCAATTCTTTTCAATTTTTATTTGTTTTTCTTGTATTGTTAGTAAAGCTATGAACAATTTCGTTTAACATTAACAACTAAATATTTCAGAAAATATATCTTGTTATGTAGCACAAGAACCACAAAATATCTATAATATTAAGAAAAATACCGATAATTACGTTAGTTATTATATGCATTAGAATGCGCGCCAAATAAAATAAAATTTTAACTACTAGGCTAACTAATATGGATCACGGATCGTTCTCTTACATCATCCCCTCGTGCTAGTATTATCATAAATAAATTAGTTACTATTAGTCAGTCATGTTAGTTGTTTATTAATTGTCAAACATGCTAAGTATTATTGTAAAATCTTATATTCAATCGAGCTGTAAACATTCCTACACTATCCTCATGCCGGCCCTGTTTATACCCTTCCGTTGGGATAACACCAGACATTGTAGTGTCACCCTGGGCGCCTGTAGTTATTTATGGCCACTTGATACAGGTCCGCAAAATATCTCGGGCACTCTTCTAATCGCTTCATAGTAATTCTACATGTGCGTTTTGTTTTGTATGCATGTAGTAACACAATATTAAAGATTTAAATAATAATAATCATATAAACCATATTCTGTCGCGTTTCAATTTCCCTCTGATATTTAAGTGGAAGTAATGACCAATTTAATATCACTGTTCTCACTGGCAAAAAGGGAGGTACATATAAGATCTTATTTACCTATCACGTACAACTATGAATAATGTTGAATATAATATTACTGTGTAGCTTAATCTATCTATTTCCTGTTTCACTTATTCTACACCTTGTGTCTATTTCACGTCATTTTCACCACTATTTCTACCTACACCCACAATTTTACGTCTACAGTGTGTCCCATTTAGAGGTGCCACCATTGGGATCTCGAGAACTATAAGAGACACGATGTCGGTTAAATAGAACTTTTTATGCGCCTTTGGGAGGCCATCTCAGATGTGCTTTTATTTTTCCAAAAATTCTCATAGGGCACTAGATAATGACGAAAAACTGAATATTGTTGATTTTTTCTTTTTCAAATAACTTCTAAACTATTAATAATTGAGAAAAAAGTTTCAAATATAAAAGATAGATATTTTTATTAACTAACCAGTAGCGTACGGAATAAATTTTTATATCCGTAAATTTTTGAGATATAACACAAACTTATATTTTTTTAAATGGAACCCATATCTGATTTTAATCTCAAAAAAATAAATATTTTTTTCTCTTTTCAACGATGTAAGGGTTATTATGTTTTATATTTGTCTTGCCTTCAAAATTATTATTTTTTCCTTATTTTGTATTAAATTTACAAATATTTTGAAAATATTGGTAGATTTCTATTTGGAAATACTCCTTGTATTTAAATAATTTATTTCGTTAGAAAATTTTGCTCAAAATTCGTATCAAATTAATTTTTATAATATTTTGTATCAGGTCGCCATTGGCTCATCATAGTGTAATTTGTAATTATGAGTCTAGAATGAAAATATTAAATAATAAAGGCATAAAACAAATTATTTTGATCAAATACAATATAATTAATAAAAATAATAATGTTTTTTGGGAAATAATAAGAAAATTCAGGAAAATAAAGAGAAAAATTAAATTTTAGGAGCAAAACAAATATAAAACATAATAACCCTTACATCATTGAAAAGAGAAAAAAATATTGATTTTTTTGAGGCTAAAATCAGATATGGGTTCCATTTAAAAAAATATAAGTTTGTGTTATATCTCGAAAATTTACGGATATAAAAATTTATTTTGTACGCCACTGGTTAGTTAATAAAAATATCTATATTTTATATTTGAAACGTTTTTCTCAATTACTAATAGTTTAGAAGTTATTTGAGAAAGAAAAAATCAACAATATTCAGTTTTTCGTCATTATCTAGTGTCCTATGAGAATTTTTGGAAAAACAAAAGCACATCTGAGATGGTCTTCCAAAGGCGCACAAAAAGTTCCATTTAACCGACATTGTATCTCTTATAGTTCTCGAGATCCCAATGGTGGCACTTCTAAATGGCACACAATGTATATCTTTTTCGCGCCTCCTGTCTTTTTTCGTTCTGGCTACCCCGACCTCTGCAACGTACACGCGCCCAAGTTGGCAGAGGCATTTCCTTGTTTTTCTTCTTACCGGTCGCTGATTTTTTCACCAGGAGTCGTAGGCCTCTTGGTAGTGAATCTCCTTATCGTAGTAAAACGCCGGCCAGTCGATGGAATGACTGGCATCATTGGCGGAGCAGGAGCGTTGAAAATATTTTTAAATTTTCTCCGTAATTTCTGCTTATTTTTAATTTTAAATTTCTTCACAATTTTATGAAATTCCTCACTTTCACTGTTTATGGTTAAAACAATAGGTTCTGACCTATCTTTTCTTAGTTAATAGTGTTACCGGTCGTTGATTTTTTCACCAGGAGTCGTAGGCCTCCTGGTCGTGAATCTCCTTGTCGCAGTAAAGCGCCGGCCAGTTGATGAAATGACTGGCGTCATTGGCGGAGCAGGAGCGTTGAAAATATTTTTGAATTTTCTCCGTAATTTTTGTTTATTTTTAATTTTAAATTCCTTACTTTCACTGTCCATGGTTAAAACAATAGGTTCTGACCTATCTTTTCTTAGTTAATAGCGGTACCGGTCGTTGATTTTTTCACCAGGAGTCGTAGGCCTCCTGGTCGTGAATCTCCTTGTCGCAGTAAAGCGCCGGCCAGTTGATGAAATGACTGGCGTCATTGGCGGAGCAGGAGCGTTGAAAATATTTTTGAATTTTCTCCGTAATTTTTGTTTATTTTTAATTTTAAATTCCTTACTTTCACTGTCCATGGTTAAAACAATAGGTTCTGACCTATCTTTTCTTAGTTAATAGCGGTACCGGTCGTTGATTTTTTCACCAGGAGTCGTAGGCCTCCTGGTCGTGAATCTCCTTGTCGCAGTAAAGCGCCGGCCAGTTGATGAAATGACTGGCGTCATTGGCGGAGCAGGACCGTTGAAAATATTTTTGAATTTTCTCCGTAATTTTTGTTTATTTTTAATTTTAAATTCCTTACTTTCACTGTCCATGGTTAAAACAATAGGTTCTGACCTATCTTTTCTTAGTTAATAGCGGTACCGGTCGTTGATTTTTTCACCAGGAGTCGTAGGCCTCCTGGTCGTGAATCTCCTTGTCGCAGTAAAGCGCCGGCCAGTTGATGAAATGACTGGCGTCATTGGCGGAGCAGGAGCGTTGAAAATATTTTTGAATTTTCTCCGTAATTTTTGTTTATTTTTAATTTTAAATTCCTTACTTTCACTGTCCATGGTTAAAACAATAGGTTCTGACCTATCTTTTCTTAGTTAATAGCGGTACCGGTCGTTGATTTTTTCACCAGGAGTCGTAGGCCTCCTGGTCGTGAATCTCCTTGTCGCAGTAAAGCGCCGGCCAGTTGATGAAATGACTGGCGTCATTGGCGGAGCAGGACCGTTGAAAATATTTTTGAATTTTCTCCGTAATTTTTGTTTATTTTTAATTTTAAATTCCTTACTTTCACTGTCCATGGTTAAAACAATAGGTTCTGACCTATCTTTTCTTAGTTAATAGCGGTACCGGTCGTTGATTTTTTCACCAGGAGTCGTAGGCCTCCTGGTCGTGAATCTCCTTGCCGCAGTAAAGCGCCGGCCAGTTGATGAAATGACTGGCGTCATTGGCGGAGCAGGACCGTTGAAAATATTTTTGAATTTTCTCCGTAATTTTTGTTTATTTTTAATTTTAAATTCCTTACTTTCGCTGTCCATGGTTAAAACAATAGGTTCTGACCTATCTTTTCTTAGTTAATAGCGGTACCGGTCGTTGATTTTTTCACCAGGAGTCGTAGGCCTCCTGGTCGTGAATCTCCTTGTCGCAGTAAAGCGCCGGCCAGTTGATGAAATGACTGGCGTCATTGGCGGAGCAGGAGCGTTGAAAATATTTTTGAATTTTCTCCGTAATTTTTGTTTATTTTTAATTTTAAATTCCTTACTTTCACTGTCCATGGTTAAAACAATAGGTTCTGACCTATCTTTTCTTAGTTAATAGCGGTACCGGTCGTTGATTTTTTCACCAGGAGTCGTAGGCCTCCTGGTCGTGAATCTCCTTGTCGCAGTAAAGCGCCGGCCAGTTGATGAAATGACTGGCGTCATTGGCGGAGCAGGAGCGTTGAAAATATTTTTGAATTTTCTCCGTAATTTTTGTTTATTTTTAATTTTAAATTCCTTACTTTCACTGTCCATGGTTAAAACAATAGGTTCTGACCTATCTTTTCTTAGTTAATAGCGGTACCGGTCGTTGATATTTTCACCAGGAGTCGTAGGCCTCCTAGTCGTGAATCTCCTTGTCGCAGTAAAGCGCCGGCCAGTTGATGAAATGACTGGCGTCATTGGCGGAGCAGGACCGTTGAAAATATTTTTGAATTTTCTCCGTAATTTTTGTTTATTTTTAATTTTAAATTCCTTACTTTCACTGTTTATGGTTAAAACAATAGGTTCTGACCTATCTTATCTTAGTTAATAGCGGTACCGGTCGTTGATTTTTTCACCAGGAGTCGTAGGCCTCCTGGTCGTGAATCTCCTTGCCGCAGTAAAGCGCCGGCCAGTTGATGAAATGACTGGCGTTATTGGCGGACCAGGAGCGTTGAAAATATTTTTGAATTTTCTCCGTAATTTTTGTTTATTTTTAATTTTAAATTCCTTACTTTCACTGTTTATGGTTAAAACAATAGGTTCTGACCTATCTTTTCTTAGTTAATAGCGGTACCGGTCGTTGATTTTTGCACCAGGAGTCGTAGGCCTCCTGGTCGTGAATCTCCTTGTCGCAGTAAAGCGCCGGCCAGTTGATGAAATGACTGGCGTCATTGGCGGAGCAGGAGCGTTGAAAATATTTTTAAATTTTCTCCGTAATTTCTGCTTATTTTTAATTTTAAATTTCTTCACAATTTTATGAAATTCCTCACTGTCACTGTTTATGGTTAAAACAATAGGTTCTGACCTATCTTTTCTTAGTTAATAGTGGTACCGGTCGTTGATTTTTTCACCAGGAGTCGTAGGCCTCCTGGTCGTGAATCTCCTTGTCGCAGTAAAGCGCCGGCCAGTTGATGAAATGACTGGCGTTATTGGCGGAGCAGGAGCGTTGAAAATATTTTTGAATTTTCTCCGTAATTTTTGTTTATTTTTAATTTTAAATTCCTTACTTTCACTGTCCATGGTTAAAACAATAGGTTCTGATCTATCTTTTCTTAGTTAATAGCGGTACCGGTCGTTGATTTTTTCACCAGGAGTCGTAGGCCTCCTGGTCGTGAATCTCCTTGTCGCAGTAAAGCGCCGGCCAGTTGATGAAATGACTGGCGTCATTGGCGGAGCAGGAGCGTTGAAAATATTTTTGAATTTTCTCCGTAATTTTTGTTTATTTTTAATTTTAAATTCCTTACTTTCACTGTCCATGGTTAAAACAATAGGTTCTGACCTATCTTATCTTAGTTAATAGCGGTACCGGTCGTTGATTTTTTCACCAGGAGTCGTAGGCCTCCTGGTCGTGAATCTCCTTGTCGCAGTAAAGCGCCGGCCAGTTGATGAAATGACTGGCGTTATTGGCGGAGCAGGAGCGTTGAAAATATCTTTGAATTTTCTCCGTAATTTTTGTTTATTTTTAATTTTAAATTCCTTACTTTCACTGTCCATGGTTAAAACAATAGGTTCTGACCTATCTTATCTTAGTTAATAGCGGTACCGGTCGTTGATTTTTTCACCAGGAGTCGTGGGCCTCCTGGTCGTGAATCTCCTTGTCGCAGTAAAGCGCCGGCCAGTTGATGAAATGACTGGCGTCATTGGCGGAGCAGGAGCGTTGAAAATATTTTTGAATTTTCTCCGTAATTTCTGTTTATTTTTAATTTTAAATTCCTTACTTTCACTGTCCATGGTTAAAACAATAGGTTCTGACCTATCTTTTCTTAGTTAATAGCGGTACCGGTCGTTAATTTTTTCACCAGGAGTCGTAGACCTCCTGGTCGTGAATCTCCTTGTCGCAGTAAAGCGCCGGCCAGTTGATGAAATGACTGGCGTCATTGGCGGAGCAGGAGCGTTGAAAATATTTTTGAATTTTCTCCGTAATTTTTGTTTATTTTTAATTTTAAATTCCTTACTTTCACTGTCCATGGTTAAAACAATAGGTTCTGACCTATCTTTTCTTAGTTAATAGCGGTACCGGTCGTTGATTTTTTCACCAGGAGTCGTAGGCCTCCTGGTCGTGAATCTCCTTGTCGCAGTAAAGCGCCGGCCAGTTGATGAAATGACTGGCGTCATTGGCGGAGCAGGAGCGTTGAAAATATTTTTGAATTTTCTCCGTAATTTTTGTTTATTTTTAATTTTAAATTCCTTACTTTCACTGTCCATGGTTAAAACAATAGGTTCTGACCTATCTTTTCTTAGTTAATAGCGGTACCGGTCGTTGATTTTTTCACCAGGAGTCGCAGGCCTCCTGGTCGTGAATCTCCTTGTCGCAGTAAAGCGCCGGCCAGTTGATGAAATGACTGGCGTCATTGGCGGAGTAGGAGCGTTGAAAATATTTTTGTATTTTCTCCGTAATTTTTGCTTATTTTTAATTTTAAATTCCTTACTTTCACTGTCCATGGTTAAAACAATAGGTTCTGACCTATCTTTTCTTAGTTAATAGCGGTACCGGTCGTTGATTTTTTCACCAGGAGTCGTAGGCCTCCTGGTCGTGAATCTCCTTGTCGCAGTAAAGCGCCGGCCAGTTGATGAAATGACTGGCGTCATTGGCGGAGCAGGAGCGTTGAAAATATTTTTGAATTTTCTCCGTAATTTTTGTTTATTTTTAATTTTAAATTCCTTACTTTCACTGTCCATGGTTAAAACAATAGGTTCTGACCTATCTTTTCTTAGTTAATAGCGGTACCGGTCGTTGATGTTTTCACCAGAAGTCGTAGGCCTCCTGGTCGTGAATCTCCTTGTCGCAGTAAAGCGCCGGCCAGTTGATGAAATGACTGGCGTTATTGGCGGACCAGGAGCGTTGAAATTATTTTTGAATTTTCTCCGTAATTTTTGTTTATTTTTAATTTTAAATTCCTTACTTTCACTGTTTATGGTTAAAACAATAGGTTCTGACCTATCTTATCTTAGTTAATAGTGGTACCGGTCGTTGATTTTTTCACTAGGAGTCGTAGGCCTCCTGGTCGTGAATCTCCTTGTCGCAGTAAAGCGCCGGCCAGTTGATGAAATGACTGGCGTTATTGGCGGACCAGGAGCGTTGAAATTATTTTTGAATTTTCTCCGTAATTTTTGTTTATTTTTAATTTTAAATTCCTTACTTTCACTGTTTATGGTTAAAACAATAGGTTCTGACCTATCTTATCTTAGTTAATAGTGGTACCGGTCGTTGATTTTTTCACTAGGAGTCGTAGGCCTCCTGGTCGTGAATCTCCTTGTCGCAGTAAAGCGCCGGCCAGTTGATGAAATGACTGGCGTTATTGGCGGACCAGGAGCGTTGAAATTATTTTTGAATTTTCTCCGTAATTTTTGTTTATTTTTAATTTTAAATTCCTTACTTTCACTGTTTATGGTTAAAACAATAGGTTCTGACCTATCTTATCTTAGTTAATAGTGGTACCGGTCGTTGATTTTGTCACTAGGAGTCGTAGGCCTCCTGGTCGTGAATCTCCTTGTCGCAGTAAAGCGCCGGCCAGTTGATGAAACGACTGGCGTTATTGGCGGACCAGGAGCGTTGAAAATATTTTTGAATTTTCTCCGTAATATTTGTTTATTTTTAATTTTAAATTCCTTACTTTCACTGTTTATGGTTAAAACAATAGGTTCTGACCTATCTTTTCTTAGTTAATAGTGGTACCGGTCGTTGATTTTTTCACCAGGAGTCGTAGGCCTCCTGGTTGTGAATCTCCTTGTCGCAGTAAAGCGCCGGCCAGTTGATGAAATGACTGGCGTCATTGGCGGAGCAGGACCGTTGAAAATATTTTTGAATTTTCTCCGTAATTTTTGTTTATTTTTAATTTTAAATTCCTTACTTTCACTGTTTATGGTTAAAACAATAGGTTCTGACCTATCTTATCTTAGTTAATAGTGGTACCGGTCGTTGATTTTTTCACTAGGAGTCGTAGGCCTCCTGGTCGTGAATCTCCTTGTCGCAGTAAAGCGCCGGCCAGTTGATGAAATGACTGGCGTTATTGGCGGACCAGGAGCGTTGAAATTATTTTTGAATTTTCTCCGTAATTTTTGTTTATTTTTAATTTTAAATTCCTTACTTTCACTGTTTATGGTTAAAACAATAGGTTCTGACCTATCTTATCTTAGTTAATAGTGGTACCGGTCGTTGATTTTTTCACTAGGAGTCGTAGGCCTCCTGGTCGTGAATCTCCTTGTCGCAGTAAAGCGCCGGCCAGTTGATGAAATGACTGGCGTTATTGGCGGACCAGGAGCGTTGAAATTATTTTTGAATTTTCTCCGTAATTTTTGTTTATTTTTAATTTTAAATTCCTTACTTTCACTGTCCATGGTTAAAACAATAGGTTCTGACCTATCTTTTCTTAGTTAATAGTGGTACCGGTCGTTGATTTTTTCACCAGGAGTCGTAGGCCTCCTGGTCGTGAATCTCCTTGTCGCAGTAAAGCGCCGGCCAGTTGATGAAACGACTGGCGTTATTGGCGGACCAGGAGCGTTGAAAATATTTTTGAATTTTCTCCGTAATATTTGTTTATTTTTAATTTTAAATTCCTTACTTTCACTGTTTATGGTTAAAACAATAGGTTCTGACCTATCTTTTCTTAGTTAATAGTGGTACCGGTCGTTGATTTTTTCACCAGGAGTCGTAGGCCTCCTGGTTGTGAATCTCCTTGTCGCAGTAAAGCGCCGGCCAGTTGATGAAATGACTGGCGTCATTGGCGGAGCAGGACCGTTGAAAATATTTTTGAATTTTCTCCGTAATTTTTGTTTATTTTTAATTTTAAATTCCTTACTTTCACTGTTTATGGTTAAAACAATAGGTTCTGACCTATCTTTTCTTAGTTAATAGTGGTACCGGTCGTTGATTTTTTCACCAGGAGTCGTAGGCCTCCTGGTCGTGACTCTCCTTGCCGCAGTAAAGCGCCGGCCAGTTGATGAAATGACTGGCGTCATTGACGGAGCAGGACCGTTGAAAATATTTTTGAATTTTCTCCGTAATTTTTGTTTATTTTTAATTTTAAATTCCTTACTTTCACTGTTTATGGTTAAAACAATAGGTTCTGACCTATCTTTTCTTAGTTAATAGTGGTACCGGTCGTTGATTTTTTCACCAGGAGTCGTAGGCCTCCTGGTCGTGACTCTCCTTGCCGCAGTAAAGCGCCGGCCAGTTGATGAAATGACTGGCGTCATTGACGGAGCAGGAGCGTTGAAAATATTTTTGAATTTTCTCCGTAATTTTTGTTTATTTTTAATTTTAAATTCCTTACTTTCACTGTCCATGGTTAAAACAATAGGTTCTGACCTATCTTTTCTTAGTTAATAGCGGTACCGGTCGTTGATTTTTTCACCAGGAGTCGTAGGCCTCCTGGTCGTGAATCTCCTTGCCGCAGTAAAGCGCCGGCCAGTTGATGAAATGACTGGCGTCATTGGCGGAGCAGGACCGTTGAAAATATTTTTGAATTTTCTCCGTAATTTTTGTTTATTTTTAATTTTAAATTCCTTACTTTCACTGTCCATGGTTAAAACAATAGGTTCTGACCTATCTTTTCTTAGTTAATAGTGGTACCGGTCGTTGATTTTTTCACCAGGAGTCGTAGGCCTCCTGGTCGTGAATCTCCTTGTCGCAGTAAAGCGCCGGCCAGTTGATGAAATGACTGGCGTCATTGGCGGAGCAGGACCGTTGAAAATATTTTTGAATTTTCTCCATAATTTTTGTTTATTTTTAATTTTAAATTCCTTACTTTCACTGTCCATGGTTAAAACAATAGGTTCTGACCTATCTTTTCTTAGTTAATAGCGGTACCGGTCGTTGATTTTTTCACTAGGAGTCGTAGGCCTCCTGGTTGTGAATCTCCTTGTCGCAGTAAAGCGCCGGCCAGTTGATGAAATGACTGGCGTCATTGGCGGAGCAGGACCGTTGAAAATATTTTTGAATTTTCTCCGTAATTTTTGTTTATTTTTAATTTTAAATTCCTTACTTTCACTGTCCATGGTTAAAACAATAGGTTCTGACCTATCTTTTCTTAGTTAATAGCGGTACCGGTCGTTGATTTTTTCACCAGGAGTTGTAGGCCTCCTGGTTGTGAATCTCCTTGCCGCAGTAAAGCGCCGGCCAGTTGATGAAATGACTGGCGTTATTGGCGGACCAGGAGCGTTGAAAATATTTTTGAATTTTCTCCGTAATTTTTGTTTATTTTTAATTTTAAATTCCTTACTTTCACTGTCCATGGTTAAAACAATAGGTTCTGACCTATCTTTTCTTAGTTAATAGCGGTACCGGTCGTTGATTTTTTCACTAGGAGTCGTAGGCCTCCTGGTTGTGAATCTCCTTGTCGCAGTAAAGCGCCGGCCAGTTGATGAAATGACTGGCGTCATTGACGGAGCAGGACCGTTGAAAATATTTTTGAATTTTCTCCGTAATTTTTGTTTATTTTTAATTTTAAATTCCTTACTTTCACTGTCCATGGTTAAAACAATAGGTTCTGACCTATCTTTTCTTAGTTAATAGCGGTACCGGTCGTTGATTTTTTCACCAGGAGTTGTAGGCCTCCTGGTTGTGAATCTCCTTGCCGCAGTAAAGCGCCGGCCAGTTGATGAAATGACTGGCGTTATTGGCGGACCAGGAGCGTTGAAAATATTTTTGAATTTTCTCCGTAATTTTTGTTTATTTTTAATTTTAAATTCCTTACTTTCACTGTCCATGGTTAAAACAATAGGTTCTGACCTATCTTTTCTTAGTTAATAGCGGTACCGGTCGTTGATTTTTTCACCAGGAGTCGTAGGCCTCCTGGTCGTGAATCTCCTTGTCGCAGTAAAGCGCCGGTCAGTTGATGAAATGATTGGCGTCATTGGTGGAGCAGGAGCGTTGAAAATATTTTTGAATTTTCTCCGTAATTTTTGCTTATTTTTAATTTTAATTTCCTTACTTTCACTGTCCATGGTTAAAACAATAGGTTCTGACCTATCTTTTCTTAGTTAATAGTAGGTTTGTTCGAACATGGTTCGAACCATCAATTCGGAACTCTTCCAGAATTAGAAGTTCTGACATATAAAAAAGTGAATTCAGAACTGTTCTCTCATGGACAGGTTCGAACGCTCATATTGGTTATAATTTGTCACATACATTTGTTTTAATAAACGAAAATTGTTTTAAAATGTGCGATCAAGGAGAAAATATACATATAATTAAATAAATTAGGTATACATAATTGTAAATATCATATTTTAAATTTTCAATTGTACCTAATAATAAATGGACGTGCATACTCCTCAAAAGGAGTATAAAGCATGGACAACAAAATCGAAGTGATTATATGTATAAAGTAAAAGTTAAAAGTAGAAACAAATACAATACGAAGAATGAAAATGGATATTTTAAACGAAATAAATATTATTACAGTGTCGCTGATTGTGAAAAGAATTTTTAATATTTTAATGATATGAATGAACGTCTTACAATCCTGTAGCTTTTCGTGTATATTAAAAATATTTAACCTTAACAATATCAGACAATACATTATTATTAATAAAAAAAATTAATAAAATTGGTACGTATATTAATCTATTATTTCTATATAGCCTTCTAAACGTCAAATAGAATCTTAAAACTTCACTGCGCATGGTTAGAATTTGAAATACTTGCTCCATTGCTCGAACTGATAGAACCGTTCCACGAGAATTTGAATTCAAAGTTCTAGCCTGTTCGAACGCCGAACTGATAGTTCTTAGAATTTTGAATTTCAGAACTACAGAGTTCGAACGCTTTTAAGTGAAATGCGCATGCTCACTAGTTCGTGAACTGCTTAGAACTGTAGGTTAGAACAAACCTAGTGGTACCGGTCGTTGGTTTTTTCACCAGGAGTTGTAGGCCTCCTGGTCGTGAATCTCCTTGTCGCAGTAAAACGCCGGCCAGTTGATGAAATGACTGGCGTCATTGGCGGAGCAGGAGCGTTGAAAATTGAAATTTTCTCCGTAATTTCTGCTTATTTTAAATTTCTTCACAATTTTATGAAATTCCTCACTTTCACTGTCCATGGTTAAAACAATAGATACTGACCTATCTTTTCTTAGGTAATAGTGATACAGGTCGCTGATTTTTTCCCCAAGAGTCGTAGGCCTCCTGGTCGTCATTGGCGGAGCAGGAGCGTTGAAAATATTTTTAAATTTTCTTCGTAATTTCTGCTAATTTTTAATTATAAATTTCTTTACAATTTTATGAAATTCCTCAATTTCACTGTCCATGGTTAAAACAATAGGTATTGACCTATCTTTTCTTAGTTAATAGTGGTAAACGGCACCCTCACCCATGTCCTCGAAATTCCTCACTTTCACTGTCCATGGTTAAAACAATAGGTACTGACCTATATTTTCTTAGTTAATAGTGGTAAACGGCATCCTCACCTATATTCTCATGGTTTCAAATTTCAAACAGTGGCGTGCTAATTTCCACGGAACTCAGTGGCGATACCATCGTAAATTTGCCGTGTTGTATACACTTTTGATTTTATCAGCGTCGGGATCGGTGGTTTGATAAGAATTTTTCAATGGGTTTTGTTCTTAATTGGGTTGGTTTTTAGTCAAACTAATTCTCTCTTTTCAAAAACGATGGTGTTTTTCTTTTGCTTATTTTGTCGAAATTGTGCGTGCTTTTCCAAATTTCTACGGGCTTCTTCAATCATTTCATGCCGAGTATAAATTTTTTCAGGAATATTGAGTATTTTCGTTATGGCGTCCAACAAACGGTTCGGTCTTTTCCCCATAACCAACTTAAGGTGTGAACCCAGTGCTGTTGTGTTTCACGCCGTTAAAACAATCTTCTATATTATTAATTTCGTCCGCCCATCGGATATGTTGTGTATGACAATATGACCAGAAAATTTTTCCTAATTCTCTCATTACTCGCTCGGAGGGATTTGAGGCTGGATGCCGAATACAGCAGTAAATAGTTTTTGTATCAAATTATTTAAGCTTATTTTTCCAAATTTTACTGGTGAATTGTGTCCGGTGGTCGCTCAAAATAGTTTTGGGTTTAATTTCGAACCTAAAATTTTTGATTATTCTATTTTTTACACACGTGGCGGCAGTTGCCTTTTTAATAGGATAAAGTTTAACAAATTTAGAAAATATGTCCAAAACCACAAATATGTAAATAAATCCCGCCACGCCCCTGGGGAAGCGGTCCATACAAATCTACAGCCACCAATTTCCCCATGTCGCGAGCAAGTACTGATTGCATTGGTCCTTCCAAACGCTTGTTGGGGACAAAGATCACACTTGGCAATTAATTTCCGAGTTGTTTTAACTATACGGGGTATATTAAACAAATCTTTCATGACTCCATATACTTTAGCTGGCCCGAAGTGCCCTAATTCTGCGTGGTAATGTTTTATTAATGGTCCAATCAGATAATCTCGTACAGCCACCGTCACTTGTCGAAATTCGACTTTTAACTGAAAATTACCTAACAGTCGTGTTGCCCACGAATTTAGTACTATAGGATTTCCTGATAATACCGATATTACATCCTGTAATTTTGGGTATTCTCGTTGTTTTTCTATTAAATTTTTCAAATCCTTTTTCAACTCTTTCAGACCTTCAACTGAAAATGCCGCGATGATGGGATCACGAGGCTAAAAGTCACCCGTATCTTTGTTGTCAGCAGGAAAACGCGAAAGAGTATCTGCAACTATAATCAGTTTGTCCGGATGTTAAACTGTTGTAAGTATAATATCCATCTAGTAATTCTTTCGTTCATACAAGAGCTTGGTGATCAATCCGTATTATTAATTCAGTACCTTGAACATAGGTCTGAAATTTTTTATGCGAGAAAATAACTGCCAGAAGTTCTTTCTCGGTGGTTGTATAATTTAATTCAGCTCCTTTTACAGTGCGACTCACGAACACTGTAGCTTCTGATACTCCCTCGGCGTCCTCCTGTGACAATACTCCCCCGATTCCATACTCAGAACTATCAGTCTGCAGTATAAAGGGTTTTCCCATTCGAGGATGGGCGAGAGTGATGTTATTTAAAAAATGTTCTTTTAATGTTTCAAAAGCTTCTTGCTCTGCTCCGCCCCACTGCCATTTCATTCCTTTCTTCAATAGGTGTAATAACGGTTTTGTATAGTCGCTATATTTTTTGTAAAATTTTCGGTAGAAGTTACATAGCCCTAAGAATGCCCTGAGGTGTACCTTGATGGGAGCTGGGAAGTTACGAATCGCAGTAAGTTTTTCGGGATCTGGCGCAATTCCCTTTGTAGTTAGGATATAGCCTAGAAACATCTTCCCTAAAAATACGGTTTTTTCTAAATTTATTGTCACCTCCGCTTGATGTAATTTTTGTAGGACTAGGGCAATGTAATGGAGATGTGTCTCTGGATCTGGTGATGCAATGAGAAGATCATCTATATAATTTACTGTAAATTCCCGAATTTCGGGTCCCAAAATTAAATCCATACATCTAGAGAAACTCGCTACCGCAGTTTTCAGTCCGCAAGGTAAAACTTGGTAAGTGTAACTCAGACCGTTATAAAGGAACGCTGTATATTTCCTACAGTTTTTCGTTAGCGGGATTTGCCAAAATGACAACCTCAAATCGATTGATGTAAATACTCGGGCTTTGCTGAATCTTGGTAATAAATCCTCTACGGCTGGTGGAGCTTCACAATCAGCCAGCATCATCTCATTAAGGGTCCGGGCGTTTAGGCATATCCTAACTGATCCATCCTTTTTCTTTACTACTGTCATTGGGCTGGAAAAATCAGAAGCTTCTCTTTTGATTACTGCAGAAGCATTTTAGTTCATTCCTCCCCGATCCACGCGAGGACTAGTTAAACGTGTGCTGGCCGTGAAGTGGGTTTAATATGCGCCACTCCGTATCAAACCTTGTTTTACAAAATAGCCCACGTGTGGGCTGCGACTGGGATACGAATGGGCTGGGTTCAATTTGCGCCGGGCCTTATCCTCTTTGTTGTAAAACTACAGGAATCAGAGTTTTAAGCATTTGAAAACAATGTTGCCAAATGGTTACTCTAACGCGGCAGTGTATTACCACCTCGTACATACAGACCGTGATCGTCAATTACCCTACGTTGTGTTATGTAAATAGAGTGCCCAGAATTCTTTGATTTAATGTCGTGGTAGTATAAGGAATAAAACAAGTAAAACACAGATTCCACAATAAACAGCGTTTATTCATCAAGTGACATGGAGTTGGACTGCTGTAGCATTGGTTTTAACCCCCGCTTCTTTTAAATATTCATCTAACTCTCGGCTTACCTAAATTGTTGATACTCACACAATAAGACAATGCTTAAACAAATACAAAATGTTTACCTACATCAGTCATGAACCTGATACCATTTATTTATTTTGTTTATCGTTGAGGTTATTACCTACTCTTTTATATTTCAATTTCCTATACCAGGGCCTGATTCTAAGAAAACTTATGCTGTTTAGTTAATAATATACGAGCTCGAATCCATATTAGTTGGCTTATTTGTTACATTCATTTATCGTGACTTAAATAGTATTATTTCTAATAATAATGGAGAAAGATTTTATGTTTTATTTAAAATGAAGATATTTCTACATTATAACGTAACTTTAAATTATATTTCTAGGTAAACATAAATATTTAGCCGTATATTTATAACGCAAATTTGTTAGTAAATTTCTGTTATTTATTAAGATTGGACAACTCGACGATTATTCTTAAAAATATCTGCAGTTTTTTATTTTTAAATTTTCATTAATAAAATTCACCGAATATTGTGATATACGATTGTTCACTTTTTAATTGGCATAAATTTTGTGTTATTTGATTTTTGAATGAGCAACATTTTAATCAAAATATAGGTTACGTTCTAAAAGAACGTTCAGATGTTGTTTACTGAACAGACCCTTTCATGTTGACAAAAATATGATTTTTACTTAAATTAAACAAAAATTATTTGCCATAGGAAAGTATCACAATTGTAAATTTATGAATGCTGTGTGTAAAGGTAAGCGCAATAAAAAAGAAATATGAAGATAAGATTTGGAATAGAAAATTTTATTTAAGTTGATAAGGAGTGGAACTTATGAATATTTATATCTTTTATCAGCAGAAATTTGTTTGACTCAACTAATTTAGTTCAGAATTTTGGGAATTAAACGTTTCATTGAATTTAATAACTGTTATTTGACCATTGTATACATTTTTTATTTAAATTATTAATCTTTTATTATAATAGGGATGTAAGGGTGAATTCGGCTCCATCGTGATGTACCCCAGGTAAAGCAAATGACGCTCTCACGACCGAATCGAGATGGCTAGACATCCCAAATGGATGGACGACAAAGCAAATAATATGAGGAAAGAAAAGTAAGAAGCAAAAGAATCAGCCCTAGACAGAACAGCATGGAAATCTCTTTGGAAAAATCTGGACGCCAAATAACCAAATAAGATAAGAGTTTATAGGGTAGGCAGCATAAATTCAAATAAAAGCCGCCAAGCGGACAAACCTATAACAAATGTTATACAATCAATCTTGACAAACGTAAATCCCAGGTGCTCAAATTATACAAATAATTTATAATAATTGAGTAGTTTCAAATAGGTAACAAATAATATTATATTACCGGGTACCTACGATGATTGTTTTTTATGTGCCCCAATGGTACAATAAAGATATTTACGTTGTTATTGTTAAAATTATTTTGTAGGTTAATTATGCAAAAAAATATTTTTTGTGGTTTTAAACCAGTGAACTCAATACATACTGCACCGGCAACGAACGCTCAAATCGTGTCGCCACGGAATGAGGTTCTTCTTTCTCTCTCGCTCAACATAGGCGATGGGAAATATTATGTTAGGAAGGAGCAGTTTGGAATTTGATTAAATATATATATATACCGTAAAGTGGGGTCATATTGAACAAAAAAGATTTTGCATTGTATATTTAAAATACGACCTTTTACGTTTGACTGAAAAAATGTAGGCTTACGGCTCTTGATGAGACAAATTCATTTCTGTGGTTTTTTTTTTCTATATAGAATAGGTTTATGTATACGTATATTAAAAAAAAATGGTTTTTAATGGTGTAGCGGCATATGCTTGCTAGCTATGTTCAGTTTGACCCCCCACCAATGGAAAAAGCGGAAAAAATAGTGTAAGGTATCACGTATTGTAACCGAACGGGCAATAAATGTCTTAATTCCGTCCCTGTTACACAAAATGAATGTTGAGTAACTGTAAAACAGTATAGTACTTAAAGCTAATTATGAATTAAATTAATCTTTGGTTAAATCTGAGTAAGGTAATTCGAGGGCAAGCAATAAATAAAACTATACCAACTGCTTAATAAGAAAAATATAATTAAAATTAATTAACACGGTATAGCGGACACAGATCAGAGTAACACAAAGGAATACAATAGAGTCGAGCTAAAGTCCACAACACAACGAGCGATTATTTCATAAATATTAAAAGTATAAATACACAATATAAAATGTAATATCAAAGAGATTGTTACTGAAGAAGTTGAACAACATTTTCCTTGAACACGTGGTCGAATTCTCAGCGTGCTCGGAGCACAGTTAAAACACAACTTTACTATTCAACAGTCAACAAAGAAGATGAAAACGCATTGCTTTAAAAATTGTGAAATTCTCTAAGTTTCCCATCTCTTTCTAACAACCCTTGTCAGCGATAGGCCAGCGTCCGATTTCAAAAAAAGAGAAATCGACGCTAGCCTTCCATAGATCGTGCCCAGGTCTTTCCCTACCTAAACACTACACTACCGTATTGAACAGTCTCTGTAATTTGTTAATTGTTTAGCTACCCGCGACAATATTAGCACTCCAATTTTATAAGATAAACTGCTGAAAATTTAACTTCTTTAAAATAAAACATCAGTAAATCCTTAATTTTTTTAAATGTAAAAAATATATTATTTACAATAACACAGACGTAAAACACAGCTCAAGATTTAACTTAGATTACATATATGTAAGAAAAAAAAAATACATAAAAAATTATTAACGATCCTAGATTTTACGAAACTCAAAATCATGTAAAAATTGGTGGTTATGAGATGTTATAACCAGAGAAGGAAACTATCTATAGCAGCAAATGGTAAACGCATCTCAGTATCACTTTCTGTAACAGATGACACATCATCAACCTACAAAATAAAAGGGCATGATTAATTGTAGGTAGATTAAAATTATGACTGTATTCACAGTAACATTAGGCCAATAAAATTTTTCATTTTTATCCCTTCGCAAATATTTTACTTCTATGTCAGATCCGTCAACCTGCAGTACTTGTCCAATAAAATGTTTACCAAGTTTTTTTTTTTTTTGTCGCAAATTTTACTAATACAAAATCCCGGTTTGCTTGCAATTTCTTCGTCTTTTTTCTTTTCATTAGCTTCACGTATAATTGACTCGCAAAATATTTCTTGGTCCTCATCTGATTTATCTTGGCAAAGTTGTGGGATTATTTAGTCTTCGTCTGATGTTTCTTCTGAAAGTACTAAATTCTTTTTCAAACGTTTGGTTTTCATTTTTGAACTTTCTCCTAAGGTTTTGTTTTTAGAAACAGATGTTTCTCAATCTCAGTACTAATCAAAAAATCTTCAGATGAGACACTTTTCCCGGGCGTGATGTTTACTTTTTTCTTTTTATTATTTTATGAAATTTTGGTGGTCGCACAGTCTGTAAAAACTCGGCCAGCATCTTACTGAAATTTTCTGACTCATTTAAATTTTCAGGCTCGCTTCCACTGTTATTATCTGAGCATGGAAGTTTTCGTAAAATTTCGTTTCTATTAATGGGATAAATCCCAGTAGTACGAAAACCATTATGTAAGTTTTTTAGTACAGTTGTACGGGTTACTTTTTTAAAAGTTTAGGAAATACGTCCTTCTGCAATCCGGAAGTCCCAGAAGAAATTCTGTATTCTGACAAAATTTTACGCCATTGCTTTTAAAAAGGTGCAAACACAGCCACGTCCAAAGGCTGTGCAATATTGGTACTATTTGGTGGCAAACATACGAATCGAACATTATGGATTTCGGCAAGATTTATTACATCTGCACTAAAGTGACTTGCTAGGTTGTCTGAAACCAGTCTACGAAAGTAACTGAATCAAATCATCCGTGTGCTGTTCGGTTGTATCTACAATTTTTTGGGCCACCTTCAGATCAAATACTCCACATATTTTCACCTTTGTATACTACATATGGTGGTAATAATGTACCGGATGCACTACCGCACAGCATTAACGAAATAAAAGTTTTTGTGTGAGCCATAACTCTTTCCGGATATTTAGTACCTCTTTTAAAAAAACATTTTTATGTTTGTATATTTTTCTCGTCGTAGTTGTATATATTGGATGGAGGTATATCACGTGCGTTAACTTTTAAATGATCAAAGTATGTGTTAAATAAATCTTTATCCACCGATGCACGATTTGGAGTTATATTTTGCGCTTTACGATATGTTAATTCTTTGTTGCGAGCCAACAAATTCTTAATCCAATCTTTTCCTGGTAAATTATGCTTAATTTTTTTATTTTTTCCCCATTTTATCAAAATGTGATTTTAAAAAGTGGCACAAGTTATCTGGAGTTATAGGGAATCTCCATTCGGCAGTTTTCAAAAGCAATTGAACAATTTCTTTTTCTTCTACTTCACTAAGCACAGTTTGTCCACCAGGTTTTTTATTAAATTTATTGCGTAATTGTTTAATGTATTTGGTGTATTATATTTCAAAGAGGCTGCATGCAGTGAGCATTTTCCACTTTTAATTTCTTCTAAAGCTTTGTTAAGAGTAGCAGGAGTATAATTTTTATAATTCCTACTTCCTAACTTTTTCTTGTATTGAGGCATTTTTAAACCACTTTGTAATTTTTCATTAGATAAAACCTTTTGACACTTTCACTAAGCAACTGCAAACTATTGCAAGTATAAACACGTGTAATGGCGTAGTAGAGCATGCGTAACGTATCGTTCAGACACCCCAAGAATGTTCAATTTCGCCCCACGAAAACACAAAATTTGCAAGAATTTTGTAAAAAAATCATAGAAAACTGAACACAATTTTTAAGGCAAATTTTAACAAATAATAATAACAAAGACTGCAGCTATCGATTTTGACGATTTTTAAAATAAATTATCATACTATAGGATCTTGACATAATAAAGTTTAGGGCACTTTTTTTAACTTTTTTTATTGACATAGTTTTTATTTTTTTGTTTTATTAGGCGGCTTCACAAATGACTTTCTTATTAAATATTAACTGCTACATATAAAGTTGTAATTATATTCATCTAAATTAAAGATATTCAGCCAATTAAAGAAGATATAGGGAAAACAAATTTAGGCGCAATTTTGTTCAAAGCACCTCTTAGTTGAAAGTGACCCCGTTTTACGGTATTTATTTTTATTTATTCCTGACAAGTGAAAATATTTGGAGAGGTTGAATAACAGTACCAAATAAAAATTGTTTTTATATAAGTATTTATTGCACAATTACAAATTTGAAAATAAAATAGTTTTGTTTAGCTTAGACCTAATGCTGACTCTATCAGCATGCATTTTCAGATTGACAATTTCACAATAGGATTTGCACGTAATATTGCAATACATTTTGCTAACAGTTTTAATGCACGAGGTGCAAATCTTCACTTATATGGTCGCAAATTGGGTGGTGCGGAACAAACAAATGCAATTTGTCATAAAAATAATTAACATTATTAGAAGCAATAATTTTAATAAAATTCTTGTTTGCTAATTTTACAGCTGTAAATAATTTTTCCGGTTTTTTTTATGTTCAAGGAAACAATGTGGCTCGGTTTCGTTAACCCTCCTCTGTTTACAAAATTAAAACAATGATTCGTTATTTAATTTATGTATGTGTGGTCTGAAATCCCCATAATTATATTCTTGCAATCGTCTCAATTTAAATATTTCATCAAGGCAATATAGCCGGTAATAATATAATAAAATATTTTTAGACGAGTATTGTGATAAGTACGACATATCAACGTACTATCCTAACACTGAAAGTTGAACTTATGACATTAGTGTTACGATATATTTAATATCGTAATAGTTGCCACAGTTGCTAGGTTACTGTGTCATTATTTTCCATATATTTTCCATATATATATATATATATATATATATATATATATATATATATATATATATATATATATATATATATACCGGGACTTTATTTTATCAATAAACATAGTATATCATTGCCATAGTTACGGTATGACTGATAAAATGTGTATATGAAAACAGGCAATTAAATTTAAAAAATGTACCTGGTGACTGGATTTTTATATGTGTACAATCAATGGTTCCCAGTACAAGCGGAAAATTAGCAATATTAAAAAATCTCAAATTTGTTTCCTGTACATCTTCAGGGGTTTTGGGCAAATAAATGTACTCAGTTTCTGATACACGTTTAATTGTACGACCAGCTGTAGCTTTTGTAACGCCAATAAAATCACCGACTGACATTTGCATACAACCAGTTGCAAAAAACCGAAGTGCTAAAAGTAGCTGTTGCATAGGTGTTAAACAATAATTTCTACAAGAAAAAGTTAATATGGAAGAACGTGGAATCGAACCCCAACAAAAAATTTCAGACGCTAGTGTTATGACCACTGCGCCACGGAGACATTTGGAAATCTTTTCATATTGCATAATAAAAAAGTGAAACAATTATTTATTTCACAATTTTTGTAATTTATTGCAATTTTTGCAATATTATTAAAGTAATTAATATTAAATAATGTACAAAATGTAATGTACTATTATCATGTTCAATAGCATGGTTAGATATTTAGCCGTACACTTTGTATTTACAATAAACTGCTTCCCATGTTAAACGCCTATGTTTATTCATAAAATAAACGCTTCAATACATTGCTGTCAAACATTCATACCGTAACTATGGCAGTGATATACCCTATGTTTACTGATAAAATAAACTCCCGGTATATATATATATATATATATATATATATATATATATATATATATATATATAAATTATTCATTTGTCAGCTGTCTGTATGTTTGAACCTAAATTTCAGTTTTGTAAAAAAAAGTAAAATTTATTTATGCTCGTCTAAAAAAAATGTTCATAACTTGTATGAAATTCAAATATCTTAGCTCGTGTGTATTGACTTGCACTCCGCTACGTTTGCATTTTCACTTCCTTTTATTTTATTACTAAATAACATTTTCCACATGATCCTGCGATAATTTATACGGTAAAAAATATTTCAAATAATTTATACTAAATAAATATTCAGCTAAATCTATAATACTTTCATAGCTGCAACAAATCCAAAAACAAAAATTTTCCTTGCACTGGCACCCCATCAATATATAAATCTAAAATATATATCTCTGCCTCTTCAAAATCTTTTTTTCTATGCGTTATATTGTCAGGCCTAATTGGAGTTTTATACTCTTTCCCAAAAATATTTGGTATTCAACTGGTCGAAAAACTTGTCTATTATTCGAATGAATTTAGTGGTTTCCTCACTACCCTCAAAATCCTTTACCTTGGTATAATTCAAATAATCAATTGCTTCTACCATTCCTTGACTTAGGGTCTGACCAGCCAGTTTAACGTACAGAATTTTGTGTTTATATCAAATATGAGCCGAACTTAATCTGTTTGCAAACTTTAATTCAAAATTATCCTGGAACTTGTTAACCTTTTTCTATATTCCCATTATATTGGCTTCCCTTCATATTCTAAAAATTTATCAGCCAGGCAATTTCTGGCTAACTTCATCATATGGCATCAATCAAGAGTGTACTGCTCATTCACGTTTCCTTTAATGGTATGAGGAAACGATGAAATGATATTCTTTACAGTTAGCGAACACACCAATATCTGCCCAGTTTTTAAATTAACTGGAGCCCCGTTACAAGTAATTGAATTAACTTCAATATTTATATCGCTTAACAATATAATAGCTGTTTTAATTAGCTCTGCTTGCACATTCGCGTGCAAAGAATTTATAAAAAAATATGCTAACGGGCACGAACGGCTGTTTATAAGATACAATTAAAAAAAACTAAAACTTCAGTGGCTACCGTGTCTTCTAAACCCTCAATAATGCCACCGTAATTTACATTCCCCGAATATGTCCCCGTAGACTGGTTATAATTCAAACCGCTACGTAAGTGCATACTGTCTACAAGTTCCACATGCTCTAAATACTAATTTTCTACCACCTGTACTTTTAAGTAAAATTTTACATTCAAACTGTTTGTAGAAATATAAATGCAGCAAGTTTTTGGGTACAAATGACTATTTTCTATGTATAAGTAATGAGTATAAGTGAAAACTAGCAAATATAAATTAAAATTACCTCGTCATCATGATTGCTACACCCAGGTTGTGCTGTACCCAAAAACTGCAGTTCAGCCTCGGGTGGCAGTAGGTCATACTCTTCGACATTATGTACATAAGAATCGCATTTTGAAGTTTTTCGGACCTGGAAAAAAATTCACATTGATTTATTTCAATCATAAATAAAAATTTTAAAGCGTCACAGACCAAGAACAATTTTAGCATCACAAATTCTTAAAAAAAAAAAAACGAATGAAGTTTGACAATTGTATTATTCTAACAATCATAAATAAAATTTTTAAAGCGTCACAGATCAAGAACAATCTTAGCACCACAAACTCTTAAAAAAATCGAATGAAGTTTGACAATTGTATTATTCTAAATAAAATCATTACTAGCATTATAATAATATGGAAACGAGAGACAGACCAACTCATTCCGGATCACGATTGTTATACGGCACGGTTTTGGGGGTAAATGATTTTCACAAAAAGCAAAATTTTACGTTTGAACCACATCTATGAATATAAATAGTGGTACCCAACAGCAAGTTGTTGGAGACAAATGACTATTTTCTAAGTGCAGTTTATACTTGTTTAAGTGAAATCCAGCAAATATAAATTTAAAATTACCTCGACACCAAGCATCCAGGTTGTGATGTATGTTTTTCGAACCTGGAAAAAATTGCACACTGATTTATTGCAATGATAAATGAAAATCACGTCACAGACTAAAAGCCATGTCAGCACCACAAACTCTTCGTGCAATTGTATTTTCCAAAATAAAATATTACTAGCATTATATTAATATGAAAAGTATAGTTAAACCAATTTGAATTGGAGTATCCTTTGGGAACCTTCATGGAATTCGAAGTCGAGTGAATTTGGTCTTAATGTTCCATATATTTATTTCAACATTTACATAAAATTATTTGTACGTTTCGAGCAAAAAAATAGCCCATCTTCAGCTACATAAAAAAATTACAAGTTACAATAATAATTTAAAATATATACAATGTTTTTAACTCACCAATAGGTAAAACTGAATTTTTTTTTTTTAAATAATTATCGATACATTTTTACAATTTGTACGAATAAATTAACTCCAGGATTTATTGGTAATCATAAAAGGAACGATGAAGAAAAAACTGTACGAGCTATCACCATGGCGACAGGTGAAGCTCTGCCAGGAAGAGAAGAATTGTAAAATTATAAAATGAAAAAGCAGAAATACTAACATTATATATAGCGGCAAAGTTAAACAGAACTACAAATGGCGCCAAACTAAAACAGGGGTGTGAGATATTTCAACTTATGTCAAGAAAAAGAATAAAAGTAATTTTTGAAAATTAATAAAATTCTTGATATGTTGAACATTGTTGTTGTAATCTGTTTGTGAATTTAAAGAATTATTTTTATTAATTTGAATGTAGCATGTTTCATAAAGAAGTCTTGTATTTTTATATTTTGATTGCTCTAAAATTTTCGGATTTTGAAAATCAATTTGGTGGCCTGTTTGGCAGACATGTTTGCATAGGGCACTATGGTCTGGATTATTTTTAATTGAATGATATTCATGTTGATATATCCACCTTTTTAAGGGCTGCGACGACTCACCGATTTACACCCTGTCGCATACTTTACAGGTTAATTGATAAACTATATCTTTCTTATTTGTTGTTTCTATTTTATCTTTTAATTGAGTTTGTAAAAAAAAGAAATAGAGTTAAGATTATTGTTGGCTATTTTAATATTACTATCCTATCATGTAGTATTTTCTGTAATGATTTGTTTAAGGATTTATCATAAGGAATTGTGGCATCTTTTCACCTGCAGGAAGTATTCTCTGAACTTCTACTGCCGGATTAGACAGTAGCTCATACAGTTCTTCTGCAGTGGAAACCGTTGTTGTTCGCGGACTATTTTCAGCCTGAGAGAATTTACCTAAATATACATATGGACATTAGTAAAATAATTATTATGTAAAACACATATTTTCTTACCCCAAAAAGAATTCAACATTAGTTTAGCCAACGATCTCTTTCTAGCATTTTTCTTAATCTGAATGAAGTTAATTCCTTCTTGCTGTAAATACGCTGCTCTATATTCCGCTTTACTTACATCATCATCGCAGCCGTCTGGGTATCCTGAAGCTTCATTTTCAGGAATGTATCAATGAATTTGATAAACAAGCCTCCGGTTTTAGTTTGTTTATTACACACCGTCACTTTATATTGCCATATTTGAAGAATTTTAATAATTACGTATCATAAAGATACTGCCCGGTGCACTTCATCAACAACCTAAGTTCCGGTAAATTGTCTGTCATGGTCCTCATGCGTGGTTCTCATTATTTGGTTCTAATACATCGCAGCATTTCCGACATAAAACGAACATTAGTTTTACATGGGCCTTGAGTGGTAATACGGGATAAAACATTTCATTAGGAGGTAAAATAGTACATTTTATTAATCCTTCGACATTGTCAATATTATTATTCGGGCATAACATCACATTCTGCACCCACAAAAATTTTTGGATGACCAACAGGAAACTTGCCATATTTACATACGAATGGATATAAAGAGCACACATCAACATATTTAATATTTTCAGTATTCTCAGTTTTTGCGTGTAGAGTCGTATTACCTGTTCGGCCCCCGAAGAAAGCTTCGCGTGCCTGTATAGGTAAATTAGTTAAAATTGAATGATTATTAAGCTAATTTTTTAAATCTATATTATTTTTTAATTCTTTCCTGAACTCACACTCCCAAATTTTAATTATTGTGTAACCTAAATTTTGAATTTTGTTTAATTTGTCCATTGTTTTCTGATATCTAAGATCTAAAGTTTCTGTAGTATTATTAAATATAATTTTGTTTCTATTTGTTCGATAACATATCGTACATCCATGCCAAAAACAGCCTAAAAATTCAAACACTAATTTACCCTCAGCGTAATAACCATCAACTTTAAAATTATTTTCAAAAACTGCTTCGGAATCATTACCTGTATGTTTAACCTGAATTCCGCGCGAATTTTCTTGATGAATCAGCCACATTAAAAGTATTTTGGTCTGATTATCCTTTAATCTATACCCCTTTAGGGGAATAATACCTATTGTGTTTGATTCTAAGAATAATCGGCGGAAAACACGATTACAGGCAGAAGCGATGGTTGTCGCCTGAGAAAACGAACAAACTTGGCAATCTGGGATAAAAGTCTTTCGAAATTTTTCACAGGCTCGACGCAAAATATCGACATCAGATACACAATATTCAATTATTTCTTTTTTCATATTAAAAATAACATCTGCTTTTTGTTTGTTGTACCATTCCAAAAAAAATTGTCGTGCAGAAATAGACATATCAGTTACACCGTAATATTTAGCAGAAGGTAACGGGCCAACATCATTTTGAATTTCTTCTTTATTAAAAAAAATTGGGAAGTAGCGTTTTATTAACGTTGCCGGTAAGTCCATCGCTTTCGGCAAGGCTGCTAAAGACATTGGCAAGTAATTTATTGAGTCTATAAATTTCACGTGATTAATTTTTAGCATCATAATTTTTGTTCCATTTAAAACTAATTGAGGTTTCATATTCTGCTCCTCTGCTAAATTATTTTTAAATAAATTGGCAATCGAAGGATTTCGCGTTATGTGCAATACAAATTACAGATGAAAATGAAGTACGGGGTGCCAAAACATATGTTAAAAAGATTTCCAAAGGTTCTTTAATAAAAATGTGTTCACGAATGCCACATGTGCCACAAAATTGTTTTAGATCGGAAATATCACAACAATTAGAACATGAATGTTGTAATACACATATATTAATTTCATGTTCAAAATTTTGCCCATTTTGTGTTTCCTGAGTCGTTTCAAAATCTTAATAAATAAATAAATTATTATCTTTTATTTTCGAAGTATCTTTCATGATGTAACATTGATGGTTTGGATCTTTATAACTTTGACAAAGTTTGCTTCACCACAAACATGATGTCTATTTGTAACAATTTTGTACACTTTTAAACACTGGCAACATTTTTTTTCTCTTTTACGCTGTGTTAATTTATGATTTTTAAACATGTTTGCCCCCGAAAATTTCTTCCACATTCTCCGCAGGACATTTCGCGAACAGGACGACAAGCAGGAGACTTGTAAGAATACGCGCAAATATTTTCACAAGTATGACCTCCTCGTATATTGTAAGGAACATGACATTACTCATAAAAAAAATGCAAGAAAATGTAGCAGCTACACTTCGAATCACATTGTAATGATTTTGATGATACAAAAGATTCTGTCGTGTAAGATTTTTTTCTTTCGCACCTTCAAACATTACATTTCCGCGACCATTAAACTCATATACAACTATATTGAAATCAGTATAATAGCGCTAGAATTCTGTGAGTTCGATAATACCCGCTCCATTATCATTTATACGTATGTTTGCTTTCAACAGTAATTCTCGTGCTCACTCACCCTGAATCCCATGTTTGTCTTCTACAATATATTTAAAAGAAGGATCTTTTTTAACAAATGCTTCTGTTACAACTAGAGCCCTTGCTAAATATAAATTGTCCTGATTGATTATATTTATTATACCATATTTTCTTCGACAAAGTTCCGCTTATGAAAGACCATGACCATGAAGATTACCAGTTCCGGAAGACATTGTTACTTTAGTCATTTCTATAGTAAAACGACCATCAGAAAATACTTCCTTATTACTTTGAAAAATCTTTTCCAAAGATTCCCAGACGACTTCGATGTGTAGTTGATCAGCACGCCGATAGCTTAACCAAGCTAGGCCATGTTCCAAACGTGGTGTTTACATTTCCACCAGCGCCGGATTGTACATTTATGATGTTATCTTCTTCACGAAGAGAAGAGTCTATTATTTCTTCACACATTTTTAAAATCAAATCAAAATTATGCTGCTCGGGATTTACATTGCTACTGGATTGCACATTTGTAGTATTACTTTCTTCTTCGAGCAAAGACGATTCTACAATTTCCTTACAAATTCGAAAAAAGTTATCAAAATTTTGCTGTTCCATGGTAACACGCGACACCGAAAGTTATTGCATAGATACAAAACAATACTGTTGAATTTACATTTAACTACCATCCTTTATATATTATGCAGACTCCAGTTTAATGATCCTGCCAAACGACTTCTTTCAATATAAGGTGTTGACGTTGAAAATAATAAAAATTGTTTACATTTTTAAATTATATATTTATTTTCTCGAACAATAAAAGTATGCACACATTGTACGTCTTTTAAGGTTTTAAAATAATAATAAGTATACAGTTCTTGAAACAATTAGGAGTGGTGTAGGAAATAAGTATACTATAGTTAAATATTTTAGTTTTTATTTATTCATTCCTATGGTTGCGATCGATTTCGGGATTTCAGAGAATCTCATCATCAGGCAAAACCAGGCATATGACATTTTTTGCTCAAAATTAGCTCAGAAATGCTATTAATTTTTTTTTACACTAGTCCTGATACACCCTGTATATATATAATACTGTAAATATAAAAAAGTAAATATGAAAGAGAAGATATATAAAAATATATAAAAATTGTTGCAAATATTATAAAATTATAAAAGTTAAGTTTCGTTATGTTAATAAATACATTGTTCTACATTAATTTTCAAACGTTAAAATGTGAAAACCATTAAAGAAAATATATAAACATGTGATGTGTTGAAAAGGAAGGTTGTGTAGCTGATAAAAGTCTAAAAGAAAATAGGTAAACGCTTACCGTTCAGAAGTTTAGCAACGAAAATAATGGAAAATAGACATTGTATACTTGTTGGATTAAGTTTAGAATATAAGATAAATGAAAATAAATGTCAAAGTCAAATTTAGACCTTATCAAGTCAAAGAGATAAGATATACTGAAAATCAAAATGTCTCTTCTCTACAAGTTTATGTTCGGAAAATGGCGGTAATTTTTAAAAAATGAGCCATTATTAAAAGTTGTAATATTGTTTATTAAATTTTCATTATTGGTTTTATGTAGAAGGATTTCATATTGTTCAAGCAAAATTAAGTTTTTATATTTGGTTTCGTGATGTAGAAGTGTTAAGTTTTCAGTTGAAGTGGTATGATTTTCTGATTTTAGATGGGTCCCCATAGCTGAAGGAGGGTTGTTTTTAATATGTTCTGTAAATCGGGTTTTAAGATTTCTATTAGTGAGATCTATATATACAGAATTACATTCATTGCAACAAATTATGTAAATGCCTGATTTTTGGTGGTCATATGATTTAGGTTTGTTGTTTATTAAAATGTTGCCTAAAGTTTGATGTAATTTACTTGTTATTGAAACATTGTAAGGGGTAGTTATGGGTTTGAATTTGTTTAGTAAATTTTGATAAAAAGGAATAGACAAGTAGGTAGGTGGTAGTTTGTAATGGGGTATAGTTGTTTTGTGATGTTTTTTAATTTAACTTTATTCAGAATTTGTAACATGTAGCTTATGGGATAATAATTATTATTGGAACCAATTTTTAAAATAGTGTTTAATTCAGTTTTGAAATTATCTGGAGATAAGGGAATATTAAGTAGACGGTGAAATAAGTTGTTAAAGGCTGATTTTTTTGATAGTCGGGTTGTGGAAAGAGTTGTAGGGTATGATTATGTCTGAGTAGGTGGGTTTTCTATATATATATATATATATATATATATATATATATATATATATATATATATATATATATATATTAAATTCTATTATGGTGTTATATCTGTGAAGGGAAAGGTCTAAGAAATTCAGAGTATTATTTTGTTTAATTTCTAAAGTGAATTTAATTTTTGATAAGCTATTTATTTGTGTTAAGAATTCTTGAAGTTCAGTAAGGGAACCCATCCAAAAACAGAGAATGTCAATATAAATCATGTATACTAAACTGGAGAACTTTATCAAAGATTCATTAAACAAATTTTTAAAAAATATGGTATCTTTATATACAGCATTATACAACCTTATATCTAAACCTATATTATATCTTATTTATACTTACCTCCTGGATCATTTATATATATATATATATATATATATATATATATATATATATATATATATATATATATATATATATATATATATATATATATTACGTACACCTAAATACTTTATATTCTAAAAGTTTTGTATTTATAGCTACTTCTAAATTTATTGAATTGTCCATAATTTCTTTATTTAATACTAAATATTTGCTTTCAATTTTATATTTTAGCTGCCCCTTGGGCAGCACTGTGAAATCTATATCATTTAAAATATACCGACGATTAACAGGCGCTTTTCCACTTTTTACGTATTTTATAAATTTCACAAGCTGCTCCAGGTCTTTTATGTTAAAATACAGTTTTTAATTACATCACCCACTAATCTGACACCCACTCTTATCTCCGGATGTGGGTCGACACCTATGGCGATGAATGTTCGTCTGCTTTTTGAGAGCGGAAATGCGAAGACGTCCAGCAAATGATCGTTATTGTTGCGCAGACTTTTGTTGTGTGGGAACGCAAAACTGGTTACTTCCGCAGCTCCCAGCAACACATCCAACTGATCACCTGCATCCAATGCTGGAAATTCCTGAGGGGGAGCTTCTGTGAGGAAATGGTATCTGTGGGGGTCGTTGTACACCCAAATACTTTACATTATATTCTAAAAGTTTAAAATTCTAAATTTATTAAATTGTCTATAATTTCTTTATTTAATACTAAATATTTGCTTTCAATTTTATATTTTAGCTGCCCCTTGGGCAGCACTGTGAAATCTATATCATTTAAAATATACCGACGATTAACAGGCGCTTTTCCACTTTTTACGTATTTTATAAATTTCACAAGCTGCTCTAGGTCTTTTATGTTAAAATACAGTTTTTTAATTACATCACCCACTAATCTGACACCCACTCTCATCTCCGGATGTGGGTCGACACCTATGGCGATGAATGTTCGTCTGCTTTTTGAGAGCGGAAATGCGAAGACGTCCAGCAAACGGTCGTTATGTCGCGCAGACTTTTGTTGTGTGGGAACGCAAAACTGGTTACTTCCGCAGCTCCCAACAACACATCCTACTGATCACCTGCATCCCATGCTGGAAATTCCTCAGGGGGGCTTCTATGAGGAAGTGTCTGTGGGGGTCGTTGTTTTCAGCGACTTCCTCCAGCATTTGTTGTCAGTAGGGCTCGTCATCGTCAGAACTAGAAGAAGAAGATAGTCGCTGTTTCTTTTCACTTCTTCCTGTGTTTTCATTTTCCTCTTCTCTAGGCCTTTTTGAACTATCTTGCAGCAACGTCGATACCGCTTCGTTCACCAGGTCGTCATCAATTGTAATGAAATCCTGGGTAGCCAGTGGAAACGGAATTTCATCGAGGTTTATAATTTCGTCACCCGTTGGTAACGCTTCTTCATGTCGCGGTTTTTGGATTAGGACATTCAAATGAACGATGATCTTGTCGGTGACGGTTCCTGATGGTGGCAGAAGGTCCATGTCGAAGTCGAAGACGGGTGAAGCCATGGCGATGATAGTGTACAGTGTGTCTGCTGTAAGCGGGCCACCATTGCTAACTTTCATATTTGAAGAGATAGAAAGACGATTAAATGGACAAAGTTGGGCGATATTATACGACAAATTTAACAGTGGAAAATACAAAACAATTGAACATCAAATACGCGACTTATTCAACAAAAAAACATTTTTTTTTAAATGGAATGCCATATTGAAAATGGTACCATTTAAAAGATTTTTATTATCTGAATATAAAAGTTCATTATCACTATGCCTCTAAAATTAAAAACCAAAGAGTTATTTAAAGTTGAAATTTAAATATTTTATTTCATATTTTGATACAAATACAATATTGTTGCTATGGAAAGAATAAAAACAAATAACGAAATTAATTATTTTATATACTTTATCTTTAATAAAACCTCAGACAAAAAAAATCTAGGGGCGTAAGGTCAGGTGACCGTGCTGGCCACGGAACAGGGCCATATGTGCCAATCCATTTTTGAGGGAATCTATCATTCAAATAGTGTCTCACTGCTAGCGCATTGTGTGCTGGAGAACTTCATATTTCGTGCAACGTTTAATGGCATATTATCAAGATAGTTCTCGAAAGTATCTTGAAGAAAATGTATATATACTTCTTGAGTCAAACTTCTTTCAAGAAAATAAGGGCCAATCAAATATGTATCTAATACACCTAACCAAACGTTAACACCAAAATGACCTTAAAAACTTGTCTGTTGGGTCCAAAAATTATTTTGATCACTCCACCGGTAATGAATATTACTGTTAAAGAAGCCATTTTGCGAAAAATAAGATTCATCGGCCATAATATTTGATGGCTAATTCTATAATCCCGTCGATGCTCGTTTAATATCCACTGGCAAAATTCAAGCCTTCTTTCAAAATCACGATCTTGTAAATGATGAATTTTACGACATTTATATGGTTGGAATTTATTTTTCTTCAAAATTTTTCTTACTGAATAGATACTTCTTCAGTATTTTCCATTTTGTGGTAAGTATACGCCAAAACATTTTCTACATTTTCTTCTTTTCTGTCACTTGATCACGTTTTCTTTTTTCTTCTCAGCGGTTTCTCTTGAGCGGATTTCAATTTTCCTAAAATATGTTCTATTGGGTTGAGGTCTATTAGGATATAGTTCTAAATACTTTTGCGCACTGGCTACAGAATTTTTATTGCACTTTGCATAAACAAAAAGCATATCAACTAATTCATCATTAGTATATTTTTCCATTTTGTTGACAGCATCTATCAATAAAATGTCAATTGTTCTTTGTTTAATGTTAGTTTCTGTTGTTTCCATAGCAACAATGATATATGTGTATTAAAATATGAAATAAAATATTTAAATTTCAACTTGAAATAACTCTTTTGTTTTTAATTTTAGAGGCATAGTGATAATAACTTTTATATTCAGATAATAAAAATCTTTTAAATGGTACCATTTTCAATATGGCATTCCATTTAAAAAAATATTATTTTGTTGAATAAGTCGCGTATTTGATGTTCAATTGTTTTGTATTTTCCACCGTTAAATTTGTCGTATAATATCGCCCAACTTTGTCCATTTAATCGTCTTTCTATCTCTTCAAATAAGAAAATTAGCAATGGTGGCCCGCTTACAGTAGACACACTGTACAATACAACAAATTGCTGTATACTGTCGAAATATAAATTTGAAATCTTTTTATGTGGTTTCAAACTATTTCTTGCTCGTAATATCTCGACAATACACATAATTGCCATCACTAAATATGTCTACTTCACCAACATACCAAGATCATTAGCAAATTTCACAAATTAAAAATTGATTCTTGTTTGTAATTACTCGAAGTATTCACTAGCATCATGTCATAAAGCAAAAATAACTACATTATAATTTGAGTACCTTTCACCAGGTAATACAAATTTTAAGACCTATTAAACTGACGTTATCTGCGTCATTGCCATCAATCGAGCGAGTAAACATATTTATTTGTTACTCACTTGTAAATTTCAATTTATCAAGGCATTCTAGTAAGTAGTTAAGTTTGATTTAACAAGTTACTAACTTGTTAAAATTTAACAGGTTAGTAGATTAGCTGTCACTGAAATAGGTTAGAATTTATTTATATTAAATATTATATATAATTTAATTAACAATTATTTTTATATATTTTATACATTTTTATACATTTTATACATTAGAGAAATTACTAAATTTTAATTATTTACATTTGAAAATTCTGTTCGGTTTGAATCATAAATATTAAAAATCATCGTACAATTAGTGTTTCCAGTAACGCAAACTTTAGATGATTGGATATTTGTAACTGCATTATCTGCTGGTGCAGATTGTGCTAAAATAGGTGCTGAAGTAGACAACGGCATAGTACTTTGATTGTGAGACTCATTACTACTAAAAAATAATTTTTTCGACATTTCAACTTTGTTACTGATGGAATCTTCGACATAACTTGTAGCAATTTCGCTAGATTTCCAACCTCCTGCACGTTTTAGAGCTAAAATATCTCCACCCGCATCCACAACCATAGTTGCTCCTGTTCGGCGAAAACTGTGACCAGTATATAGTTCTGGTTCTTTTAAGCCTAAATATTTAGCAATTTGCTTTGGAACAGCACTAATTGTATGTTGACCAGCATTAAGGGAAATACATTTTCCATTTCGGTATGTTAAAAAAAATCGTAGACTTTCTGTTTTAGGAGGTCTAAGACTTACGTATTTTCTACACAACGTACAAGGCATGAAACTGCAGCCATCATCGGTTATAATAAATCTTCTTGATGTTAAATTTTTTGTTTCTTGCAACGTTACAATAATGTATTTTCCCACATCCTCTATATCATTTGTAGTTAAAGAAAGAAGTTCGTTACATCGACAACACTCAAAAATCCCGAATATTGTTATAACTTTTGCAAGTAACCATTGATCATCAGGTGCTTCCAACAAGAATCGTTCAACCTCTTCTTTAGTAAGGACTTTGGCCTTTTTTGGATTATAACGCTCGTTCTTTCGTTTTGAAATCTGCAAATAGGGCCCGTGCATCACGTGATCAAATGCAGGCAACCCGCCAAGCTGGTGGACCAACAAACAGTTTCATTGCCTTTGATATCATCGTGCGAAGTTGGCGTTTTTTGATTTCTGTGCTTATTTTGTGATTTTTCAATCTAAAATTTGTGATAGTTGAAGTTGTATTATGGCTCAGTTAAGTGAACACTATTATTCTCGTAGTTTCATAAAAAATAATATAGGCACTGTTGAATTTTTGTAATAGAAGGAATTTCAGTTATATAAGGTTCTACTATTTTTAATATTATGATGAGTCGTGAAAATGTGGGAATGCCTGTATAAAATTGAGTTCTTGCGTCATTATTTTTAAATGCATCTATAGTCAGAGTTATTTTCGAAAGCTCCTCTCGCAAATGGTTAATTTCAGCATTTCTAGACATTAATTCTGCTTTTAAACTATCAATAGTCTCAGGTAAACCATTTTCCCTAGTGCTAGAACTAGTGCAAGTCTCATTGTTAGTGCTACGAGTATTAGTATTAGAATCATGTTCCTCATTAATAGGCTCCACGGAAACACTTTCTGCTTGCTTCTGTAATTGTAATTATTGTAATTTATACATAGTTCCAAAACAAATTTATTACAAATTAGCTCTAAAAATAAATTATTTGTCATAAAGTTTAAAATACCATTCTAAAAATTATCTGGATTAGAAATTTTAATTTTTAGTTTTAAATTTAATGTATTACTTTCAAATTAGAAGTTTTTGATTAATCATACATTAGTATGTCTTTGGACCACTAACTTAAAACTCAGAATATTATGCAGCTATGTGTTCTACTGTCAATAAAATGTATTTATTTTATTGTTAGTTACAACATAATTATATTAGTTATTAACATATTGAATGTTAGTAAAATGTATTTGAATTCGTTAATAAATATGTTAATTACAACATACAATAATTATTACAACCATCAAACCTTAGTGTGTCGACCTGTTAACCTTTTATAGCGGTCTAAACCGGTATCTTTATTTTGTATTCCCTTTGTATATTCCATGTTTAAAGACGGAATCCAATCAGGATTGTCTTTGTCTTCCAAAGCAGCTGGTTTTCCTTTAATTTAGCAATAATTTTAGTATTTCTTTATTATCTACGTTATTTAACTATCGGGGACTCTAAATGAATAATTTCTGATGAAATATATCTTTTACTTAGTTTAAACAACCCACTTTTATCCCATATTAACCTAATTTTTGATCTTACTGTTTACATCTGGCAAAATTCATTTAGTTTAAGCAGATATCAATTTCAATTTACCATAATATTTAATGCTAGGCTCGTATAGAAAAAATACCTGTAATAAAGTGCCTAGAACATATTCGGCCGTATTTAATTTTGCTTTTTTCGTCGTTCTAGAGCTACGGGAATTATTCTACCTCTACAATCTTTCTCAGATAAGAACCTATAAAAAGATAACCCATCACCAGTACCACTTTTTTTCGCACAGCCAACTACAGCACAAAATTGAGGCATTTTTGTTGAGATTTGTCACAATTCTTATATGTCAAGTATGGTTTGTTGGTCCACCAGGCTGCCATTTTTAAATCGCCGTGACGTCACATGCACGCGCCCTATATGCAATGCATTAGTAAGATTATGTTCTGGAAATTTTTAATAAAAACAAACCTGCTAGTTTGGATATTTTCCTTAAGTTCTAAACAACTTTTTAGCATGGACCATTTTACCCATAGTGAATTAGGACTAAATTTAACAGATAATTGATTCATGTAAACTAACAAAACTTCTTCTGTTACATTATTAACCTCATTTTTTTTCTGCCAATCTTTGAAATCTTTATATTCTCGTTCGTATCTTGACGATGATTTTCCTGGTAATAAATTTGTAAATACGCTGTTTGCTTCACTAATTATTGCTTCGGGCACATCCATTTTCCTGATTTGCAAAAGTAAATAAAATAACAAAAGCACAACAATCAAAGCCATTTTGACAAATGTAGTTCATAGTATCCGTAAGAGATGGCAGCACGCAGCACTCGTGTCAATATAAATTTGAGTAATGTGTTTTTCAGGGCATCGAACCCGAACCTGAACCGAACCAAAACCGGAACCAAACCGTAACATTTTAGGGAACCCAAACCGAGAACTGAACCTTAGATATATTTTTAATTGAACCTGAGTCGAAACCGAACCGAGCCTTAAAATTCAGGTACGGGGTTCAACTCCTGTTCAGGTTAATTTTTAGTTCGAAAAGTAAATACAGCCGATAATCGACGTCTTAGGCGTCTGCGTTGCTGTCTGCGCTGACTTTTCGTGAAAATTGTGTTCGTTTCTTGTTGCGTTTTGCGTAAATTCCGGCTTTCATTTTACATTATTTCGAACCTGAACCGCGAACAAAACCGCAAATTTTATTAATGCTTGAACCAGCACCGCACCCGAACCCATCTTTCAAAAAACAAATTAACCTGAACCTAAACCGAACCCAGTTTTTGGCGGGTTCGATGCCCTGGTGTTTTTAACTTATTTTAATTTATTTACAAGTGAAAAACAAATAAAATATTGAACAATACACGCGAGGTAACGGGTTTAACTGGCTCCAGAAGGATAACAGGCTCGTCTTCGACACGCCAGTTCAATTCTTCTGTCCGCCAGTTAAACCCTACTTACCTCGCTAGTAATATTAAATACTATTCCATTATTTATAGAATAACATGCACATTACAAGATCGTTAGCAAAATATTTTCTCAAATTTAAAATTGATTCTTGTCTGCAATTAGTCAAAATATTCAGTAGCATCATGTCAGAAAAGCAATTTTCCATACCGAAATCAAATTAGAACGTAATAACAAATACATTTTCTCAAATATCTCAAATATTAAACGTTATATCAAGTTAAAAGCATCATTAACAACAAGCTGACATTCTAATATTAATACCAAATCTATCCAACAGGTAAGAGAAATTTTAAAGCCTCTATTACACTAACGTCAGCATCATTGCCATCAGTCAAATAATAAAAATATTTTCATTAACATGCAAATTACAAATATTTTTTCTCAAATTTAAAATCGATTTTTGTCTGCAATTAATCAAAGTATACAATATCATCATGTCATAAAAGCAAATATAATTACCGAAATCAAGCTACAAGGTAATAACAAATACATTTTCCCAAATATCATAAACTAATTAACAAATTACCAAATAATGTAAAACATATGTATAATTTACAATAAAATCTCATCGCGATCCATATCGAAACAAATGATAATACAAGAAATAATCTTTTTTGTCTAAATCTTTTCTCCCGCAAATAATCCATATATTAGAAAGTAATTGTAACTCATTGTTTGAAATTACAAATATATTTCAACTATATTCCTAAATAAATAAATTTTTCATATCACAACTAGCAAAATATCCACATTACAATAAATATATAATCATTATCAAAACGATATTTTAAATGTTTGAAATTACAAATATTAAGAAACAATTTTCGAGTCGTACAACAAATACTCTTTCTTGTCATTATTTTATTATTTATCCGTCTAGACCCCGGCCATTGTTCCTAAATAATCCGCTGTCACAAATTACCAGTATATTTCTCAAATCTATTCAATGTACTTTTCACTAGATAATGGAATTTTAAACGCCATTCGAAATTATTGTCACCCATTAGTATAATATTTCTTTTTACTCAAATTTTTCAAACATCATGTCATTATCATTACCCAAAATATTCACTGTATATTAAAAAGTATTTGTAACTCATTACAGATCACTTAAAGAAAATCATATGTTGTTTTGAAATTACAAAGTACCTAATGACAAATATATATATATATATATATATATATATATATATATATATATATATATATATATATATAAATATATAAGTTATATTTCGAGGATCCGAAATAGTATTTTTAAAAAGGGATTTTATTATGAATTTATTTTATGTCTACTATCAATTGTTACACATAAACTTTATTAATATTTATTTAATGAAAATTATTACATTTATTCTATTCTAATGTTTCTATTTGGATTCTAAACTCTGACTAACTCGAAACTACACAAAAGTCTGTAAACTGGAAACAGTAAACTCAGGTGTCGGGTTCGGCGCCTGGGAACTGCAATTCATCGGTTTGGGCAACGGTAACTCCTCCCTCGCTAAAATTGGGCTCCATCGGGTAACTTCAGCGCTGATTTAGGGGGTGAAGTTGGCGGTTGAAGTTCAATGTCTTCGGCCTTGGGTTGTTTTCTCCTTTTATATCTGATGAACGTTTTTTGGAGGTAGGCTGCAACGGTGATGATGGCACCGGTGATGATTATTACATACAGTGCCCACACTGGGTAGTTGATGTTATCGGTTTCGATTTGGTCTTCGTAGTACTCTGTATCTTCGAACTTGTTTAATGGTTTAAGTTCGGAGATAGAATCTAGTTCGATCGCCACCTTGGGAATTTTTGTATTGTTGTAGTTAATTTCGAAGTTTTCAATTACCAATGGTTTGCCAAATGTACCGTGTTTAAAAATTAAATCATTATTTTGTAGTTTCAATTTGCACTCATCTTCTTTAATTAAGAGTATACCTTGTAGGTTGGTTATACTGTCGCCTTGGTTGCATTTGGCTTGTACGTTTTCGGGATTAGGAAGTATTGCTAGATATTGATTGATTTCTTCAATATATTCAATGTGGTTTCTCTTTATGTTTAATTTAACAAAATGGCAATTTTCCACTTTGCTTTGTAGTATGAAGCTCCTTTCGCAGGAATTCTCGCTGATTTCTTTAATTTTGTTGGGACATTGGTAAATGTTTCTCTTATTGCGGACACACAGATCATACAAAGATCGTAAGTCGCCATTTTCAGACTTCAGAATGTACTCGTGGTTAGGAATAATGGTTACAAATTCTTTATTTTGTTTGGTGGGTGTTGGGATAAGGTGAATAAGTTCAAAAGAGGTTTCGTAATTTATAGGGATGTCAATAAAGTATATAATTTTGTTTTCCTGTAATTTACAGTTAATTGAGATTAATTTTTCGATTTCTGACATATTTTCAGAATTGATTTCAAATGTTAGTTCATTGTTATAGAATTTTGAAATTTTACTTAATTCTTCATAAAGGTCATGTGATTTGATAATACTAGGATGCATTGTGTGGAGCTTGCAAAATGTTAAAGAGTTTTCTATATCTTGAAGAGTATTAAATGTCATGGTGTATAAAGTGTTTAACTGATTGTAAATATCTTTAATAAATAGTTTGTCATGATCTTTGATTCCTCCGATGACAATGTGCGTGAGTTGTTCAATTTTTGACTTTAAAATATTTTCGTTTCGTTTGATTGTTTCGATTGTTTTATTGAAATATTCTATAATTTGGTTGTTAACAGAGTACTGGTGTTTAATTTGGTTATTTAAATTAAATTGATTCTTTTTTAAATGATTTAAAATTTTTGTGTATCGGTTATCATCTTCAGCATCTAAATTTCCTGTTATTGATTTTATAACAGATCCTAAGCCGTTTAATATTCCTCGTTTTGTTCTGGGATGCGTAGATAAATGACTAATTTTTTCATTAATATTATTTTTCAGGTACTCTATGATTTTGTTGTTGTTATCAAAGTCTGCAGCGATAATGTTATCTGCGTTGATAGTGCGTTTGAGATTTGTGTACTGCACATTTAAACTTTCATATTGTATCCATAATGGGTTTAAATCGTAAAACTGTACGAATGTGTGTTTCGTTTTTTGTAACTTTGCTTGTCCAAGGTTAATTGTCAGTAGTCCTGTGTTCGGGGTAATATCTTGGATATTTATTCCAAGTGTATACGTGAAGTAGAGGGACCTGGAATAGCCGGATATGTGTTAATTAATTTTCTCGGTCTCTTTATGTTCGAAAGATGAATTTTAGACTGTTTTTTATCATTATTTTCTGTGTCAATTTCTGCAGTTTTTAAGTTTTTGTTAACTTTCTTAATTTTTTCCTTTTTGAATTTAGGGTTTTTTGTTTTATTTACTTTTTGTTTGTTTTGAACGTAAACTGTTTCGGGTATGTCGGGAAGTTCTTCGCGATTTTCGTTTAATTTAGTAATAGTTTTAGTTTTGTCTGTCTGCAGTTTGTTATTAATATTTTTATAAACTAATTTTGTTTTTTCTTTATGTTTCTGAATGTAATCTTGCATTATTTGTTTCTCAAGTTCTATATCGAGTGGGGATTTTGTATCTAAGTGTCCGTTAATAATTTCGACTGGTTTTAGATTTGTCGTACTATGATTCGTATTGTTATAAGCCAGAATTGCATAATTTACTTTATCTTGAATTAGTTCGTTTTTGAAGTTTTCCTGCAGATTGAATAAACGAATGTGCTCTACTAAAGTTGAATGAAAGCGTTCGACTAACCCGTTGGAATTTGGGTTTTGTGAGCAAATGAAATGAATTTCGATTTTATGCAGGCTTAATAATTCTTTCACGACGTTGTTTTTGAATTCGAGCCCATTATCTGCTACTATTAATTTGGGTATGCCGTGATGTGAGAAGAATCTTGTCAATTTATTGGCAATTTCTATAGCATTTGTGGATGTAACTTTATATGCTTGAGCATATTTAGAAAAAGCGTCAATTATAGTAAGGAATTTGGTATTTTCTAGAGAGAGTGTGTCAATGTGGATGATGTCTAATGGTTTATTGGGGGTTGGAGTAATATTTAATTTGGGTTTGATAGGGTTTCTTTCATATTTAGCAGCTAAACAAATTACACATTGATTTATAAAGTCAGTAATTGTTTTTAATTGATTCGGCCAATAATATCGTTTTTTAATTTGGGTGTGGACTTCATTTATTCCACGGTGGTTTGTTTTAGATTCGTGGTAGTTTTTTATTACTTGTAAGATTTCATCTTTTTCTTCTACGTCTATTAATTTTATGTTGCTTTTGACAAATTTAATTTCTGAGTTTTTAAAATAATTTTGTAGTACTTTGTCTGAGCATGTATTTTTTGATACATTAACGACATCTTTTCGCTCGTGTGGGTCTTCAATTATGGTGTCTAAAGGGTGTGTTGTTGTATTTTTCGTATTATCGCGTTTTTTAAAATAATGACGTTCAATTTTTAAAAATCGTTTTATCTTAGCCTTCAGACCGCTGTTGTTAGGTTCTATCGGTACGATAATTTTATTCTCCTTCTTAATGATTTTACGGTCCTGGTTTATAGTGGCTCTCCACACTTCTGTGATTGTAGATTTCGGTAACGGGATACACCCCTGGGAGTCTTTCGGTAGAGCAAACTCTGGTTTAGTTGTGACCTGTTCAGAAATTTCATTTTCTGTGACAACAGGAGTGTGTATGGTATTTTCGTCTTCAATGGCAGGAAGAATATCAACGGGAGTTTCTGGAACACATTCCTTAACAAATCTAACATACAAGTTTTTATAGTATCTAATAAATGATAAAAGTTTTTCAATCAAAAATTTTAATGATATATAGCAAGCATCTGTTAACTTACTTACATCGCGACACTTTAGTACCCTAAAACACTCCTTCACAAAGCCCCACGCGCGTCTCAGAAAACTCCTAACGGTTGAACAAAAATTTTTGGGTTTGTTCGTCTCAGAGACCAATGTATCGATTTCAGTGTGGTATTGTGCGACAATATTGAGAAGCTCTATGTTCTCAGCGCGTTTTTTTTGTTTAAAGCCAACATCATAAGAATGCCGACCTCCTCTAAGTTTAGCAACATACGGTCTATACTTTCGTGGTCTTTGTCTTCTGACCATTTTCTGGAGGTGTTCCCCTTTGGTAGATTTGTTAAAGAGTCTAATCTCGCGATTTTCATCGCAGTAAAACGATATATCATTTTTAAAGGATTCAATCAACAACTTTAAATTTTTAAAACCATACTGATGAGGATCCAAAACTTTACCGACGAGTTCTCCATACTCAAACAAAAGCTCCTTCAGACTGATACTATATGCTCTGGTATTAATTATTGAAGTTAAAATTTTTCTAAGCTCTACCAATTCGGTAGTTTTATCCTCTTCTTTTATAGTGGATGTTGATATATTATTCATACCATCACCAATGAGTTGCGTTGATATATCATGTGTTTGTTCTGTCGGCGAAGGATTAATTGAATCAATTGAATTGTCCAACGCATTACACGGTGATTTAGTAGGAGCCATAGGTTTTTGCACATCAACATTCGAATCATGTAGAACTGGTGGTGGTACTAACGGGTCAAAGATTGGACTTAAATAATCGTAATGACCAATTCGAGCATTTTCTGGATTGCGATACTGTATGTGTATGATTGGACCGTAGGTTGATCCGGTTCTCATTATATGTTTTGAATCCGGGACGTTGACATGTATACATATACAAACACCAAATAACTCGGAGATAAACGCCGCAACTTCCTCGTCACCGCACTCTCCCATATCTTGTATCTTGCTTTTGAGAACAAAATTAACACAATGGTCTGCCAAATAATTCCTAAAATCCATTACACTTTGCGTGGTGTCCGGCGAGAAGTCTTTGCGACCACACTTAATCTCTCGCATTCCCCTCAGTACACTATAATAGAAGCACTGACCGTCTCCTTTTGAGGATACTTGCTCAAGTTTAGCATTGCACCTGTGGTATGTCACCCCGACACCTTTTATATCTGTGATTACAGACTCAGGGCGGACTGTGCCGCGGATCTGCGCACAAACGTTCTTAAAAGCTTCGCAGAAATCCGGTTCCCCCTCTATCACGACGGGTGTAGTCTTGTTAAGGTTAGCGAATGAGCCGTGTCTACTAACATACGCCCTCGACAAGGCGTCGACTTTCTCATCTGAAATAGTGGGGTCTTTTAGTTTGTCTTTTATATTGTCCGTTACTTCTTTAGTAAGCTTATCTATATCTAGGCCGAATATTTCCTGATCCTCAAAGGTGTGAACTCTCCTATCAGCCGGTGGAATGACTGACTCCAAACCCTGAGTTGCAGCTTGCGCGAAAGCGTCATTAAGGTCCCAAAACTTCGCTCCTTCGTCAAACTTCACAGGGAACTTTTCGGGGAATGCAGACCAAACTAATAATTTGTAAATAAACGTATTGGACGCTTCAGAGCCACTTGTGATGGCTTCAGGGTCAACTCTATCTGATGGATTAAAACTAAACGGATTCAGTTTACTAAACAACGTTAGCAACATTCTGCTAATGAGCCATCTATCGTTATGTTTTCTGGCTTCAAGAACAGAAGCAATGTAACACTTTACTGTCATCCCCGATGCAAACCGTTTTATGTAAGCATATTGATAACAGGCCTCCACAAGGTACAGTAGATCGTCAGAGTCAATGGCTTGTTCCTGTCCAGTAATATTGATTCCGTTAATTATCATTTTTTTATTGTTTGATCTTGCAAATTGGTATAGACTATTCAAGTCAAACTTCCCTTCATTAGTGACTCCGTAAGCGTGCGCTAGAATGGCGTCTTTTAATCTAGTGGGAACCACTATTCGTTTCAAGACCATGGCATGCTTGTTAGAATTAGCACTCGCATTTGTGCTACCTATTTCATTCCAACGCCAATAACATACCAAGGTTTTACCTACTAGATGGTTAAAATGGACACGGCGACTTAAAGGAGATGGTTTGTTAAATTGTTCAAGTGACTGCGAAAAAAGCAGCCTTGTCAACAAAAAAAAATATATGCCGTTCCTTCGTTCAGTAATCTCCACGGCGATCACGATGTTATCACCCACCAAAATACTACGCGTGAAAAGGGTGCAATAGTTTTCGTAATCGTGTATATAGCTTAGTGATGAATCATCCATAAATGAAAACTGAATCGTCTCTCTACCATCCCGCATATGCTTGTGGAATCTGACATTTAGGTCCGCAATCTCACCACAATCGGTGAGGAGTATCATAGGGTCAAACATCATGGCGGCGGCCATCTGATTGGCTTCTTTATTTCTAAAGATATCAATTATATCATTTTCACTACAGTCGTATAGCGAATGTAGGGCTATAAGCTTAGCACTTTTAATTTTACACTCCTGGGACTTTCGGTTACAGACATACCTCTCGTCCTTATTAGATAGTACGCCTTCTGCATAGGCTCGATGATGATATTTAACGTGCGCATTTCTTAGAGTAAGTAACTCTTTAGACTGACGCAAATTATCATATGAGTCAAGCAGTGGTGAACACGTGTGAATCCCTTCACGATAACGTAAATAGTGTTGTGTAATTTTACCTCCCACATCTGTAACGCTGGCCACAATTTTTCCTTCGTGGGATGTGAATTTAGTCCTTGAAAAGTTAATATGCAGTTTCATGAACAAAATCTGCATTTCACATTTACGGGACGCGGCAGGAAATGGATGTTCTACCTTACTACGTCTGGTAAAGTGTAAGTCTAATTCGGGATAAGAGTTAACCAACCTAGCTTCGTCTTGGTTATTTAGGTACTCAGGTATTTCTAGTCTCTCTTTTCTACCTCTCGTGGTTAGTCTCTTTATACCTTCCTGAACTTGCAGGTTGGCCACATATGTCAAAAAAGAAGAGTTAGGTCTTGTCAACTCTTTTTTTTATACTAGTCGTAACCAAATCATCGGTATCAAGGCCCATCAGACTAAGCAACTTGGTGGTTTGATGTTGACCTAAGTCGCTTGGTAACTCAGTTGATCCAACTTTTAAGTTCGACGACATGAACTCAAATAAAAGCTCTTTAAACTGTATAAGTGGAGCATGAGGTTCAACATGTAAAACATATTGGTTGACGAGAGTAACATCACTTAAGAAAAATGAATCAGCTCTATCAACATAGTACATCAGTACCCATAAGGCACTTTTGATCGTCGGATACGAACCCAACAGATCACATATAACATTTTCAATGTCATCGGTAAACTCGCGTTGGTTATGTTCAAAAGCTTGAACAAACCATACAAGATAACAATAACCTGATTTAAAAGATTTCATTTCACAAATTTATACAAAGAAATATATATAACGTATAATCAAATGGCGCAAATCAAAAATAGGCGAATACACAATTGGCGAACATATGGCGAAAATACACAGTGATTTAAAATTCTTTTATAAATGGGTGTTTCAAAATATAGATGGTATTTCACATTCGGTGCAATATATTCTTTTATAAAATTTATTGTGTCCTGTTCAAAATTTGTTTCGGAAATTTGGAGGTGAATTCTCATTTTATCGCAATGAAATTTTTGTATTTTTGGTTTAGAAGGGGAGTGTTTAACTTGGGATATAAAAATTTGGTTTTTACCAAAATTTACAGGTGATTCGGTGATTGGTACGCCTATAATAGGGTGTTCGGGATTTGAGTGAATTGTTTGGTCAGTTTCGGGATCCTGTTGTTCGTCTTCGTCTGGTTCTACAATTAAGGATTGTTTGTCATTGTCGGGGTTGAAATAAGTTTCATTAAAATTTTCAATGAGATCGTAAAGATTTTGTGAATCTGGATCTAAAGTATTTATGTTTAATTCAATGCGTGATAAAGCGTCTGCGTTTTTGTTCGAACAGCCTTTTTTATGAATTACTTCATAATCGTACTCTTCTAGCTTGAGTCGCCATCTCATTAATTTTGAATGGGGTTCTTTTAGTGAATGTAAATATACTAAAGGTTTGTGGTCGGTTATAATTTTAAATTTTCTACCATACAAGTAGTGTCTAAATTTTTGGGTAGCCCATACGACAGCAAGTAATTCCTTTTCAATTGTGCTATAGTTTATTTCCGAGCTATTTAGAGTTCGACTCGCGTATGCGATGGGTAGGTCAGATCCTATAGGTCCTTGTGATAGTATAGCGCCGATGGCATATTGGCTTGCGTCAGTTGTCAAATTAAAAGGTTTCTTATAGTCCGGGTATTGAAGGATGGGTTCATTTATTAGGACATTTTTACAGGTGTTAAAGCAATTAATATATTCGGGATCATTGTGTTTAATAGTGGCACTCTTTTTGTTTTCAATTTTTGCTAGACCTTCTGGAATAAATAAATTATTTATTTTGGTTTCTGGTATAAATGCTTCGCCGTTTTCTATATTATTTACAAATATTTTTGAAATTTTTTCAGATTTGGAAGGTATTTTAATGTGATTAAATTTTGGAAGTATTCTGTGGTAGTGGATCTTAATTTCTTGAGTAGGGGTGGTTATTTTGTCATTAGTTAGGTCGATATTTGCATTTAAAATTTTCAAATTGTCTAGTCCTAATAAGATGTCGAAATTTTTATGAAAATTAAATAAATGATATTTTAATAGAGTGTTAGGGGAATTAAATAATTTAGAGGCAGGTATTATGATGCTAAAATTTTCTAATGATGTTCCGTGAGCGGTTGTAATTTTGAAAGGGTCATTTTTTATTTTTTCCTTGAAATATTTTTGTGCAATGTCTGGATTTATAAAGGAACGTGTGCTTCCTGTGTCTATTAAAGCTTTTAAATTTAATTCTGGGAAGATGACAAATGGTAATTCGCTGTAGTTGTGTATTACATTCATTAATTCGACGTTTGTTCCAAGGCTGTTATCGGAAAAAACTCATTCGTTTCTTCAGAATTTGGTTCTGTTACATAATAGTCAGGATTGGGGTCAGTTACATAATAATCGGAATTTTGTTCCTCAGTATTTTCGTTTTCAGTGTATTCGTCAATTTCAGTGTTGAATATTTCTTCCGCTATAAAACTAGGTCGGTTTTGTGTGTTATAAAATTGTTGCGGACGGTACTGGTTCGTTCCTGGCCTGGGTGTCATTGACTGTCTTGTACTGACACTCATAGGCGTAGGCTTGGGGGCTTTATAATTAGGATTAGGTTTGAAAACATTTTGGGATTGGTTGTTAAATGTTTTATTTCCTTGATTTGAGGGATATTGATTTTGTGTGTAGGGTTTCCTTATTTGATGATTAGGAAATTGATTAGTGATAGGTTTAAAAATTGGGTTGGTAGGTGGATTTGGTCTATACATCAGTTGTGGGTATTGTGGTTGTCTGTTTTGTGTATTGTGAATTATTTGTTTCTGTTTGTGTTGAATATGGGTGATATTTTTATATTGCGGACGACTGTGCGTGTCTAGTTGGAAGTCGTTTGTCAACATGTTTAACGCGGTGTTCATATCTTTGGGGTTCTTTGTTCTCATAAGAGTTCCTAGAGGATCTTTTAGTCCTCGCAGAAGAATTCTTAAAGCATAATTTTGACAATATTCTGTTAGATAAGGCTTGGCAAGTGCTAAACTGTGATTAGAGATGTAAGAAATTTGGAGGTTCAATATGTCCTGAATTTTATTGTAAAATTCAAATGCCGTTTCGTTGCCTTGTCGCAATTCGGTTAATTCAATACTTAGTGTGTATAGATCTCGTTTATCTGAGTAGGCGTTTAACAATGCTTGTTTAACGTCTGCCCATTTACTTATTGTGCTACTGGCGATGTTTACTGCTGCATCGCCTTTTATTTTAGCTAAAATGCTCGACATAAGGTACTCATTTTGGAAGTCTGTTTCGTCGACCAAATTATAAAATTTATTGACTAGTTTTTCGCAAATTTCAAGAAAGCGAGATAGTAATTTACTATCACCGTAGAAATCTGGGATCATGTCAAGATAATGTTTTTCAAGACGTGCAGGTTGTGCTACTGATCCTGCTGCTTGTGGGTGTGACATTTTGACTTTGTTTTTTGTTATTTTACGTTTAGTTTTATAAGGTTTGGAAGTTACGAGTGTGGACTCGGAGTCAGAGGAAGTTTCTGGGTTTGAATGTGTATCCGATCCTGTATCTGAGTCAGAATGGTACTGATAGTTGTGTGACATGTGTGTACTCACAATAACAGAAGCAATTTGTCCATTGGATGCGTTGATTCCCGGTCAGGTCTGTGTTCAGCAGCGCCTTGTTCTTTCGTCGTCGATATTCTCTCGCAGATGAAGGAACTGGGTGATCTTGCACTTGAACGATGTCGCTTCTTCTCCCTGGGGTTGTGGTTCTTTTCGGTGAATCGTTGACACGAATACGATTTTCACTCGATGTGAAAATTCGCCCGAAAATCCTACCGACTGCGCCAGTTATATTTCGAGGATCCGAAATAGTATTTTTAAAAAGGGATTTTATTATGAATTTATTTTATGTCTACTATCAATTGTTACACATAAACTTTATTAATATTTATTTAATGAAAATTATTACATTTATTCTATTCTAATGTTTCTATTTGGATTCTAAACTCTGACTAACTCGAAACTACACAAAAGTCTGTAAACTGGAAACAGTAAACTCAGGTGTCGGGTTCGGCGCCTGGGAACTGCAATTCATCGGTTTGGGCAACGGTAACTTATATATACATATTCATAAATATCTCAAATATTACAAATTGCAAAATAATGTGAAATATATTTCCAATCTCAAAAATCAATTTTCATATCATGACGAATTAATCAAAGTATTCAGTAACATCATGCCAAAAAAGCAATTATCATTACCAAAATCAAATTACAATGTAATAACAAATACATTATCTCAAATATCATGAACTAATTATCAAATTATCAAGTAATATAAAATATATGTATTTCTCATTAGACTAATTATCTCTCAAGTTCATTTTATGACGTACCTTAACGGGATTCTAATTAGACTGCATTCCACAAAATCTAATTGGGATAACACTTACTACTCTCGTCAAGTGCATCTCGATTTTTTTCTCGATTGTGATAGTCAGGAGATTTTGTATTGAATAAACACGGACGATTCTTGTAAACCTCAATTAGAGCTTGCGTTACCTCCCTCGACCAGCTTATTGGAGGTTTTGGCATCTTTATATGTTAACTAAAACAAATTTTTAATTATTTTCTATATTAATGGCTTGTAATGAGTTCGACTTACCTATTTATTTACTCACAAACTGCAAAAATAAACTCACAACTCAAAATAAAAGAAAATTTATAAAAGTGACAGCTTCAAATTGCAAACATCTAAACAATAAACATCAATGAACATAGGTTAAACAGTGTTCGAAAGCATCGTCGTGAAATGAGTAATAAACGGTGTATCATATAGAATAATTTGAAGAAGAGAACTTTTCCATATGATTTTTGTCATACTAGTGTGACACCACTGCTATAATTTTTCATCGTACATCGTACAGAATTATACCGCTGTGAGCTAGGCATAATATAAAGAATAGGCGCCGCCGGTCCAGTATGTATTGAGGTCATTGTTTTAAATTAATATTTTACGATCACATAACTACAGAGAATTTGGAAAATTGGCATAATTTGTACATATCAGGCCACGTCGCTAATTTGCATGAATATGATTATATTATTTCTGTAAAAGTTATACGTCAGGCAAGGGTTTCTTGCAAGCCTTACAAAGTGACATTGCAGGTTTGTATTTTTTATATTATTGTAATTTAAAATAACTATGAAAAATGAATCTATGCATACATGTATATAATTCTATTTTAGTTGAGCTCTACAAGAAATGTTACAGCTTGTACATGAGAGTGCATAGCTGGATTATCTGGTCATTACAAACACATTTTGGCCGTAGTTATAATTAATTAATGGGGCAAAATTTACTTGAGTCGCTAGTAAACAACGCCAGTGGTTAAAGCCCTCATCTGGTGGAAAAAAAATATGCCGAAGGAAAAAGCTTCCACGATATGTTTCCATCCCCTCAACGTGAAGAGTATGCTTGTTCTGAAGTAACTGTGGAACAATTAATGAATATCAACTGTAGTTTATCCATAATAAAAGCACAAGAATGTGCAAATAGGTATAGATTTAAAAAAACTTATTGCCAACTTTTTTCTTTGTTTACATATTTATTGTCCACTTAAATTTACTTGTATAGTAAATTTACACCAAGTCGTCAAAATGGGTATCAATTTTAATTATGACAGTAATGTCAATCATAAAATAATTTCTAAAAATGTTAATTCTTGTTTAAAATAAATAAATTTACTATGGAGATTTTGTTTATAAAACTTGGCCATGCAATTTTAGTTGTTTTTCAGGAACGCATCGCCATCAGTAGTACCTTCTACTGAAGATGATAAAATATACTGTATAATTGAAAGCCAGAAATTATCAAAGTTCTCGGCGGAATTGTATCAAAACTCTTTTTAATTTTATTGATATATGTTGTATAAATACGTATATCATCATTTGTTGTAATTCTGTAGAAGTTGCTAAGCGTACATTTAAAAATATTAGAAAATGGAAAGGAAATACAGAATTACTGCATCTCGGGCCTACTCATTATATACATATAGTAAGGACAACTTGGCCAATAAAGTTGAAAAGTATTTCAATGCTAAAGAATTTTCAAATGTATATACCTGCCATGGCCTAAAATGGAGAAAATTAGCAAGAAATATGTATTCTAGGTAAGGATACATTAATTACAAATATGTGTTGTATAATATTGTACTTGTTTAACACTTTTGCCATTAGTAACAACAACGTTGAAGTTTTCGAAACCGGCTTAATTGTATGCCAAAAAGAGCCGTGGCTTTGAACATGGAACTGCAACAAAATTGCTGGAAATTAAATGCCCGTATGAAGGTAGTACATGCTCATGCTCTATTTCTTTTTTTCTCTCTTATTGTGCGTATTCGACTTTTAGGAAGGTACGTAACAGCTATGAAAATTTTCCAAAAAGATAATGATAAAATTATGTTAAAAAGAAAACGTACCTACTTTGCACAGGTTTAAATATGTATGGCCGTAACAAATATAAACAAATGTGATTTCGTTATTTTTTGTTCCCATAACAAAACGTTTTTAACAGTATCCATAAGTTATGATTATAATTATACAAAACAGTTACTTTTAAAATTAAAAAAATATATATTACTTCCATATGATACATGGTATTTGTAAAATGAATGTATAGATACAATAAAATATTTTTATCTATCACCGTGGGATAAGTTATACCATATCGCATTCATTTTAGATATGTAAGAGCCCTGTTATCCCAATCAGTGCGGTAACAAAATTCCAGTGTGGTAATAAATTTCATTAAAGCACTCAATGGAAGTTGTTTATGTATCTTCTTCATCAATTGTAGGAGGCTATAAATTTGTTAAACAACAACACATCGTAAGAATATTATCAATATACGGAAATAAATGAGAAGGAACTTTCTGCAGAACATTGTGAGTTTTTACTCGGTGTATACTTCTTTCCACATGTATTCGTACACTTGCAATAGAGTATGTTTCTTCGACTTCTTCATGCGTCAAAACAAACGGTGGCATTACAATTATAGCATTTGTTTCACATCTGATACCTGGAAATCTTTTGTCAGCTAATATTATATCATATGCTTCCAACAAATCAAGCAACTTGAAATCATTTGTAATAAAGGTATCACATGATTTGCCACCATAACATTTTGATACATCCGAAATAAAATCATTTGGAGCTATAGCAATTAGAAATTTCGCAGTATAAGTTCCTTTTTATTGCGAATAACAACAAATACGATTTTCAATTGTCTTTGGCTGTTCAATTCTAATTTCAGAACAATCAATTATCACTCTACACTTAGAATAGTTCATTTTAAATGCATGAGGCATGGTTGCGTTAATAGCAGCTCTGTTTGGCCAAAATATTAAATTGTTACACTTTTGAACTAGCATATTTAACAACGTCAAAAAAATTCTAGATGATGTAGTGCAATGTATATTAAAGAATACACCTAATGCTCTATATGAAATTCTAAGTTTCATTTTCATGAAAAACAAAGGCAATCGATTTTCTTTGTTCAGTTTTTCATTTCCATTGTCAGAAGAATTGCTGATAACAAATTATAAAAGTAAGTTGAAAGTCGCCAAAGTAACTCCACATAAGCTGCTAATTTCTTTTTTGTTCTTAATTGATTTGTAACCCTGAAAATAACCGCTTTCAATTTCTTCCATATTTCCTATACATTTGTCAGAATATTGTCTTATGTGTCTCGTGGAAATAATATTAGCTTGGGCAGAAACATCGTTATTAGCTTTGGAAAATTGGCATTCAAAGTGGAAGCTGTTTGGTTCAGAAAAATCTGCATCAAAAGATGCCTGACACCAATATCTCGAGATTTTTTATTGCCATCGTCAATTAATAAATTTTCTGTGATTTGGTTTTCCGCACTTGCATTGCTATCCAGTGCCATATATTTATTCTCCATAATAATTTTACGGTTCGCTGATCTTTCGTATCGGTCCAGGTTTCGTGCTGTGCTGTTTTGTTTTTTGTATTTGTATTCCTTAAATATAAATAATGTTAATTTTTGAACTTTATGATTTGGAACAAAAATTTACCTTTGGAAAAATAGTTGGATGATAAGCTGGATTAAGTGGATGATTAGATTTTTTGTTTCTAACAAAATGTTGACCGCAAATTTTGTTGTGAAGTTTTGGTTACCACAATTTGCCATCTGGAGTGCTGAGTAATTATTTTAATTTAAGTATTATATATTTATTTAAATATAATCTAAAAAGAAAGGTACTTACATGCGTCGAACTCGTTTAACCCAAATACTTTTTCTTTCTTGTTCGGGAGACCTATTTGGGAAGTTATAAAATTTTACGGGTGCATCCGTATTTGCGTAGGAATTCGCGCAACCTACTACACAACACATTGTACACGAAGTACGATTCTTTACAAACATTTTAAGGAAGTAGTATATTGCTTTTATATGACAACTCTTACGAGATTGACCGATAGAGGCGCTCGTGTCGTTTATGTTACCTCCCTATAGACGAAGAAGTTTATTATAATGAATTTGTTACTGAGTACAAAATATTTCAATATATTACGCACTTATAACAAAATAACAACACAAAGAATTATATCAATTATTTATTAATTATAATTTATTTTTAGAACATGTTTTTGAATACATGGTACCATGCCCAAATTTTTTCTGTAATAAAATTTTAATATATGAAATGATATTAACCAAGTATAATAAAACTATGTGTTACATCTTTTATTTTTTGTTGGCGATTGCGCCGCCCGGCATCACAACGGCCTCTGCCGCGACCAAAGCCTCTGCCGTTGCCACGGCGATAGCAGCTACCGCCATCTACATGGCCGCCGCCGTCTTCATGGCTGCCGCCGTCTTCTTGGCAGTCGCCGTCTTTACTGCTGTTACTGTTCTCGTTTTATTTTTTGACGGCAGTGTCGTCAGGGGTCTTGTTTTCCATTATTTCTATAATTATATTGTATTTTTTTTATTTAAAAACTAATTATTTAATTAGATATTTTTGTGATACTTACGTGAGTGGCTTACATCTTTCCTGACGGCGCCGCCATCATTTTTTTTCATCAGTTTCCATGTCTACAGCCAGCAGTAACCTACTAATTTTGGTCAGTTCAACAGCACTGTCATGTAATCTGTAAAATTCCCGATGGACCCTTACCAGCGGCGTCTCGTGCATTTTATAAGAAGGCAAGCAGCAATGGCGTAGGTAAGGTAAAAAAAAATAATTTTTTTTTCATTCAAGGTCAAATGCCTTATAATTGACTTACATGTTTCAAAGGGATGTGCAAATGCATGTTTTTCCCCTTTCATATGCAAAAAACAAAAATTGCCAGATCACAGACTTGACGTGATATTGCGTATGTATATTATTTAAGTCGCAAAAGCCTGGCTTAATATCATTCCATACTGATTTTTCTTTATTAAATAATAAACATGGTCAACAATATAATTTTAGTAATGTTTCACTATCACATAGCCATACATGTTTGTCATATAAATCGGTATTAAAATGCCTTGTTATATGTTTAACAGTTGTTGTTAATAACTTCATAGGAGTAACTGGTCTGCCATTTGCAAAAAAGGTTTTTTTTCTTAAAAATTGCCAAATGGCTTTTCTTGTAATTTTTACCTTCCGTCAAAAGGAAGGTATTGTTTTTGGTCAAAAAATTCGGTGGTGAGTTTTTACTGAATAAGCACGTTTTAGGGTCCCTACAATACGAATGTACTATTTTTAAGATGATGTCTGTATGTGTGTGTGTGTGTCCGTGTGTGTGTCTGTGTGTGTGTCTGTGTGTGTGTCTGTGTGTGTGTCTGTGTGTGTGTCCGTGTGTGTGTGTGTGTGTGACGAATTTTTCTCCGACGATAACTCCAAAACTACAATTCTAAAAATTATGATTCTTTCATATTCCTCTTCTTTACAACCATATGAAGAGCTGATTAGATTTTGGTTATAATTGGTCAACCGGAAGTACCCTTATTTGAAGTTCTTAACAGTTTTTCTTGAAAAATCGCAGTTAAATATCATTTTCGACATTTTATGTGATTATCAATAGAAAGAATATCTTATTCTCTATACGGTTCGATTATACATTTTCCTTCATATTCAATAGATATAGAGTTATAAAGAGATTAAGAGAGATTAACTTTCGAAAATCAGTCAGCATTGCAAAAATTATGAAAACAGATACACATATTCAAAAAAATCTAATTGACACATGTCAGTGGCAAGTGCAAAACCAAAGTGGAAAATATATGATCTGAAAGTGATATAAGTGACAGAGTGTCCCTCGCCAGTGGGAAGAAATGATGGAAGGACTGTATAGCAGAAGATTTGAGAGAGAAAGAACTGTGTCACGAAGGTGCTTTGGACAGGAATGAGTAGAAGAGAAGAGTAAGAAACAGCGACTTCTAATAAGATAGGGCAAAGTTGAAGCAGGAGGAAGTGTTAACTGCAATACATAATGTACGTCGTATTCGTATTAAAATTTTATTAGATTTTAGAATATTTTCAAAGGAACTTTCAGTATGGATATGTAAAAAATAGTGTGTTCTTGTTACAACTATACAGGATATATAGAATCTTTTTCAAGGAAATTTTGGTATAGGATATGTACAAAATACATCGAATTGACGGAAGGTTTTGTGCTGGCCACAACAGATTTTTTTTATTATTATTGCACAAATGTTATCCATTCTGTATAAAAAAATACGGAGTATTATTATTTTCAAAATTTAATTGAAACAAAATAAATGTAGAAATATAAAATATAGATACCTTATAAATAAATTTTACTTTTATTCGTATCCTATTTTAACATTTACTATCTATTTCACTTAAATTTTGTTGATGGAAGCAATATAAAAACTGCTTGCAGATGAACCTAAACAGCGAAATATTTTCAGTATAGAAGGCTACATGTTCGGCAATGTTCGGTATAGTGTAGGTATAGGCGGTGTAAGCACTCGAAGTTCTGCTTACCAGCACGTTTTGTACAACATGGTAAGATCGTAATAGTACGTATCCCAGTGATGGAATTAGATTAACGGTGCGGTAGGCAACAGCAAATACATTTGTGTCTTTGCTTTTAAATTTTGCTATATTAAAGTTGTAAATATATAAATATAATTGTAAAAATATATTAAAAGTAACAAAATATAAAGGCAAGCACTGCTTGCCTTTCTTGCATGGAGAAAACGCCACTGACCCTTACATCGTGACCTAAATGCTTGGCTAGTCCATCTGTTTCATTTTCAGATAAATTGAAAACTTGACAAACAGTAGCTATATATTTTCTCAGTTTAATTCCAGTTACAAAACTAGGACTTTGAAGTTTAGCTTCGAAGCAAAATTTTCGCAAACAATCATATCCTCTAATAGGTCTAGTGAATTGTTAAGCCGAGCAAATACCGTGAGTATTTTTTAACGTGAAACATTGGGTTTGTCATATCCATGGTTACGACTCAACATTTGATTGACAGCAATGTATTTTCCAGTCATATTTAAAATGAAACATAGGGAACGAATCTCACAGAAGTATTATATTTAAATATTGTAAGAAATTTAGCCGAGTCAGAAAACCATTCGACAGCACTAAACATATTTCGGGCATATGCACCATACAAGGTTTTTTCTACATCTAAATTTAATTATTAGAAAACAGCTATAATTATTTAAACAAAATTAACCTCTAATGACATTTTGTCAATATGACAGATAACCGTTAAATTTTCTTATAAGTTACGACTTGACATTTGATTGTCAGCAATGTATTTGCCTGTCTCAGTTAAAATGAAATATGGGAAATGAATTTGACAGAAGTATTATATTTAAATATTATAAGAAATTTAGTCGAGTCAGAAAATCACTCGGGCTCAAGGTGCACACAATATTTTTTCTACAGCTAAATTTAATTTAGAAAGCAGGTATAATTATTTAAACAAAATTAACCTACAATGACGTCTTGTCAAATGTCAAATTCGTTCTCTACGTTTCATTTTAAATGGGACAGGCAAATACACTGCTGTCAATCAATTGTCAAGTCGTAACCATGGATAAATCCATTGTTTCACGTTAAAAAATACTCACGGTATATAAGGATTGTTCCACTCCTGCTTCGTTCCTAGTTTTAATAATTAAGTATACACTTAATTTCATGTCTGCTGTTAACAAAACCGGTACTTATCTATCACGTTTTCCTTCTGTTTTCACTGTAGTAAGTCGAGATGCTAAATCCAACACGAATTTAGATAAGGAACTTTTTAACTCTTCTCCCTGTTCTGATCATGCTGGTCTCATTGCATAGGCTGCAATTGTGATTTTAGCAGATTCCCCTGATTTTTTATTAAACAATATAATTCTAGTTAGTGTTAAAGCAACTAATCGGTTCCATGACTGATTTTGAATGACTGCTTACTTCATTCTTATATTTCTATATTTCGGCTTCTAAAATTGACTTAATTTAACGAAGTCGCTTGTTAGTGGTAAAAGTTGTGTTGTATTCATTTTTCTTTTATATAGAGTCGATAATGCATTGGATGATATTCTAAAGCTCTATTCCAATTCCACCAAACTTAAAAATAAAGTCAGACTCTCGTTTCTACTTAAATATTCTGGTTTTATAGCTACACCACGTTTAACACTGACACATTTTTTTAATGCATAGCCTATTTTTAAGGCTAACGACGGGACCTTAAATTCAGGTCTTTTTGCAATTTCTGTTTGCGAAACATCGATCATATCAAATTGTTTTGTAATTTACCATTGTCTGACAATAATAATTTTATGTCATGAGTGCCCAAAATAGGGTCAATTGTGACGAGAATTATTTTTGCTATATTTTGTTATTAGTGTCACTATAATTGTTTTATTTTTATTATAAAGGGTTTTTCAATAAGGGCGGGTCGATGTTAAAATGTAATAAAACAAGCTGTGTGTGAGGTACTAACGAAATTCTTTTTTTTATTTGAAAGGACCATGTATGCCATTATGTATGGAATATAACATCATTCAAATGTCCGCCGCGGCTTCTCATGGTGGCACGGATCCGAGTGGACCAATTTTCAGTGACTGCCGAATAGATCCCACAAGAAAAAGTAAAGCGGGGTCAAATCACACGATCTTGGTTGTCAATTCATATCACCTCTGCGAGAGATAACCATACCCTCAAATCGTTCATGCAGAATGTCCATCGTGGCGTTCGCTGTGTGGCACGTAGCGCCGTCCTGCTGGAACCACATGTCGTCTAACATCCATAGCATTTAATTTGGGCCAAAAGAAATCGGTTATCATCGTTCTGTAGCGCTCGCCGTTGACGGTGGCGGCCTCAGCAACGTCGTTTTTGAAAAAGTACGGACCAATGACGCCGCCGGCCCAAAATCCGCACCAAACAGTAACTTTTTGTGGATGCTTTCCACCTGATGAACCTCGTGTGGGTTGGCGTCATACCATATACGGTAATTGTGTTAACATAGCCATTCATCAAAAAAATGCGCCTCGTCGCTAAAGATGATTTTTCGGCCAAAATTGGGGTCCTCTTCCAAACGCTCCGAAGCCCAGTCAACGCACAAACGGCATTATCTATGGTCACTTTGAGCTCCTGGGTCAGTTGGGTCAACTCCCGACGCAAAAATCGCTAAGTTGAAGTCTGCGAAAGGCCGAGTTCTTGTGTACGGTGAGGAATTGACTGCCTCGGGTTCTCCAGCACACTTTCGCGGACCACGGGGTACGGGTATTGGCTGATTGTTTGCTGAACCGGTCGTCTCAAATTTGGCCACCAAACGTTGGAGAGTCGACTTTGAATGGTCACTGCGTCCGTAAAATGGGCGCAACGCGCGCAACGTTTGCACTAACGAACACTCATTTTGATAATAAAGTTTTGTCATTTGGACGTGCTGCTCAATCGTGTAACTTGCCATGGTGATTTGGCATGAGTGATTGAATAATAACCAACAGATTAGACTGACGCCACCAAAATAACATGGGCACCACAGGCTGCCAACTTCGACCCGCCCCAATTGAAAACCCTTTATTTATTGAACATATTTAATTAATAAACAAGAATATAATTTTTTTATTTATTTCATGTAAATCTTACATTTAAAGAAAACACATAGAACTATAAAACTAAACATAATTAAGCCGCCTCGGTGGTCGTGCGGTTAGAGGCAAGCGCTCAAGCGACCTTCACCGCTCGGCTCCGTGGTCGTGGGTTCGATTCCCACCAAGGGCTTGGATGTTTGTGTATGTCCTAAAATTAAATACTCAAAAACTACGATGTATCTGGCCAATCGGCATCGCACCGAAGGCCATAAATAAAATAAATAAAAAAAAAACATAATTATTCTTTATTTAATTAACAATATTTTAATTATTTGGAATGTAAAACAATATAATTATTATGGCAGATTTTATAAACGACAGATAAATTTACTTCCAAAGTAAATAATATTTATTCCTTCAAATGACAGTCGAACTTTTGACAATAATCTTATAAATGTTATAAAATAATTGATTCGAATTTGATAGTTTGTATAAATTTTCTATAGAAATAAATTTACTCTGCCCTTTACAAAATCGGGGGTTATTCATGTAAAAAACGTAGTTTATAATTTATTTTCCATCCTACGCAAATGAATTAAATCATAACATCGAATACCAAAATCGGGTCTTCGCAAACCCGAATGAAAAAAATTACTAATAACTCAGTACTTTTTAAAGTTTTAATAACGAACATTATATTTAACGAAATATTAACATATTTTAAGAGAATTCTCAAGAGGAATTGCTTGTAATATTTTTATCATGAGAGTTATTAACAAAAAACCAGACGGCGACTACTAGTGCACGTGGCAGGCATAAATTGTCTTTGTTTATGATATCAACAATACCTTGTTTATTACGGCAAAATTGGGCAAACGTCAAACCATGCGTTCTAATTCGGCCGTGACCGGCAGACATTGTTACCTTTGTTAATTCTATTGAGAATTCTCCGTCGGGGAACATTTCATTATTGCTCTGTATTATTTTTTCAATACGAGGTGTGTTCAAAAAATATCGCGAATTTTGTGTTTTTTCAAAAATTATTTATTTATTCATGAATATCTATTTTGTCCCCTTCAAAGTAATCCCCATGAGATATTATACACTTGTGCCAACGGTTTTTCCAATCTTCAAAGCACTTCAAAAAATCATTTTTTTTATCTTGTTCAGCTCCTCCTTCGATGCCGTCTTTATCTCGTCAAGCGTAGCGTAACGTCGTCCTTTCATGGGCCTCTTCAGTTTAGGGAACAAGAAAAAGTCACAGGGGGCCAGATCTGGGGAATACGGTGGCTGCGGCATCATTAGTGTGTTGTTTTTGGCTAAAAAGTCGCGCACAAGCAACGATGTGTGAGCAGGGGCGTTATCGTGGTGCAAAAGCCAATTTTTGTTCTTCCACAAATCCGGGCGTTTCTGGCGGATTGCTTCGCGCAAATTGCGCATAACTTGCAGGTAATATTCCTTATTGACCGTTCTACCCTGTGGCAAGAACTCATGATGCACCACGCCCCTGCAATCGAAGAAAACTGTCAGCAAAACTTTCACATTCGACCGAACTTGGCGCGCTTTTTTCGGTCTTGGTTCGTGCGGCAGCTTCCATTGAGATGATTGAACTTTGGTTTCCACGTCATAACCATAAACCCACGATTCGTCACCAGTTATGACCCTCTGGACAGAGTCCAACATCTCATTAGCAATGTTCATGCGATGCAGTTTTTGGTCGCAATTGAGCAATTTTGGTACAAATTTCGCGGCGACCCGTCTCATGCCCAAATCATTGATAAAAATCGAATGGCACGAGCCAATCGATATGTTTAGGTCCTCAGCAACTTCTCTAACGGTGATTCGACGATTGGCCAATATCATTTTCTCCACTTCATTAATTTTTTCGTCTGTTGTTGAAGTGCTCGGGCGTCCGGCACGCTTTTCGTCGTTCACATCTTCTCGGCCTTCTGAGAACATTTTGTACCACCGATAAACGTTGCTTTGGTCCAAGGTAGCTTCTCCGTATGCCACAGTCAACATTCGGAATGCATCCGCGCACTTAATTTCGTTTTTCACACAAAATTTGATACAGGTTCTTTGTTCCATTTTTTTGAATAGGTAAAAATCGAAGACGATCCAAAACACGTGCAAGCAAAGCAGCTGTCAACAATTAAGTGAACATTCAAAATGGCCGAGCTTGTCGACATAAGTGAGAGACATGAGTACCAACATAAAGCCACAAAAAGATCGAAATTCGAATATACGTAACCCGCGAAAATTCAAAATTCGCGATAGTTTTTGAACACACCTCGTAGATTCCCAGATAATATTCATATTTAGTTGATCTGCTCTACGAAAACTAAGCCATCCTGGACCATTCTCAAAGCGTGGCGAATGATATGTATATCCTATGTAATCTGTAGGTGCTACGGTTTCCATGACAAACGCAAGTACTTGTTGTACACCATCATAAAACCATTGAATTGAATTAGTATCTTCTGTGGAATCTTGCGACCTGTTACATTGAAAATTTACAGGATTTCTCTTCATCGGCAATAATTGTAAAACGACGAGTATCACTTCCACTTTGATTTAGACTATCATTAATAATTTCTTCACATACTTTATAGAATGCATTTACATTATCTTGCTCACTATTATTTAAAGCGGAATCGATGATTTCTTCGCATATACGAATATATATATATATATATATATATATATATATATATATATATATATATATATATATATATATATTAAAATTGATAACCGAACTTGCACTTTACCACTAACAATGTAGAGTAAATTTCTTCCCTATACACCGGATGTATATATAAGATTCCTACTTGAACACATCCTCGCATACATCCTGTTTCAGGTAGTAAAAATCCGATAGCGTGTTGGGGAAATCGAAGTTTTGAAACATATATTTTCATTTGAAGGGACTGGATAAAAATAAAAATTGTAATAGTACACAAAAAAAAAATCAATTTTATTTATTTATTTATATTATATATTTTCATTGGATTGAATTCGTTAGGTAATAAAAACAGTAATATTCGTATTTGAATTTCATTTATTTGTTTATATTAAGTATTTTCCTTCATCATAAACATCGATACAGATTATAAATCATTTGTCAATTTATAGTAATAATATACAGGGTGTTTCAAGAAAAGTTATCAGCTCGATTATTTCTTTAATTAATGGATTTAGCAAAAAAATATATTAAGAAAAAATATTCAGTAGAACGGGGCTGATTTTACTGTGTATCAAAAAAATTATTTGTTCCAGTGGTCCTCAAGCTGTGGCACGAAGTTACATTTTTTTAATGGCAAGTAGTATATTTTATTAGCCTATAAAATAAAGGATTTTTTTTCTGATTTCAATGATATGAAAATAGTATAGTTTCACATAAGTTGTTTTTTGAGAAAAACGCAAAATAAATTTAAATTAAATATATTTTATCTTTACAGAAAAACTGGGCAAGTCAGTATAAATAAATGATAGTTTTTGCAGCAAATTTTAAAAATTTTCACCATTTTGACTCAAACAGAAATTAATACGTTTCATTACTCCTGTAGTCGCGAACCTGGGGAACCGGGTTCGATCCCGACCGACGCCAAATATTTCGAATTTTAAATGGCACAAAAGTGACCCCTGTGGTGCATTCTCCACGCCATCAATGAGTGCCCGTGCGGTGACGCCTGGTAAACGCTCGCACGGTAAAATATATTGTCATCATTACCGACGTGTACATGTGTTGTAGATACTCGCACACCCAGTAATGGGTAATATGCCGTGATATATTTATTTTATTTTATTTATTTTATAGTAGCACAGAAGTGCTCTATTCTATTTTTTAAATTTTCTTTTGTCGTTACAGGTTCTGCGTAAACATGATTTTTTAAATATCCCTAAAAAAAGTCTAGTGGTGTTAAGTCAGGTGATCATGCTGGCCAATTCAATGGCCCATCTGTACCTATCCACCTGTCTTCAAACAGGTTGTATAATTTTCGAACTACAAGATTTGCGTTATGTGCAGGAGCACCATCTTGTTAGAACCACATTTCCCTTCGTTCTAGTAAATTTAAATCATCCAAAAGTATAATTAATTCATCATTTAAAAAATTTAGATATAAATCAGCAGTCAAATTATTTTCATAAAAATGGGGGTATAATTACTTTATGTCCTTCAATCCCAACGGCTTAGCCGGCAAATCCTTTCAAACCAGAAGCATACAAAGCGTACGTACAGAAGTGTCCACACCAAAAAGAACTTTGTCAAAAGACCTATAGAGTTGGTACCCAGACCCAGAGAAGTCCAGAAATCCAAGGGACTCGTCTTAGTAAAGCCTGTATAAACTATATTGTATTGCTTCTGACACGAATAATTAAATCCCTAGCAATTCATTAAAACGCCATCGAAACTGGTTATTCCTAGTTCTAGTTAAATGAGGATTTTCTTCTGACCAACAATGCACATTATTCCTGTTAAACATGCCTTTATTTGTGAATTTAGATTCATATATCCAAAGAATTTTTGATGGAAAATTTACATCATTTCCACACTGTTAAAAACCATAAACAAAATTGAATTCTTCGTACTGAATTTTTTTTTTTGCTAAATCTATTAGTTGAAGAAATATTCGAGTTGATAACACTTCTTGAAACAACCCGTATATATATACGGGTACGGGTATAGTTATAGTTGGCGCACAATTCAGCATCCGTACTATAACCATACAACTTAACATCCTTCTATATACGTCCGTACTTGCATCTATACATATAAAAGTATACCTAACATCCGTATATTTATTATTCATTATTAACCCTGTAAGGTTCACCATCAGTTTTCGTTGAAGAAAAATTCTGAAATTTTAGTGGGAGTATAAGAAACATTATACTATACCGATGGAATATGTTTTACAAAAAATTTTTTCAAGGAAAATGAAATTTGCAGTTGTAGCCATATGTCAACATTGAACTTTAACGTAATCGTTTGGCGGCTAAATAATGTAGGTATTATCTCATTTATTATCAAAACATTATTATTACAAAAAGACAAAAAAATACAATATGTAATAACAAATAAATTGAGATTAATTTTGTACATGGAATTCCATAAAACAATTTTTTTTCTCTGTTAGGCACAACCTGCTGTTACATTTTTGACACATTATTCTTGAAAATCCTTTAGAACAATGGCGGCATCGTCCTTTGGTGGTATGTATTGGCCAATGTGATACCGTGTCCAATCTTGTCATTGGTAAAGGCCGGGGTACAACAGGGTATTTGATTTTCTTTACAGCGCCAGGGGAAGATACTTCGCGAGACGGTCTCCCACGTTTGGGTTTCCCAGTTGTTGCTAAAGCTCTAGCAATTTCGCTTCTAAACTCTTTCAAAGGTTTTACTTTTTTTTCTTTTTTATTGTTTTCTTTGTACAATAACCAGGCATTCACTGTGCACATATCCAACAAATAGGAGAAAACTGGGAAGTACCAACGCCTAGCTCTTCCTGGGGTACGATAAAGTCCTACTAACGAATTAGATTTGTCCACACCTCCCATGTGTTTGTTATACTCCAAAATAAGGGATGGACAGGTAATATCCTTCTTCCGCTTTTCTTCTTTGCAGTATCTAAGTACATTTCCTGTAGGTGCTACGCCAAAAATGGTACTTCCAACCAAGACGCATTTACTATCTGCCCATTTGACAACAATACATTTATCATCAGTAGATCTGAAATCATGCTGACCTCTACCCTTTTTCAGTAGCTCTTTATCGGATATTAGCGGACAACCTTCTAGTCTGTTACTTCGTAAAGTTCCCAAACTGTAAATGTTGAATTTTTCTTTCAAATAGAAAAATAGTTTTATGGTCGCAAAATAATTGTCGAAATAAACTGTGCTATTTTCAGGATTTTGAATAGTCTTGCACAAAGCAATCACCACACTACTTCCACTACCTAAATCTGTTTCTTCTTCTGACAATTGCATTGTAGTTCCTTGCAGTAACGGAAATGTGTTGGACCCCTGGTAGGGAATGAAAGAATAAATAATTCCTGAAACACCAGCTCTCATAAAAAATTTATACCCCCATTTGTGGGGTTTCTTAGGCATATACTGCCGAAGATTTCCTGCTCTTGTACCCTTATATGGTATTATTGTTTCATCAACAGAAAAACGGTTTTCTATTTCAAATTGAGAGCAGTTATGGTTGATCATATCTAACAGCGGCCGTATTTTATAAAATCTATCTTTGGTTGTATTATCAATCATCATATTATCGTTGAAATGTATGTACCTGCGAATTTGCTTGAATCTTCGCAGAGACATTATGGCAGCTATTTGTGGAATTCTTGTATTTGTGGCCCAATAATCCTTATAGCTTGGTAGAGAAATTATACCCATCAAAATCAGTATCGAAAGAAAATCCGTGATTTCTTTGTTATCTGTGCTGAGACTTTTACCCGTCTGTTGCGTACAGTATAAATTGGACTGTTCTACAATTACTTCTATGCAATCATAGGAAAAAAACTTCAAAAAATACTGCAGGGGCTCTACAAGCTCTTCACTAGAGTAATTTTCCAGATTTTCTGGTAAATCAATGTGTGGAAGATCTTTGTGAACCCATCTTCTAGTCGGTTTGACTTTAGCTTTTTTATTAGCTTTCTGGATTTTGCGTTTTTTCTTGAGTTTCCTTTTTTTTGACGAGGAAGGTGCTTGGTTGGTAACATGAGTATTTATAGAATGACTTCCATCAGATTCGCTGTCATCATCTGTTTCAGAAATAATAACACCCTGAATGTTGCTATGTGTATTATTATCCTCTTCGGAGCCACTATCTGGGGCAATAATTACCTCTTCTATCTCGTCTTCATCTGAATCACCAGACATATCCGAAATATCTGACATATCACATAAATATATAGACTAAGACTTTAGGAACAAACTAATATATTACAAAATCTTTGTTGAACTAAATTTCTTACCTAATTGTGGACAAAACTGAATGTAGGTACTCACAGGTTATAATGACATTGAACAGCTGATGAAAACAGTTAACATAAATTTCTTTTTCTATCCGCTAAGAGATGGCAGCACACGTCCGTAACTTTAAATAGACTGTTACCACAAGGAAACATTGACCAAATAGGGGTAATAAGCGTAGAAATTAAGAAAAAAAAATCCGAAAGTTCAATGTAGCCAAATGGCTACAAGGTGCCTTAGAGGGTTAAGTACAAATTAACTTCCGTATATTCTCGTATCCGGTAAAATAGCGTCCGTACAGTGTTGCCGGCGTGAATAATGAAGTCGTGAGTGATTCATTTATTTTTTAGTTTATAAATTCGTTGCAAGGAAAGTGGATTAACAGTTATCACTTTAGGTGTTAGTTATCTACAAGCTAATAAAAAACGGTAAGTGCAGCACAATTTTGCTATATTTTAAATTTTCTTGTTCGTTAGCAACTCAAAGTGGATATTTCCATCTATTAGTGAAGCAACAAATAAATTTATTTAACTAAAGTAATATTGCATCTTGCATATAAAAATGAAATGGTACATTAATTTTACCTCCCGTTACCCTTGGTAAGGGAGGTATAGGGTTCGTGCTAAAAATCGCATATCGAGATTTTAGTAAATGGTAAGGAGGTATAGGGATCGTGCTAAAAATCGCATATCGAAATTTTAGTAAATGACAACGTTTTAAGATCCCTAGAATCCAATTTTAACATTTTCACGATGATGTCTGTATGTGTGTGGTGTGTGTGTGTGTGTGTGTGTGTGTATGTGTGTGTGTGTGTGTATGGATTTTGTCTTCACTCTAAATCAGAAAATTCTGAAACCTTGTATTTCTACCCTATTGTAATATAAAAAGAAACATTAGATTTTGGTGTAAATTGGATAAACGTAAATGGCACTTTACTTGAAGCTCATAATTGTTTTTCTTCAAAACATACCATTAAATTTTTGTCATCACGAAAATTAAAAATTATTGAATTTTCTTCAGGTATACATTAATACTTTTTCTATATATTTTACAGATAAATTTAAAAATATTTTTTTTTATATATAAATTTTGAAGCCTAAGATAAACACAATTCCTTTGTTACACAGTTTATATTTCAAATGAATGTAACTTATACGTGACATTTTAAAAAGAAAATAGTAAATAAAGTAATAGTTATAAGCAATGGAACATAATGTAGTTTGCAGCATTAGTAAATACGTAGGTATGTATTTAAATTAATAAAAATTAAATAGCGGGAGGTATTGTGTTGGCCACATCAGATTTTCTACATTTAATATTTATAATCATATATTATTATCAATATTATAATGAGAACATCATACTTCAAATATTTTTTAAGAAAATCTGATGTGGCCAGCACATGACCTCTCGCCAATTTCATGTTTAAAATAGCAATGAGCTTTAAGTAAAATATCTCTTTCGATTGATCGTTTCTAAACAAAATTTAATTTGTTGTTCCAATAAATAGATAAGTCTGTAATACGAAATTTTGGATTATATTCTATTATTTTTCCTCGAAAATCTGTTAGGAGCTTCAAATTAAGTACCACTTTCGGTTTATTACACATAGTCAAAATCTAATGTGTTGTTTCAAATTATATTCGAGTTTTAAATACCAAATTTGACAAGTTTTGGATCACATTTCAATATAAAATTTTGCAAGAAAATCTGTTTAGAGCTTCCAGTAAAGTACCATTTCCGGTTTATCAATTTTAGAAAAAATTTAATATGTTGTTTTTATTAATACTATAGTCTTAAATACCAAATTTGAAAAGTTTTGGATATCACAATATATTTTTCAAGTAAAGTATCACTTCCAGTTTATCAATTTCAACTAAAATCAAACATGTTGTTCCCCATAATGTAGACGTTTTAAATACTGAAATTGAAAAGTTTTGGATTATATTTTAACATAGTTTTTCATTAAAAACTGTTATGAGCTTCAAAGAAAGTGCCATTTCCGGTTCTCCAATTTTACCCAAAGTCTATACAATTTTTTATATTAATGCGAAAAGTTTAAATACGGAAAATGTAAATTTTTGGGCGTTTCATATAGGAATTATCATGAGAGAAAAAATCGTCACACACAGACAGATATCATTGTAAAAATAGTAAAAATGTATTGTGGGGACCCCAATTCGTACTTATTCACTGAAAACTATCGAATTTTTTTAACCCAAAACACTACCTCCCTTAACTACGGTATGGCGCGGGAGGTAATAATGTAAAATCATTTTTCAGTGTGATATTACATGTTTATTAGTTAAATATATTTATTAGCTACTTTACTGAGGATATCTTCACCCTTAGTAATGTACCTACTCATATTATTAATAATTAGGTTGTGATCTAATCCTTAATAAAATCTTTAATAATGTATTCAGTTAATAATCGATTATTCGGTTGTTATCTTTATTCTATAATAATAAATTTTCAATAAAAAATTGAATTTTACTCGTGCACGCCGAATTATTTATTAGGGGATAAATATATGTATCATAAAAAAAGTTGTTAAACAATTTCTTTAATTTCACAGAAATTCAAGATTGCGTAAAAATGTTTACGTGGGTATTAATACCATTTTTACTTACGACCGTCAAGCTACAAACTGCTGCTCAACCTCATGTTCAGTGCTGGGAGCACGCAGTGTAGCATTCTATATTCGTGACGTCAGCCAAATATGTCGAGTAGAAATAAATTTTGTAGCATGCCACATAGTATTCTACTATAGAATTGTCTTTCGTGTGACTTCGTTTTTCGTACTACTTAACGTGAAAATATCGACTATAGTTTGACAGATAACATTCAAAACTATAAAAATTGTTCCTTAATTTAATTTAAATTTGTCCCATTTTATTACATATACAAATTAAAAGGTAAAATATCATTGTATATTGATCTATTTTCGGAAATATTATAACATAACATATTTTTAGATGTTACCAGTGCAACTTCATAATTTAGCTAGGATACAGGATGACGAAAGGCGAAATGATATTTTACGGTATAATATTGAAAGAAGGATTATGCGCGATAATAGTGATCCATTTGCGTTGTCAGATAAGAAATTAATTGAAACATTTAGATTAAACAAAGATATGGTAAATTATTTATTTCAAGAACTAAGCCCACATATGACACAATCAGTTCATCCAAATACTGTCTCACTAATTTTAAGAATTTTTGCTGCTTTGAATTTCTACGCAACAGGTAGTTACCAAAGAACTATTGGTAATAATTATATGTTGTCAATGAGCCAAAGATCCATAAGTAATTACGTTGGAGAAGTAAGCAATTTAATTATTAATTATTTGGCTGAAAATTGGATAAAATTTCCGACCACTCAGATAGCTAAGCAACGACTGAAGCATAGGTTTATGGAATTGACTGCTTTTCCTGGAACAATCGGAGCTATCGATTGTACCCATGTCGCTATACTAACTCGCCGCTTTTGATTTTGTTTTTGACTTCCAGTCAGTCAGTGCCTACAACAGATGACAAATATGAGTTCCTTAAAAACTTATTAGATAAATAAATATAGACTTTTAGTTGTTCATTTTCTTATTTGTGATTTATAGGTTTATATATTATAATTATTTTAGAATAAAACTACAATGCAAATGCATGAATAATTGCTAAATGTAAATTGCTACCTTTTTCCATTCTTCTATGGATTTTTCACCGTATCCCAGTGAATTTAGCATTGTGGCTAACTGTTGCCACAATTTTTTATGCTCATCTCGGCCACTGTGAACACCAGCATATTTATTGGTTACTATCTGAGGATTTTTTTCACAAAAATCGAGCAATACAGCCCAATGATGTCCTGTTACTCTCATTATCTGAAATAAATATAACATAAACAATGTGTAATACTCATAACCTCAAACAACTGTCATTTATTTGATATCATATATTATTAATTATATAAAAATTATATTTATAAATACATAAATAAATAGAAGAACGACTGTAGGTACTTACTTTGTTAATCCACAAACTTAAGTAAATGACATGTGCACATTGAACTAAACAAAAATAATGTTTCTCAAAAAGAGATAGCATGATACTTCTAGTGTACGTGAAAAAGTGAGACAGAACCTACGGTCGACAGCTCGAGAATCGCGTTTTGAAGCGATTCTACCGGTAGGGTACGCGGGCGGGGGTATACAAGATTTTGTATGGCGTGCTACCAGTTTGTAGTTTCAAAGCAAGAGTCGACATTTGTGACGTCACAAATATAGAATACTACACCGCATGCTCCCAGCACAGGGTCTAAATGTAATAATAGGTGGTCACCGGTTCCCACCACCTACTCCACCACCAGTGTTCATAGCGCACGCCCCTCCCGGATACAACGCTGTGTCTGTGGAACATTGTATCTATCCCGGTAGAAACGCTCACATTTCTGGTAAAATATAATTCTGATGTACATCGACGGTGTGAAGAAATCAGGCAGGTTTACAATGATATGAATATGTACAAACCTCAGAATAATGTCATCGGCTCAATTGCTGTGGTACCCGGAGGATATCTAGTGGAATACACAAGGTTTTGCATGTGCTCCATACGCTCTCAGAGAAGACGCCGCTCACTTTGGTTCAAAAAAGAAGATATTGACACAAAATCATGTAGCAGGGACTGGGAAGATCGTGACCCGACATGTGAATTTCAAATTTGAGTTAATCGATCATTTCCCCAGGCAATTATATTACATTATTGTACTAATAGTGTACTTTTAATATACTAAGGTTAAATATATTTAATAAGATGATGTCTGGATTTACAAATAAATTATGTACCTATTTTAAATATTGTGCAAACAATTTTATTACGTTATTATATTGCACTGCTGTATTAATATTATATTTTTATTGTCTTTAACAAAGGAATAAAAAATAAAAAATATATGTTATATATTTATTTTATTGAAATACAAAACCAAATATCGTAATTAGCGAATAATGTAAATAAAAAATCTAACTAAAACTACATCGAATGACAAATCTTGAACATACGAAAATATTTTTCTACGATTTAAGTTTTCACAGACCCATGCACAATAGCCCGGAAAAGGGAACGGTAACGGAGATTTTGTCAACACATCAAAACTAACAGAAAATCATTTATTTATATTCAAAATGTGTCTAAGACATTAAATTTATATAACGAAAATTGTTTGATAGTAAAAAGTGAGATTATAGGTGTTATAGTTATCGTGCTATTATGCAGCTGCCTTTATAATTTATGATTACATAGCGAATTCCTCTAAAAATTGAAGGAAAAATTTTTAAAAAATGTTTACATTAAGTAATTATTTTTTTGTGTATTTATTAAAAATATAAGCCTTGATAGTGGGATAAGGTTTGTTCTGGAAAATATCGGGATGCATCTCTTTTAATTTCATCACTTCATGTTTCTTTGGTGCAATTTTTTTCTTAATGTGGTTTTTGAAATACTTTTCTGCTAGTTTCTTTTGTTCATTTGTCCAAGCAATTAAAGTACGCTTTTTTCCTTTCTTTACATTATTTATTTGTACGTATTCCAAATTTGGTGTGTCTTCATTGCTCATTTCCAGTTCTTCGTTGTCATGCAAGCTGAACCCTAAGCTTTTATTTAATTCATGAATATATTCATCTTCCTCTTCACTTTCATTTTCTTCTAAATTTACGTGTATTTCCATTTCCTCTAAACTTTTCCCTTTAAATCTCTCAATTGCGCCTTCTTTAGACAGCAAAAGTAATTTGCTTATCTTTGCAGTTTGATAAATATCATCTGGTAAGCGATAAAACTGTGCATGGGTTTTTTCTGTGTGACCCATAAACGTAGCCAGTTGTTCTAGCTCATTACGCTCCATTTGAAATATTTGAGTTATTGTTGCAAGTTGCTTTCTTAGCCTGGTTGAAGTTAAAAGAGAAGCTCTCTGCTGATTACCCAAAGCAAGTTTTGCGTGTTTCCTCATAACTGCGTAACCCGTTATAGGATTTTTGGTACCTGGTATTCCGAAGAGAAATTCATTATTTTGAAGATCAAAATTGTTTCGAATGCTTATTAGATATTCAATTGATTCGACTGTTTTGCTATCAAACAGGACTGGGACGCCCCTTCCTCTTTTTCCTCTAATTACAATTCGTTTCAAAGATTTATACAAAATCTTTTCTGAATTCGTTAAAGCTTTCTGAAGGAACTGTATCATAGTTACGCAAAAATGATAAAAGTGTCATTCTTTGTAATTCCCCTACTCTTCTTTTATTGAAAATCATTAGGCTACAAAAAATTCCGTCCAATAAATGTCTGTATGCTTGTACATTTCCTGAATTTTCTGCTAATCTAATCTTAGCATTTCTAATTAAGTCATTTAAATACATATCAAATTTCTAATAATACAGAAAAAAAATTACTGATGTATAATATAAATAGAAAATGAATCACTTACTTTAATATCTCCTGCTACAGGAATTAAAGATGGTTTATTAAATTTATTAATTGCCAAGTTTTGTCCAGCTTCACTAGAAATTTGCAAAGCCCAATCTGTTTCAATTAGAGTAATTAATGCTTTGAGTTGATTTAAACGTCCTTGAGAAGAACATTCTTTCTGCATTTCTTCAGATATTGCTGTATTTGCAGCATGTTTAAGTAAAGTGCCCATTTGAAGGGCTAAAGAAGGTGATTTAAATACCCTTTCTTTTTCATCATATTCCGCAATAGTTTTCGTACTATTTATTAAATCTTTGAATGAGTGTGGTGATAATATATCTATTAAATTTAATGATTTATTATCTATTTTTTTTCTGACGGCAATGAGTAGTCCAGCTAAACGTCGCATATTTCTTTTTGCTACTATTAGTTGATGTTTTTCTCTATGACTTGATATAACGACGGGCAAGTTCACATATAATTAGATCCTTTTTGGCAACCAAAGATATTTCATCCGCTTTCATCATATTTAATAGGCCGCTAACTTTTAGGATATCATTGGGTCCAAAAGCTCCAACCATTAATGTCTGACCTTCAATCTGTGCATTACAACGTTTAGAGGGGTCAGGATTAAAAAAACATTTTTTACATGCCTGCGTAAACTCGTTTTTTTATAGTACCCGCGACAATATTTGCAACAAATATAATTATCTGTTGAAGTTCCTGATATTGTCATTACAGGGCTAATATTTGTAGTACAAAAATCACCCTCTCGACGAAGTCTGTCAATAATTTTTTTTCTATTTTTTGAATTTCTTTTGAGTGCCATAAATTTTTGTACTTCTATTTCATCGGAGTGTTTTCGTTCTAAATGGCGGGAAAAAATTCCTACCTCTTGGCTACAGTAAAAACAATTATGTTTTATTTTAATTCTTTTAGTGATTTTAACTTTTTTAATGCCGTCTGCATGATAATTTGAATGACTGGGATCTTTTTCTCCATTCTTAAAGTTTATGGATTGATTTTCTATTTCTACATCTGTGTCTGTATTTTCTTCAGTATTACTTTTCATAAACAGAAAAGAATACCAACTCTCTCTACTACTTTCTGAATCCGGTACATAAGTGTCGTCACTTTTATTCGATACCTCTGAGTCTGAGATTGGTATATCTTTAGTGTCGCATACTGTAAAAAGTAAAAAAAAAATCAGAGTTATTTTCTAGATAGATATTAAATATTTCTTTAAATTGATAATTTTCCAATACAATTTCTAAAAAAAAAAATTAAAAGAACCAAAAGTGATTCATAACGGCTGTGCCAAAATTAAACCATATATTGGGAGTCGATTGGGAGAGATGTTTAGAGTACAAATGTAATATGAAGATTACGTCCTCGTAAATGTTTCGTTAGAGTTATAGCCCTTTGATGGTGATTTTGGGACTAAAAATTTGAAATTTTGTATGAAGATACTATTCATATAGATGCATGTTTATACTTAATTTTTTAATAAAAATTGTGTTTGCTGAGGTGCACCATCAAAGGACTGTAATTCTGTAACGAAATGTTTCCTAATATAACTTCACATAACATTTGTAACTCAAAATGACTCCCCCATTATAAGGTTTAATTTTGGCACAGCCAATATGAATAACTCTATATACCGGGCATTCTAAGAAATCCTTAACACAACAATATGATTTGGGAAAATAGTTTTTCTCATATATAATTTGCCTCGTAAAATTATGGGAAAAATTATACATTGAATTTTAGAGCAATAAATAATATACATAGATTTCTAGGTGCGAAACTTTTTGAATATATGGCTTTGGTAACCAAGTAAATTTAATTTAAAGACGTATTAGTAGTAGATCTCGTCAGCCTTGACACAACAATATGATTTGGGAAAACAGTTTTTCTCATATATTTCTGTACCGTAAAACTAAAGTTTTATTTTATATTATGAATAATAATAATAATAATAATAAGACAGCATTCTGTCTAGGGGCTGTATCTTCTCAGCGGGAGTACGAAAATTAGTAATTATTGCAACAATGGATAGCAAAGGTTCCCTCCGACATTTTAAAAGCAAATTTTAAACAATGTGCCGAAAAATAGGGCCTTAACAGACAATTTTAATTTCGTGCATCAGAAAAATTCGACAAATAATTCGCTCTATAAGAGAATGCCTACTGTATAATATTAAAAATATGCTTAATCATCCCTCACAGTTTCCGCACTTTAATCAGATTGAGAAAGTGCGGAAAATTCTTAAAATAAATAAGAATGTAAAGCAAAAAAGAATTTAAAATTAATTACAAGTAAAATGGCAGAATATAATGCCATCGGTGACAAAAAATTTGGTGGATTCAATGACTCATAGCTTAGTTACTGGTGGAAAAACCAAAGGAAAACCCTCGAAATATTATATTTCTTTATGAAACATATATAAATGGTTTATTATTTAAATGTTTTGGTTATCGTACGGAGACTTTTTTGTCATGAAATTAGGAATACTTTCAATGTTTACCCCATAATATAAATAAATTAATTAAATTATTTGTTTATATTATATGAATAATAACGTAATATACTGCGTTTTATTTTGGATTAAAAGGAAATTAAATATATTGGGTTTTAGACTGCTATTTTTCCTAAAATACATTAAAACTACTGTCGTACGGAGACTTTTTTGTATGACTGTATATATATATACAGGGTGTATCAAGATAATGGAACAGTGCATTTTATTCGTGTATGTGAAAAGATACAGAAAAAAACGATTAAGATATTTTGTAAGGCATAGAGGGGGACACATTTTAGCATAAACTTCATTATCTTAAATCCAGTGGTACTCAAACTATAGGGCAATATTATATTTTTTTAAATGGCATTATATATATTTTATTACCTTATTAAATAGAAAATTTTGTTCTGAATTCAACGATATAATAATATCATACCCTTACATTGCGAAAAATTTGATAAAAATTAATTCAAAGTTAGTATTTTATTTCTACTGTATCTAAGTAATCTGCGCAACCATTCAATCAATAAAACAAAATAAAATTTATTTTAGTTTTATTACATGCAAGTAAGCTACGATTTTGGCAATAAATTCATCTTTCAAGATAAATTTTTTGTTTTATTGTTTGAATGTTTGCTCAGATTACTTAGATACAGTAGAAATAAAATACTAACTTTGAATTAATTTTTATCAAATTTTTCGCAATGTAAGGGTATGATATTATTATATCGTTGAATTCAGAACAAAATTCTCTATTTAATGAGTTAATAAAATGTATATAATGCCATTTAAAAAAAATATAATATTGCCCTATAGTTTGAGTACCACTGAATTTAAGATAATAAAATTTACGCTAAAATGTGTCCCCCTCTATCCATTACAAAATATCCTAATCACTTTTTTCTGTATCTTTTCATATACACGAATAAACGGCACTGTTCCATTATCTTGATACACCCTGTATATATATATATATATATATATATATAGATTCTAGGCTAATATCTCTACTTAAACTATGTACTATATTTATATAACACAATATTTTAAACTAGATGATGTATTTATTTTCCCTAAGAATAAATGTCTTAACGCTATTAATATTTCCGACAGTTTTATTTTTATAGTACGTATATATTTCGTTCAAGATATTTTTAAAATCTACATCCGTATAAATGCTATTATACAAACTACTACTTATATCTAAATTAAATCTAATACTTTTTAATGCGACATATTGAATAATTTTTTTTTGCATATATTATTAAAAAAATTATAATTATTTCTATATTTCTGAGTATATTTTTTATTGTGCCTTCTAAATTTGTAAAATTACTAATAATATTTTTATTTATTACCATAAATTTGTTCATTCTTCTTAATTTCACTTGCTCTTTTGGAAATAAACTTAAATCTACGCCACTCACTTTCGTAATTCTGTCCATTTGTACTATACTACACACTTTTTCAATTTTTTAAAATATTTTACGAATTCTATAATATCGTCAATTTTCACATAATTTTTATTTATAACATCGCTCATTATCCTCGTTGCTATCCTCATAAACGGGTTGTGATTAACTCCAGCAGCAAAGAATGTTTTTCTTTTTTTATATTTAAAAATGGATCATTTAAATACTCTAGCTCTCCAATGCTTACTTTCACTCATTTCGCTATATCTATTTTCCGAAGACTGTTCATCGTTGCTATCTTCACTTAATTGCCTTCTTTTCAGTGGCGGCGATGATGTTGAAATTAACGGTGCTATTGATGCCGCTGTTGTCGATATTGACTTGATATCTCTCGTTAATCTCTGAACTTCTTCAAGGGCTACGATTTCGGGGTTATTCGACACCATCTCTCGCAGAAGCTTCATGGTATCGTCGGTTTCATCTTCCAGGACCACAGGCTTTGATGTAGAAGTTATTCCTGAAAGAGGCAAAATTTCGTCGTCAGAATTAACGTCATCCGAGAAAAACACTTTACAGGCATCCTCCACTAGAGTTTTGAAGAGTGTCAATGAAGATGATGATGCCCGATTATCTTCTTCGTGCGGTTCCAGTGATATATATAGAGACAGAGAAATAAACATATACGTAGTTTAACTTCAGTGTTTTCCCCCTAAAAATATCCTCATTAAAATCTGTACACCCGACAATATGGTTTTATATTTTGAAACACATTCTCGTCTGTGTTAAAATATTTTATAGTGGAAATACTAAGACTAGTTGGGCAAGAACAAAGGTATTATTCAAATTTATGTCCGGCCAAAAAATCTTTAGAAAAATAGTTTTCTATCTCAGAATCAGAAACTACACAGAATATCTAATTCCCCGGATGTTCTGTTATCTGCGAACAGTATAGCACAGAATACTAATGAATTCAATCTACGCAACGGAGAGCGAATGTATGTAATAATTTTATATCTTTAAACATGCCCTGTATTAAAATATTTTACAGCGGCTTACTAAAATATAAGCCGAAGAAGCGTGTACAGAGTGTCTCATATTTGATGTTTTTTAAGGGTGTCTCGGGAAATATTACTGATAGAGCAAAATTGTTTGCACATTCCAGGGTAAACTTTTTGAGAAAAGTTTAATAGTCGATCTTCTTTTGTTTCTGAGCTACAGGCAAAAACTCGTTTTTCGCTCATTTCGAAAATATCATAACTTATTTATTATGGTAGTTAGAGAAAAATTGTTTTAACAAATTTTGTACCGTATATATATTTTCGTATCAGAAACATTAAATTAAATACAGTTAAAAAAATATATATATGTTTATATTATTTTTGACCAAAACTTAGCCACAAGTAGCGCATTTTCTGAGGCCTGATGTAAATCATCTTCTGTACATCTAGATGGACACAGTGGACACTGAAGCATGTGTCTCACAGAATGGTCTTCACCACAATCACATTTCACATCTTCACTTATGTAGCCCCATTTTGCTAAATTTAATTTTGACCTGCCCACTCCTGACCTTAATCTGTTCAAAGACTTCCATACCAACCATTCCTCGTTGTTGCCAGGTGGTAAACTTTCATTATAATTTTCCCAAGTAGAGGGAAGCGGGTACTTTGCTTTCCAACTCTGTACCCTGGCCTTTTCAGCAGAAATTAATAGTTCTTGTGACGTTTTTAAGAAACTTTTTCTTGACTTCAGCCTTTGCACAGGAAGTTCATAACCAAATAATGGATGAATACTCATATGTTCCACTTTCAGTCTCTCCTTGTTTGCTGCTACTTCTCTTCGAACAGATGGTGGCGCAATTCCTGCTAGGTAATAAAGCCATTCGACTGGAGTGGGCTTCAGACAACCAGTTATCAATCTGAGTGTTTCATTAAGAGCTACATCCATCTGTTTGGTATGTGATGAATTATACCAGACAGGACAAGCGTATTCTGCAGCAGAAAAACAAAGTGCCAAAGCCGAAGTTCGGATGGTATGTGGTTGACTACCCCATTGTGACCCAGCCAATTTACGTAGTAGATTGTTTCTACTGGAAACTTTTAACTTGGAATTTAAACAGTGCTTCTTAAATGTGAGACTTCTATCTAACGTCACTCCTAGGTATTTTGGCGTATTACAATGTTTATTTTGTACCGTTTTTTAGGTAAAATAAAATGGGGAATTAGATTTTTTGAAAATTTTATAATTCTCGAGATATAACACAAACTTATGATTTTTTAAATGACAACCTACGTTGAAAATAGTCTCGTCTTTTTGCATATTTCATAAGCTTTGCAACAATATATAACAAGGCGTGTCGATTCTTAACTCTTCAGCTGTTCGCGCAAGCTGCAAAAGGTCGTCGAAGGTCTTAACTTCGTCACGTCTTACCTGTTTTCTCACGTTGCGATGCAGAAGTCCGTACACCATGTCGAGTTGTAATGACTCCGAGAGTTTGGGTTCTATTATCTGCGACAGCAACGACCTGCACTTACATACGAATATGTCTGTTTTCGTTTTAGCACTCTGTTCTTCTGAAAACAGTTCCGGGAACACTTTGTAAGCGGGTTTTCGCGTACCGAACGCCTGCTCCAGGTCGCGTATTGCGTCGTCGAAGGATTTAGTTGTCGTTTTTACACCCGACCACCACTCTGCGGCCAGACCCATAAGCAGCATCGATAGCCCCTTCAACGCATTTTTATCCGAAATGTCGACGCACTCCTGGTACATTTTTATAGCGTCTATAAAAGTGTCCACGTTATCGCCTTCAGCGCCGCTAAAGCGAGACGAACATCGCGCAAAGTATCCAGTTTGATTGACTGACGTAACCGATGTCGGCGTTGCGACGCGTAACGCGTTAATCTGTTCTACGAACGAATTTTACAGTCCCTGGATAAGGTTCTGTAGCTGAACGGCGGTCATTTGAACTGGGGCCGCCATGTTGTTTTAAACCGTTCTAAAACTCGGGCTTCGACGCAGTCCAAGTTCCTTACTATCCAGTGTGGTGGCGTTATCGGCGTTTAGTGGAACAGGATTCGCAATTTAGATGGCGGTGAGGGTGTGTTTGATGCGTCCTCGCAAACAAAATGGCGGTGAATGCGTGTTTGGCGCGTCCTCGCAAACAAAATGGCGGTGACTGCGTGGTTTTTGTGTGACGCGAAAAATCTCTGCGCGACGGGAAAATATATCCGCACAATAAAGCTGCACTCACTGTTCGAATTGTTGTTCACTTTATAACGTATTCGGTATAAATTATAAAGGATTGGGGGGTTCAGGCCGATTTTAATAACACGAGCAAATAACTTTGATGTTTTTATTAGCACACACACACACGAGAAATTAAACACTACACACACAAACATATAAGAAAGAGAATAAAACAATTAAACTATGCGCACGTCTTCCCTATTCAATAGCCAGAATGGCTGGCCGTTTGTACCCACGCTAGTGGGCGGAAATCCTCCAGCGCCCCTGTCAAGGGTTGCGCGGGCAATTTAAAACCTTACAGTATCTATTTTTCCAAGAGTGGACTGTGTCATTTTTATCGATAAAACACACGGTTTATGTTCAGAAGAGTTTTTATGATAGTTTAATGCTTCCAATCGTCAAATCCTTGTCTCGCAATTTTAGTAGTTTCACCAAATAGTCGACGAGGCACACAAAAAATGCGTCCAGTCAGTGGCGGCTCGTGCTACATATTTGTAGTTGGGCTGCATTCGCGAAAAAATTCGAAGTAGCTGACCTCTACAGCGCCAATTGCGAACTAGAGAAAGAAGGAAAACTTTGGTTTTATCATTTGTGCATGTATGAAAAAGTTGCTCTAATTTTAATTGTTGTTATTAGAATATATTTTAAGAATTGTTTTTATTAGATCTAGTATTTTATTAAGTTTGTAAATAATAGTGTACATAAGTTAATGGTTTTAGTGTAAAACGTTTTTAAATGAAGGTTAAGAGTGACAATGACAAGTAAATCTAAGCGGTATTGTTCGGTTCCCCAGTGCAATAATTATAAATCATTCATCATAAAGTATTCATTTCTTTCCAAAAGATCCTAAATTATGTAAAAAGTGGGCTATTGCACTTAAAATCGGTAAGCCAGTTAGTAAATGTATGACAGTTTGCTCTGATCATTTTCTGCAGTCAGTCTTTCATCCAGGTAAGAATAATAATACATTATTTGTTACAAAGAAGTAAATAAATATCATTTATTAAAATAAACTATAAAAATATTAACTGTTCATAGTTACTCAAAATTTTAGTCACCCAGTCACCCTAACTAATTACCATGGCTACCATAAAAATACATTGGAATGATTAAAAAACAATTGAATTTGTTATTTTAGTCATATCTTAATCACCCCCGATTACCGGCCACTTTTTCAATCTTCAGTTAAAATTTTAACTGGCAGTTAAATAAACAAAATCGAAACGAAATGAAATGTCAAATGACAGATTTGTCATTGCAGTCGATAATCCGATTCAATATTGTTTATTTAACTGCCAGTTAAAATTTTAACTAAAGATTGAAGAACTGGTCCTAAGAGTAAATACTACCAGTCATTGATATTAATATTTATTTCTTAATACAGAATTAATAAAAAAATAAATACCTATTTACGTGTAATAATACAGCAACTATGCGTTTGCATTTTCCTCCTAACCCGGCCTTACAAGTACATTTGCCTTGTAAATTTGGCTTTAATAATACTTCAATAAAGTGTGGAGCTCCATTTAAATTGCTCGTTTGAAGGCAAAATTCAAAAACTGTGTTTAAATCAGTGTTCTTCAAACCGCACATGGTTACATGGCCTGCTTTATACACAGCTTCTCCTTCCTTTATTGGTCTTGAAGAACCAATGTAGTCAAAAAATATCACTTAGATCAATATTCACTTTTTCCATTTTGCACTTTTTGCTGCACAGACACTGGATACTTATCTGTTACAGATGTAAAATAACACTGTCAACTGACGTTACAGGTATACGCGTGCATTTGTTTTCCTTCTTTCGTCTCCATTTTGTCGCCGCTCGACCTGACATCTATAGCTAATTTTTTTCGCCTATAGAGTTGTCAAGTCCAATGATACAAAAAAAAAAGTTCAAGGTCAAACGTGTAAAAAGTAATATAATTTAGATTTCGTTATATGCCTGGTTTCATAAAATCTTGTTTAAATTTAACTTAAATTTGGGAACGTGTTAAATTTTGACATATGCTAAATTGAATGTTATTAGAGTGTAGAAATTAAATAAATTGTATGTAAGAATATTTTAAATTAAATATGTGGTGAGTATACATACGATACACCCAATGTAATTAAGTTATATCCACTAATAAAATTTATAAATTTTTCACATTTTATGTGTCAAAATTTAACACGTTGAATTTAGCCATGAGTTAAATTTTTATTAAACCGCGCAATAATGTAGTAAATTTAACAAATTGTTAAAAAATTAAAGTCAGATAGAAGTCAGACACCTTCAGTAACAATTTATTTGACTCACAGTTGCTTATAAGCAGGGTTTGGAACTCATACATTCTACTGTTGAAATAGATCAAATACCTGATTACCAATTACAAGAAAAGCGTACATTACTAATATTTCTTAATAAGCGTGCCGATAGCGTACACATTAATATTTTATTATTAAAACGCGTATGTACGCTTTAAAAGCGTACGGTTGGCAATTCTAGTGCTGCATCAAAGAAAAAGGAAAAGGGTAATCAATAAAAGATAAATTTAAGAAATTAAATTTTATTTATTGATTTATTTTAAATTTTAAAAGCATACGTCTTTCCTTGTTCTCGGCAAATTTATCTATAACTTTTACATTGAAATTTTGAATTGTGGCAATAAACTTTTTTTCCATGGATAACATGGAAAGGGCTGTTAACCGATCTTCGCACATTGAATTTCTCAAAAACGTTTTTATACGTTTCAGAGTAGAAAAACTACGTTCTGCTTCTGATGTAGTCATTGGCGTTGTCACGAGGATTTGTAGTAACTTCTTAGTTTCTCCTATAGTTTCCTCCTAATTAATGGAAATTATAAATATTAAGAACGGTACTGCACCACGTAATTCTCTGCATTCGTGATTAGAGTATATCACAGAGAGCTCTGTTTTAAGACGCTGTTTGTTTAAGGCATTGTAAGCCAGGTCTAATGCATTTTTAGGATATTTGTTATGATATTCAACAAAATTTTCAGGAAATAAGAGATGCAGCTACTACGTAGTTCGTGAAGGTGAAACGTTCTTTTGCATTGTTTATAATTACATCACACACCTCTACACAAGCAACACGGTGATTTACTTTATTACTGTTAGGACGTTTCAGCATTAACTTCGCTGGGGACAATATCAAAATTAGATGCTTCTTTGATTATAGAGTCTGTTTTACATCGAATATTATTTATATTTTGTTCAAATACTTTTGTGATTCTTCGCGCTTCTGTTGGATCTATAATCTGCTTTTGTAGTTGATTGTATAAAACATCAACGTGTGGCATAATATAATGAAAGAAGGTGAACCAAAAAGTGAAATTTGGATCTTGCAGAATACGTCGGATCCCTGAAGCTTGCTTACAAGTCAGTACTTTGGATTCTTCTTCCAAATGTTCCATGCATTCAATAATAGAGTCTCTATATTCATATACAACATTAACTGTACGAATATTGAAAGCGCTTAGGAACTGAACGAGGCAAATTTCTTCCTACTGTTTAATTAAAACTGCTACACGTAGAGGAGAATGACTAAAAAATCCGGGAATGTCATGAAAGTCTCCAAAAAAAAATTCGCAACTGAGAATTTATGGAACATGCTCTTGACATAACTAAATTTAGTTGATGTGCATAGCAATGCACAAAATATACATTTTCATATTTTTGTTTAATTCTCGCCTGAACTCCACCACGTTCTCCACTCATTACCGCGGCACCGTCATAACTTTGCGCAATTAATTTACATTTGTCATTTTTTAATATCGGATCGATAACATTTAAAATAGCCTCAGACAACGTTTCAGCATCATGTTACACTGGAACCGAAAAATTCCAGAATCGTTCCACTGGATCACCATTTTTTGTTACATATCGAAAAATTGTAACCATTTGAAATTTCGTTGAAACATCTGTGGTTTCGTCAGCCATTACTGCTAAAAATGGCGTTTCTTTTATTTCTCTTAAGATTTCTTCATGGCATACTTCTAGCATACATTGGAAAAGTTCATTTTGTATGCTTTTTGATGTACCTTTAAAAACACTTACATTTTTTAAATGCTCATTGAGCGTTTTGTCAGGTTCTGACGAAAAATTAACTAATCCGCGAAATATTCCAGGATTTTCAGATGTTTCGGATTCGTCATATCCCTGAAGTGCGAGTTCAAATGCTCCACAGAACTTGATGCAGTATATTATTTTTCATAGAACATATCTATTCTTTGTCACTTCGTCATTATATTTTTGAATATTGATCCAATAAGCAGAATCTAGTTGGGCTTGTATGTTAATTTGGCCAAATAAAGCAAATCGCATTGCATTGCTTATGTGTATTTTAGAATTTTCATGTTTTTTTTAATTTCTCAGTAAAATGCACCAAATCCGCAAACAACAAACACGGAAAACAAAATAAAGCATTCTTCTGATTACAGCCACTTATTCAATTGTTTCTCAAATATATATTTTTATTAAATTGCCTTTTATAGGTTTACTACGACTTTTGCCAGAGATTTCTATGTTTAGTTCAGGTGTAGGGCGACCTTGCTGTTTTACTGCTAATTGTTCTTGATAGCTGAGCTTGGAAAACTTCTTTTTACTCAATTGAAATATTACGTCCATTTTCAAAACCTGTATTTAAAGACAAAATTTATAAAAGTATAAGGTCAACATTAATTCAATATACTTTACCGTATACTTTACTTTTACTTTATATATATATATATATATATATATATATATATATATATTAAATTAAATGTTCTTCACCGAAAAACAATGAACTAATAAACTAATACGCGTACGAGTCTATAACTGAATAAACGTGCTATTTAGCTGCGATCTGCGCTGGTTTGCAGCTCTTTGTGAGCATAACACTGCGACCTCCGAACTTTTTCGATAGCAGACGACATCTGCCGTAGCGCGCAAATTACTTGTAGCCATATACTTATTACCGTTGATTGAGAAGTACAAATAGATTGGCAACCAAACGGGAATATTCGTTTCACCTACATATCTGTGAATCTGGTTGTATTTTGCTAAAATGCAGGGGTTTCACTTTGTTTAATTTATTTCGGAATACCTCGGCAAGTTTCGTTCATAATAGCTTCGCCTATTGCTAGCTCGGCTTCAGCGCTAGGCGAAGAGATTATGAGACACATAACAAATTAAAAATTAATAATGAATGAAAATAAGAACTTGCAATATACATATATCATCATTGTAAAAAATTACAGAATTACTTTTATTTTTTTAAAAAATTATTATATATTTGATATCTAAAAAACAAGACTAGGATAGGAAAAATATTACATAATATCTATTATAAATTTTAATTTTAAAGTACAAAGTGCTTAATAAGTACTTGAAATATATAAACAAAAACAATATAAGAAAAAAAAATACATGCATATTCAGACATAATAAAATATAAAGTAAACGTGTACCTAATTATTATAAACTTTTTAAAATATCCAATTTCCTATTACGAGTTGAACGATTTTTGCTTTTAATCGCATCAGTTTCCCAACGCAGACATTTTAATAATTTTACTCTTATAAATAAATCCAAAATAAACATTTTATGGTCAGAACAGTCCTTTAACCAATTAATATAATTAGATCGCACATGACTAAGAAAACTTTCTTTAATTTTTTTGGTCAGGTTAGAACAATGTTTCATTGTGTCGTAAATGTCGTGAAAAATTTGAAGAAGTTCTTTTATTATGTTTACTAAAAAATCTGCTGGTCGCGTAAGAAACTTAACTTCATTTGTTTTGTCGTAGTCTTTTAATAAAATTAATATTTCATTTTTTTCATTCAATAATTCACCCTCCTTTTGTAAAAATTCTGCACATGAATTACAGTTAAAATTTTTCAAACATCGGTACACCAAATAGCCAACAAAATAAATAAAAGAACATTCTTCCAGAATTTTGAAATCAATTTTTTCAACACTGCAACAAACAGCAGCTTCATTGCTATCATCTACATTACTATCAACAACTACATTAATTGTTTTCAGATTAATTTGATCTGTTTCTGTCAGAGATACTGGCAGCATTTCATCTTCGTCAGGTTCACAATAATTACTACCTGAATTCACTGTATCTAATATTTTAATGTGCATACAATGTTGTAAAGATTGACGGAATTCTTTAGCAGTGGGATTAGGGTTATAACGTCCTCTTTTCCTTATAACGGAAAACTGATTTTCCAAAGCATCTTGTTGAAATCTGCTTGTTAGAAGAAATAAATAATTTTCTTGTTTAATATCTTCAAACAAATTCAATATGGCACGTATAGTTTGAACCATTCCTTGTTCTAAATTATTTTTTACTCTTATATTTTTGTCTGATAATCCGCATCTCAGGGGATTTGAATCATTTAGTAGATGACTATTTAATGAATCAAATAGGTCATTAATTCTTTTAACAAATAAAGTAGTATTTTGAGCTGAATTTGATTGTAATGTTTTCGTGCGTATTCCTATTTCGATTGCTGTTGACGTCGTACTACTAAAAATTTGAGTAGCTAGTCTAACATTCATTTTTTCGAAATTGTTTGGGGATATATGTTTATCTGTAATTTTGTGTAAAATCCTAGAACGATTAGAACTGGAATCAATTTGATAAATTTTACGAATATCGTTCCAAGATACTCTTTCTGTACTATTCATGAATAAATCGGATGATAATAATACATTTCTTACACTTTTTACTAAATGTGGTACATCGTACATGGTATATATTTTACGAGTGTCAAGTTCGAAAAATGGTTTTTCCTTAGACACACCCAATTTATTGATAGTAGCTCTATTATTAGAACCCTGGTCACAAACAATAGCGCGAATATTCAGGCCCATCTGAATACATTTTGTAATATTATCTTTAACCAATGTAACTAAATTAACTGCTTTTATATTGTCATGTCTAAAATAATATGAAATAGGAATTTTCCAGCTATGCATCATTCCTCTAACCATAAATACAGTTGCATGATTGGCATATTTATTTGTTCTGCCAATTTGTCCTAAATCTTCATAACCTTCCACCAAATCTTGAATAAAATCGAATTGCAAATACTGCTTGATATTCATTTCATCAAATAAAAGGACACATTCCCGTTCCTTTGGTTCCATAGTTTGTACTTTGTAAAGCAAATTTTTAAATAATGCTGTTTCTATTCCTGTAGGCAGGTGAAAAAACGATAACAAATGTCGTATAGTTCGTTCAGACGGCAGTGTAATTTTTGATTTTTGACGCATGTATTTGTACAACGATGGAGATTTGTAAAAATAAGACAACGCTAATTGTTTTTCATTTTCACTCCACTGAGAACAGTGTTTGTGCTTCAATTGCATATTAACTAAAGTTTGTACGTCTTCGGGTTTGGTTTTTAAAAGGTCAGAAATTATGGATTTTTGTTTCAATATTTTTTGTTTTAAACGATAATTCTGTGACTTTTTGCGTTTAATAATTTGTGATTGATTTTTTATGGTAACACGTAGTTTTCTTTTCCGGGGAGATTCTTTTGTAGGGGAAGGAAAAAAAGGTAAAGATACTGAACAAGATTTTTTTGGAGGGCTTAACTTATATTGTTGCATTTTCTTTGTTGGAGTTAAATAATGAATTTCATCTGGAGTCTGTCGTTCTCTGATTGGGTTCTTTTCATATCTAAATAAGTTCTCTTTATTGGTTGTCTTACTGACAATTCTGGTTCTGAAGAATGAGATGAATAATGATACGGAACTGCATGTTTCACCAGGGTTTTTCTTTTAGAATTTGAACTACCCATAATAAATTTTGGATCAAAATGAAGTTCGCAAATTTTTCTTTTACATAATTCGTCGTTATTTAATAAAATTAAGTTAGTATTGCCACTGTTTTCTATCCATTTTTGCACATCAGGATTTGACGTAGGTAATTTAAAAAAACTAATTTCTTTATTAATTCGATCTTCTATATTGCAGTTTATGTACACACAACGGTGACTGCTGATGTTCAAAGTCATGTGAAACAAATGATTCAGAAATAAAAAAAATTATAAGTAAAAAAAATTTAAGATTATTTTTCCAAGTAGTTTTTATTGTTAAAATAGGAAAAATAAAAGGTATTTTAACTATATGCAATAAATACTTATCAAAATTCCTTTTTACATACATACATACCTACATAAAATCACGCGCGTCCCACTTAGGTGGGTTGGCAAAAATCCGAAAATAGTTAATAATACGAGAATGGATAAAAATAAGAGTAAAAGATCGACTGACTCACTTCACTCTTAAACAACATTCTTCTTTCGCCTCGACCACAACCATCATCGCATTCAAATATAAGAATATATTAAAGTGACCGATTTTCGGTAGCGAATAACCGCATCCGGACCACAATAATAGTTACGCAACAATCATTCTTCGCCACACATTCCTATCTAGGCACACTTCTTTCGCCTCTGCCACATTCATAATCGTATTCATACATGCTTTTCTTCCTTTTTACATTAATTTATTGTATATGAATATGTCATATTAAGGTAAAACATGCCCCTAATCAACAGGTCCGGTTTAAGGACTAGCGCAACTTTTCAAATCTATTTTTAAAAAATCCTCTTGAAAATTTAAATAGTTTAATACAATCAAATAAAATAAAAATTACACGAAAAACAAAACGCCCCATATTACGATGAGCGTACTTTTATAATAAAAGCACTTTTATGGACCGCGCTTATGAGAAGTGTGCTCCATACAAGCTCTTTTATTATAAAAGTGCGGTCGTAATACGAACTAATATGTTTAACATATTATAAATTAATTATGCAAATAAGTTTTTTCTTCATGTTTTATTTACGTTTTTTTATATTTTGATATCCAGGTATTTTTTTCAGATTTGTTCATATAAAAACTAAAAGAGAATTATTATTACCTACCTACATGCAATTAAAAACAGTAGTATTTTGCCACAAAATCACAGAATTACTGCAAATGTAAACAAAATGTCTCCTGATTTTTAATTTATTATTATCCACGTATGCAGAATATATTGCAGCGAAGCAAACATACAATAATAACTAATTTAATAATAATTTCATATAAAAACTTAAAATATTCGCGAACTAATTTCGATACTCGCATTGATAATGTTTACATTTCGGGTATATTGTATAAAACTTATAGCTTACTCGTATATTGTGAATACATTGCACCGTCAATTTAAAAACAGTGAGCGCTATTTGGGTGATCCTTTTGTCACCTGCCGGCCGCACACGTAGAATTTGTGTACATACATAGCTATATTTCAATAATACATTGTTCATGTACCTACCTTATGAATGACACAAAACATTATTTTCTCCTCAATATTTCCTGGCTCTTAAAATTTGGCTCGTGAACTCTGATTTTTATTTAAAAAAAAATATCAAAAAAATAAAAGCATTTTCTACTATTAACAAAATTATTAAAGTAAATCAAAAAATTAAATTCAGTACGCACCATTTATAAATCTGACATTTATTTTTAATATGATTTGTTACCATTTTTATACTATTAAAATAAACTAAATACTTACGGAATAATTTGTTGGAGGAAACCAATAAGACACTAAGAGAACAAATAATGTAAAATTTATTATATTGCAATAGACAAAATAATGTAATTAGAAAAATATTCTCACTTGAATACGCTTGACATTCGTAATTCAAATCTAGCTTTTCGCGTTGCGCGATATCCCCACTACTACGAAATAGTTCTTGGAATTTTCGAGTAGATGACTCTGTCGAATCAGATTCCAAAACAGCGTTACGCACAGCGGTATAGTATTTGCCTATCTATATGTATTTTTCAATCAACGCTATTACTTATATACTGCTGATGCTCATATTTTTCACCTTCAGTTTGCATTGTGACTTACGGAGAAATATCGTGCCGTAAGTTTTTATTGTTTTTACGGCACTTATTGTTTTATTTGGGAAAAACGGATTAGAGTGTGTAAAAGTGAGTATATGAGGAGTGTTTTCCGTAAAAAATAAGTCAGGACATTCTTATTATTTAATGAGTTCCAGGTTATTAAATTAAAACTAACCCAATCCTATTTTTTTTGTGTATACTTTTAGTGCATATAAAATAATTTAAACGTAATCGGATAGGAACATATTGTATGAATGTTTAAATATATGTAATTTTCTTTAATAATATGTATAAAAAATCTGTTGTGGCCAGCACAAGACCTTCCGTCAATTCCATGTATTTTGTACAAATCCCATACCAAAAGGTCCTTGGAACAGATTCTATATACTATCATGTAAAATCGAATACGAACACATACTATTTTTTACAAATTTCATACCAAAAGTTCATTTGAAAAGGTTCTATAAATCCAATAAAATTATAACATAAACTACACTAAGTAATGTCCTTCCATCTTCTCTTTGGCCTTTCTCTGCGTGTCACTTGCGAGCAACACTATGACATACCAATTTTAGATCCCATACTTTTTTCCATATTTGGTTTTGCACTTGCAACTGACATCTGTCAATTAAATTCTTTTGAATAATTATGTCAGCTGTTTCAATGATAAATAACAAAGCTGACTAATTTTTGAAAATTAATTTCTTTGTAATGCTTTAACTCTACATCTATTGAATATGAAGGAAAATGAATAATCAAACCATATAGAGAAGAGTATTTTCTTTAATAAATATAATAAGAAAATGTCAAAAAATAATATTTAACTGCATTTTTTTAAGAAAAACTGTTAAAAATTTCAAATAAGGGTACTTCCGGTTGACCAGTTATAACCAAAATCTAATCAGCTCTTCATATGGTTGTAAAGAAGAGGAATATGAAAGAATCATAATTTTTAGAATTGTAGTTTTGGAGTTATCGTCGGAGAAAAATTTGTCACACACACACACACACAGACACACACAAAGACACACACACAGACACACACACAGACACACACACATACACACATACAGACATCATCTTAAAAATAGTACATTCGTATTGTAGGGACCCTAAAACGTGCTTATACATTAAAAACTCACCACCGAATTTTTTGACCAAAAACAATACCTTCCTTTTGACGGAAGGTAAAAACATGAAAAAATATTTTTTAAATGACAGAATTACAAATTTTGAATCAAGTTTTTTTTAGTAACAGAAAAAATATATATATTTGTGTCTTTTCTCACAAAGGTTTAAAAATTAGATAGGTAATCAATTATTGATCTCATATTGACTTTTAAAAGGCATTTATAATCCTCGTCAAAAAAAATGTCAATGTATAAGGATCCACATTATGTATCCACTTAAATTTATCGATTTAACGTACTTTGGCTTCCAAAGATAAATTTTTGACGTATAAACTCAATAAGCTCATTTATATACAATAAAAATACACAATATGGCAATAAGAAAAATGAACTCGAAGATATATATATATATATATATATATATATATATATATATATATATATATATATATATATATATATATTTATAATGTAATACAACCTGATGCTACAAGGTACTTATTTCAATTTAATATTTTTAAAAATATATTTATAAATACGACTGCTTTGTTTTACTAGTAAATAATTCATACACTTATCTTTAATTATGGCTAATTACATTTTAAAACAGCATGTATAAATTTAGGAAAAACTGAATTTCTTGTACAGAAAACACATTCGCTGCATAAGACGCAATGTTATAGTATATTCCGAAACTGAACCAGTGATAACCGCGGTAACGGTCGTGGTTACTGAAAAAAATATAACCAGATGAAACGTTTCGGAACGACGTGGTTAAACTAGTAATATTTCTGTTTGAAATTGGCAATGATTAGTAGGGTTATTTCATAAACAAATGTTGGTGGTAATTCTGAAAATAATTACAAATTCTGTATTAAATATTTGTTAAATTATAATTTTAAGTACTTTATAAATGAATAATATAAATATATTATAATTTTTTTGTTTTATTATTATTTCTAAATATATTCATCACGGCATATTACCCAATGCTGTGTGTGCCAATCTTCTTGTTATACAGATTTCGGTAATGATGATTAAATATTTGCACCGTGCGGGCGCTTACCGGGCGTCACCTCACGAGCACTTCTTGCTGGCGTTCATAAAAATAAATGTGAAACAAATCTTTATTTATAAATAGGTACTAATAATGTATACATTTTTATTACATTACCTACATATTTTCACAAATATGGTTACGTTTACGCAAACCAGCTTCTCGCTTGTTTCTTACATCGTTACCATCACGATCTTCATAATCATCATGATCGACATTATCATCACCTACTACGATATCATCTTCATTATCTTCTATATCATCTTGTAATATACAAATATTGGGTAAAATACAACAAGCTAAAATATATTTACAAACCCACTCTATATTTCTCACATCTAAAAACTTCATTCGTCTAAACCTTTTTTTAAAAGACCAAAAGCGCGCTCTATTGAACTTTGAACAGCTGACAAATGATAATTAAAATTTTTCTGTTGCCTATTTAAATGCCCATTATCTTTGTATGGAACTATTAATTGTTCCAACACTGGATAAGCTTTATCCCCTAACAAATGACTGTTGCCAGGAAACATATCTTCCACATTATTGTTAATAAATCTCCATATTTCGCTATTTTTTAATACTTTTGCATCATGTACTGATCCAACTTCACCAACATAACAGTGAGTTAAAAGCAATTTATGATCACATACACCCTGTAGAATTATACAAGGAAAATTTTTTCTACATATATATGATCTTCCTTCTTCCTTAGGCAATGGAATCAGTATATAGCATCCATCGATGCAGCCTATTACATCTGGAAATCCACTTCGTAAAAATTCTCTTTTTACTTCTTCAGCGTAGTCATCCATGGGCCATCTTATAAATTTTGGAGACAGTTTTAATAATGCATTCGTCACTCTATGTACAGTTCAATAACCAGTCGCGCATCCGATATTAAATCGAGTACATACTGATCTAAAACAAAAATTTTTCAAATAAATATAACTGGTATAAAAAAAGAGATTTATTGTGAAGACAATAATAATTACTACAAATTATTTTGAATGTTTATTTCATAAATCAATACGCCAAATAATTTCACATACTCGTATTTTATAATTATTATGTTGAAGTATGTTTATTTTAAAATAATATAGAATGTTCATGTGAAAAAAGCCAATGAATGTTATAAAAGAACCAAAAAGTTTTTCGTTACCTGTATGAATCAGGAGTTGCGAAGTACCATATTGCAGTGGCGGCTATTCGGGTGAAGAAGGTGAAGAGCAACTTCACCTGTTATTTCAGAAAACAAAATATTTTTTAAAAAAATTAATTTCACATTATTTTTGTTCATTATGTACTATAAAGCCTGAAATAAACATTAATATAATTTAAAAATCAAATTATCTACTAAAAATTATATAAACTGATCGTTCGCAACCCGCATTACATGAAGAGTAATTCAAATTTTGAATAAACTCTTCACAGTTGCGCGCGCAACTAGCGTTTATTGGCTAGATAGAATGGTTGCGGAGTTTGAGTTGTGAAAGGCAGAGAATACGGTTGTGTGCGAACGTGCGGCGATAGTCAAATTCGTTAAACGATAGATATCACGCTTTAATCCGCGGACCATATGAAATAATTAAACTCTAGTGAAACAAGGTAGTGTTGTGAATAAAGAAAGTGAAGTGAGAAGTACCTAGAAGCTCTAAATTAGAGTAAAAAAGTGTATACAGCGGTGAGACGGTAGCCAAGGACGTACATATAAACGCTAAGCAAGCGTAGTTTAGCGGCGGTAAGCTAGAACCTGCATACCAAGATAAAAATTTTAGTCAGGCCCGTACTCAGGAAAGTTTTGCAAATATGTCATCGGATAGAGATGATAAAAGTAACAAAGAAGGAAGTGATAAAATAGAATTAAGAGATTTAATGAAAATTATATTACAAATAAAGAACGATACAAAAGAGATAAAACAGGATCAGAAAGAATATAAAGAGGAACTACTACGAATGAAACAGATAAATGAACAGCTGAAGGAAGAAAACATAGAGATAAAAAAAGAATTGAACGACATGAAAGAGAGAATCGAGAGATTAGATAAAGAAAAAATCAAAAATAATTTCGTGATTGTAGGGCTAAGAACAGACTCAAGCAGCAGAAAAGACCTAAAAAACACCGTGGAAGACTTCATACACAAGAAAATTGGAGTTAATGTACAAGTGAAGGAAGCAATAAAGATAGGAGAGAAGACATGTAAGGTACAAATGGAAAATTTTCAAGATAAACAAAAAGTAATGGCGAATAAAAAGAACCTAAGAACCTTAAAGGACAAAATCTTCATAAACAACGAACTAACAAGAAATGAGCGCGAAATACAAAAGGAAATAAAAATGTTAGCAGAGAAAAATAAAAAGGCAGGAGATATATTGAAGATAGGCTATCAGAAAATAACAATAAATGGAAAGGAATGGAAATGGGACAAAACACAAAAGAAGATGATAGAGGTCAAAGAAGAAGGAGGTACTGCGTCAAAAAACTAAGGGAAAAACGAGGAAAATTGCAACAAAAAAGAAAGACGTCGCAAGCAAAGGAAAAGGATACGATAAGGAACAACAAAACACATATAATTAAGTACGGGATGGGCAAAATAAAAAATAGAGTAAATAAACCAGGGAAAATAATAAAATTTGGAACATGGAATGTAAAAAGTTTAACAGGAAAAGAATATGAATTAACAGAAGAACTGGCAAAAATGAATATGGATTACGTGGGTATAACAGAAACAAAGAGGAAAGGCAAAGGAATCACAAAGACACAAAATGGATATTGGATGTACTGGGTAGGAGTATCGGAAAAAGAAAACGCCAAGGCAGGGGTGGCAATTTTAATTAAAGAGGATAAGATGAAATATGTTTCGAAAGAAAACCTATTGAATGAAAGATTACTATCAATAAATGTTAAGGAAGGAGACGAAAACGAAGAATACACGCTAATTGTGGGCTATGGACCGAACGAGGACGCAAGAAAAGAAGAAAAAGATAACCTCTTTAAAGAACTACAAGAAATAGTAGACAGAAGTGAAAAGAGAGTAATAATAATGGGAGACCTTAACGGGAGGGTAGGAAATAAGAATGATGGAATAGAGTGGTGCTTAGGAAGGAATGGAGAGAATGTGACGAATACAAACGGGAAAAGAATAATAGAGTTTTGCCTAGAGAATGAGTTCAAAATCGGAAATACACACTTCAAGCACAAAGAAATACATAAAATAACAAGACAAGTTATAAGCAGAAATGAAAAATCGATTATAGATTATTTCCTAATTAACATAGACAGCTGGAATAGAGTAAAAGACATAAAAGTAAAAAGAGGACCAGAGATTGGAAGCGACCATTTCCTTGTAACAATGATACTAAAGCAAGAAGTAATCACAAAAAACGAAACCAAAAGAAAGATAGTAAATAAGAAAATAAAATGCCATGAACTTAGAAGACAAGAGATAGAAGAAAAATTTCAAAAGAACGTCAACGAAGAGTTTAAGAAAAAAGCAAAAGAAAAAGAAGGAAACATAGAAAAGAAATGGAAGAACTTCAAAAAGACAATACTAGAGGCAGCAGAAAAAAGCTGCGGCACGACTAGAATAGTGAACAGAAACACAAACAAAACTAGATGGTGGTCGGAAAGGGTAAAAGTTACAGTGAAAGAAAAAAAGAACAAGTGGAATAAATATCTACAAACGAAAGAACCTACTGACTATGAAAAATATAAAGAACAAAGGAAAAAAGTAAAAAGAGTAATAAAGGAAGAAAAAGAAAAAGCATGGAGAGAATTTGGTGAAAAAATGAAAAACGCATACAATGAAAACCAGAAATTATTTTTTGGAACACTTAAAAATATAAGACAAAAGAAGACAGCAACAATTACGAACATTAAAGATAAGGAAGGAAAGACGATAGCAGAAGAAGACAGAATAATGGATAGATGGAGACAGTATTTCATAGAATTACTAGAGGGAAATGATACTAAAGATGAAGAACAACAAGAAAGCCATCGCACACGAACAAAGGAAACAGAAATAACACAAGAAGAAGAAATAAGCTTGAAAGAAATAATAGAAGCAATAAGAAAAACCAAAAGAGGAAAAGCTACCGGACATGACAAAATAACAGCAGACATGCTGAAAGCACTACCCGAATCAGCACTACAGGAACTTAAAGACATAATGAATGAAGCGCTAAAAGGAATAACACCAGCAGAATGGCAAATAGGTATCATAACACCAATATTTAAAAAAGGAGATAGCAGAGAGTGCCGGAACTATAGAGGAATTACCCTAATAAGCACAGTGGCCAAAATATATGCAAGAATCCTGGAGAGTAGACTAAGAATAGAGCTGGAAGAATCTTTAGAGGAAACTCAATTTGGTTTTAGACCAAATAGAGGAGTAAATGATGCGATATTCATACTAAGACAAATAGGGGAAAAGGCAATAAAAGAAGGGAGAAATGTACATGTGTGCTTCATTGACCTAGAGAAAGCGTTTGATAGAATCAATAGAGAAGACATATGGAAAACGCTAAGAAAAAGGGGAATATCAAGTACGTTAATAACAGGAATTCAGAGCCTATATTCAAACACTAAGAGCTATGTAAGAGTGAAACAAGAGACCTCCAATACATTTGAAACTACAGCCGGAGTAAGGCAAGGATGCATTTTGAGCCCGCTTCTGTTTACGCTAATTCTTGACGAAGGAATAAAAGAGACAAAGAAAGAAGTAAAGAAATACTACATAGGAAATTGGAAATTGAGAAGAGTGGAAATAGCAGAATTATGCTATGCAGATGACATGGTCATCATAGCAGAAGACGAAAAAACCTTAATAAGGAATATAGAAATATATGATAAAGCGCTACAAAAATTAAACATGAAGATCAATAAAGAAAAAACGAAAACCATGATACTAGGAAGAAATGAACAACACCACACGATACAACTAAAAAATGAAAATCTACAGCAAGTCCAAAAATTTAAATACCTGGGAGCAATGATCTCAGAAGATGGAAGATTTGATGAAGAAATAAAAGAAAGAAGAACAACAGGAGGCAAAATATTCAATAGCATCAAACACAGCTTCTTAGGAAAGAAAGAAATACCGAAAGAGACCAGGGTACAAATATTTAAGAAAGTAGTGACACCTATACTCATACACGGAGCTGAAACATGGACATTAACGCAAAGACAAAAAGAAAAAATTACGGCTACCGAAATGAGATTCTTGAGAAAAATAGAGGGGAAAACAAGACTGGACAGAATTGAAAACACAACCTACAGACAAAACTTAAAAGTAAAAGCAATAGAAGATAAGATAGCAGAAGGACAGATGAGATGGTATGGGCATGTAGAAAGGATGAGAGAGGAGAGAATAGTTAAAAAAGTGTTTGAAGCAAAAATTGGAAGAAAGAAACCACGAGGACGACCAAGAAGAACGTGGCTGGAAGAAGTAAAGGAGGCAGCGCAAAGAAGAGGTCTAACTTGGGAAGAAACGAAGACAGCAACACAAGATAGAGCAGAGTGGAAAGAAATATGGAGAAGACCAACAAATCAGAACTCAACCCCCTCCCCCGCAGGCCGGGGGAACGCCTTACACCCGTGAGGGTAGAAAGGTGCAGGATTAAGTAAGTAAGTAGAATGGTTGCCATAGCAACGATGCTCCCCCCTGCGCTTACAGGAGCGAAAGGTGAATACCACATTTCGAACTCTGCACCACCGATCAGAAATCTGCACCTCGTCTCCACATTGAAATTGATGCATTGAAGTTTGCTTGTTAAAACAATTTGAATAGTTATTATTTTATTTATTATAATTTTAACTTATTTAGAAGGTAATACTAATATATTTTTAAGTGAAAATAAATTCACATTAATATTTTATTGTTAATATCAATACTTTAAATCTTTAACAGATTGCACATTGTATATTTAAATCATCAGAATGAATCTGCATAATGATATTATTTGAAATTTATTGGAAACACCGTTCTGTAGATGGATAGATGATAATTAAAAAGATGTATTGGCAACCAACCCCAACATTAAATTTAAATAAAATAAAAAATATTAAAAACTGTGGAAGAACGCACAATCTACATTTTATATCTGCCTGGTACAATAAATTTTCCTGGTTATGTGGTAGCTTTTATTTGCAAAAACTTTTTTGAATGATAGGCGTATTTATAAAGTATTACTTAAATATAATTATGTTTTGTTTATAAATATTTTTTTGATTTAAAATATATATTCATAAATATCTCTTCACCTACTTTTTACCTCACGAGCCGCCACTGCCATATTGTAAATAATAATTGACCTTTCGATGATATAGAATCTCTTCCAGTTTCTCCGTTTCTGGTTATCTGATCTTCAATCAAATTTAATAGATAACTGAAAGTGCTTTTCCGCATTCTAAAATATTTTCGAAAATTATTGTCGCTTAATTGTTCCAGATTTTCAATATATTTCGATAATTTCATGAAATTCGCTAAAATAAAACATAATTTTCTAGATTCTCCTACTAAACTATATATCAAACATTGCTTAACCTAATAAAATAAACATATAAACAAAAATAAACGCTGGTTTACATATCCCAGTAAAAAAATTAAAATATATTTTACATTGTATAAAACTTAATAACTAAAAAACAATTAAAAATATGTGCAACAACAACAAAAATACCTTCTGCTGTAAAAAAATGTAGATACCGAAAAATAAAATCTAATTACTATGATAATTTCTTCATAAATTCGCGAAACATTCGATCTTTTTGTTCCATACGCTCTCTGTGTCTTCTTTCTTTGCTTTCTTCTTTCTTTTCTTTTTGAGTCCTAAATAAAAAATAAATAAATATTTAAATTTGTACAAATAAACAAATAAATACCTTCTTCGTTTTGGTGATGTTTCGTCATTTCCACTTTCCACTGACGTTGTGCTGTCCTTCCTGTCTCTTCGAATTTGTAATCCAGTGCTGGACATTGTAAATATGGGAGATATAGCCGGATTTCTTGATAAAATGGCGTCCATATCCTATAATAATATAAGTTTACATACTCATTACATTACGACGTACCTATACATGTACTTACTTCCCAGAAGTCTCAAGTTTTCTTTTCATTGCCAGTATTTGAATTGTGACATTTTACTTTTACGTATTGTTTTTTTAAATTTCTCCATTTTTCAGAACATTTTATAGCTGTCTTGTATATGTTGTTTTTCCTCATATCCTCGCTAATTTTTCCCCACACTTGCAAATTATTATATTGTGAAGATTGAAACTTATTTTGATGCTCTTCCTATGCCGCAATCAAAGCTTTGGTATCATTGTGGCTCCATTTTTCTCCTTTTGGGTTTTCCTTGTGTGGAAACACAAGACCATTCGCTGTTATTGCTACGTCTTCACATTGTTCGTAGCATTTATGGGAGTGTATTATTTGGTTTACAATATTTACACTACCAAATGCCTCGTTACAAATACCACATTTATGAATTAATTCTTGTTGTTGATTCTAAATAACAGAATAATGCATGAAAATTTTACAAGTACAAGTACATGATACAATATTATTTTGGTTCAAAATATATTTAAAAATATTATAATGTATTAATGAATTAGAAAAAAAAAATTATTTTCAAATTCCATATTTGAAATATTCTCCATAATAGTATAATTTTCACTTTGCTAGAGACCGTGCCCTGACAATGTAACTACTTCAACTTTCTTTCACTCACTGCAAATAACTGTAAAACACATGCAGCCCTAAACTTTCCAAACATTCAAATATTCCCTCTTGTTTGATCGTATTTATATAACTGTCTCTCTCTAATTACCAGCCATAACCGAGGATAAAGCCTGGTTGCGCTGGTAAGGAAAAAATAACCAAACCTTCAGTAACCGTGTTCCGATACTCCGCCGGTTACTGAAAACAGTTACCGCGGTTACTCTGGTTCAGTTTCGGAATATACTATAAATCTTGTTTCTGGTCAGACTCCAAAGATTTTTTATGCTCATTTCATCAAACATTAAAACACATTCGTGTTCGGCATTATCCATAACAGAAATTCTCTGCTCTAACATTTTAAATAAAGTTGTTTCCACACCGGTGTTTAAATGAAAAAACATTAACCATTGTCGTATTGTTCTTGGTGCAGGTAGCGTAAGTTTCGATTTCTCACGCATAAATTTATATAGTGAGGGTGATTTGAAAAAATATGATAGAGCTAACTGTTTTTCTTTCTCCGTCCATTTTGTGTGATTTTTGTGTCCTACTTGCATATTAATAAATATTTGCACGTCTGTGGATTTATTTTTCAAATTAGGATGTATTTTACATACTTTGTATATTTTCTACGCAATCTTAAATTTTGCACTCTTTTTGCGGCCAGTATACGGGAGTGTTTTTTCAATTTTTGTTTGAGAATTTTTTTTGGGAGGTGTCCTCTAATTTTGTAGGAGTGGAAAGTAAGTTGTCGATATTAGGTACAGGTGATGAAAACGGAAGTTGGCGCTTTGTTTTTTTTTTTATTGGTGTAATATAATGCACTTCATTTAATTTTTCATTAGCAGTACACTCATCTTGTCCCGACACTATTTTATTCTTATTGGCATATACATTCCGAACAGGTAACACATGCAACTCTGGCGAAGGGTTTTTTTGAAAAAATTTCTCGGGTACTGAATGTTTTACGAGTCTTTTTCTTAACTGACTTGAGCTCGAAAGAATTAACTCAGGTTTAAAATGAATTTCGCACATTAATTTAGTTGCTAATTGTATCTCAATTAAATTAATTAAGTCAATATTACCACTGTTTTCAATCCACATATTAAGACGTTTTGTATCTGATACTGGAAATTTAAAAAAAGTTATATTTTGCGCTTCCTTTTTATTGTTGCAATATTTTTGTAAACACAAACAATTTTTGCTACTATAAATTTAAATCTCAACACTACAAATTATTAGCAAAGTTCGACGGTATGACGTTCAAAAATACACATAATGGGGAAGTTTAGCGATTTTTTAAAAAAAATTTATTCCATGGGAAACGACTTGAAAAATGATGTAACATGTTTTATTTTTTTCAAAAATGCCCATATTTTCCGGAAAAGCCGGTTTTAAGCTGTGCTGACGTCGGTAGTGGCTTGGCGCAACATATGTCGACTTATACACTGACGCACGCGGTTGCGGTTACCAGTGAAGCGCTTTTATGCTTTGTTCAAGTGGTTCAATTTCACCGTTCTGTCTGAGTTTGCGCATAACTGACTTGTGACGTACTTAAAGTTTACCCAAAAAATATTAATTATAAATAAATGGAGCAATAATTTTTATTTTTAATTTCAATTTCAGCAGTCATTTGTGTTATATTTATGAGAAAATAGTATGTTATGTAGAATTTTTATCATGCTAAACTTCCCCATTGTGTCTTCTATAGTGGGAGGGACTATAAGGCCCGACTCCAAACGAGTTGACTCGAGTGTATCCGAATAGAAGGAATAGAAATACCGCCCGACGCAGCCACACAGTCCGTCGTTTCTTAGTACGTTAAAAATAATGAAATATTCTGAGATGGCAGCACGACACATAGTGTACTCGTTACGCTAATGCTCGTAAAGCCTGTATCCCACGATACAACGTATTGGCAATTTATTGCAGTTAACTGCAACAGTTGCTCGTATGTGTGACAAAACGCTGTGTGCTAGGCAACTTTTTAGCTGCAATTAGTTTAGATGTACGCAGCTAAACTTTTTCGATAACGGCAACTTTCTAGAAGCAACTCGTTTAAGCGCATGCGCTAGATCACAGATGCAGCATGCAGCAACCAAAAATAACTTATGTTTGAAGCATCGTATGATCACGCAGGCGTCATTCTTGTCAAAATCATACTTTTATTGTCGACAATACGTGTGCTCGCATATTAAGTACATACAGTTGAAGACTGATACTTTAAATAATAAACATGTGGAAGAGGAACTGATCAACCTTTTGAAAAGTTTCCCAGTTTTATCGGATGTTAAAGATCAAATATCAAAATTTCCCTATATCTGGTAGAAACTTTAAGCAACGTATTTCCCTAGATTTTAAGGGAACATACATTCCGTGGGATAGAATAATCGTCATGTTGCCGATATCGGCAACTCAAGTTGCTCGTATTTTTCATCGTGGGATACGGCCTTAAGGTTGCCAATCTTCCAAGGTATTATTTAATCAATGATAAATCTGTTATTCTCTTTAGGACTAAGTGAATTTTGTTTTTTTCAGACTGAAATTCTAGGTTTAATTTATTTACAATATCTAGAACATATGATAAAAATTTGAAATATATTTTGTAAATAGGGTTTTTTTACATTTTCCAAACTTTTGATAGAGGAGTTTAAATCTTGCCCAAAACATTCATTTGTAAAAAAACAACACCAATGGATCCCAATTTTCCAAGACTCTATCTACAGCTACCTAAAAAATAAAAAAAATAATTAAAAATTTAATCCAAACGAAAAAAAAAAAATGTAAAAATTTACCTGTAATAAAAGCCACCTTGTCGGAGCTGGATCAAGCAGTTTGTGTGGCTTTATATTAATAAACACTTGACATTCATTAATCCTACCAATTCATTTACTTCTATTTGCAAAGTAATTGTAAATATCCTTGATAAAATCTTCAAAGCTTTTTGGTAATTTTTTGTGGCAGCAGAGGCACAGAGATGAAACGAGAGACGTATGCAGCCTAGTAAAAATGTTTAAATCGTGCTTGAACACCTGTCTGTTTCCCCATCATAACTGACGTATTGTCCGCGGCCAAACCAATTAATTTTTTATTAGAATATTTATATCTTTTATGTAATTTACAATTTTATTAAAAATGCCTTTTGCAGAGCAATCTTCCAGTTTGACCAACCCAAAAAATCTATCTTGTACTGTATCATTTTTACCTTCCGTCACCTTTAGGTAAGGACGGTATTGTCTTTGGTCAAAAAATTCGATGTTGAGTTTTTAATGAATAAGCACGTTTTAGGGTCCCTCGAATACGATTTCATTAGTTTTACGATGATGTCTGTATGTGTGTCCGTGTGTGTGTGTGTGTGTGTGTATGTGACAAATTTTTCTCCGACGATAACTCCAAAACAACGATTCTAAAAATTATGTTTCTTTCGTAATCCTCTTCTTTACAACCACACGAAGAGCTGATTAGATTTTGGTTATAATTGGTCAACCGAAAGTACCATTATTTGAAGTTTTTAACAGTTTTTCTTGGAAAAACGCAATTAAATATCATTTTTCGACATTTTATGTTATCAATATGAAAGAATATCTTATTCTCTGTACGGTTTGATTATACATTTTCTTTCATATTCAATAGATATAAAGTTATAAAGAGATTAAGAGAGATGAACTTCCAAAAATCAGTTAGCTTTGATAAAATTATGAAAACAGCAGATATGTTCAAAAAATTCTAATTGACAGATGTCAGTGTCAAGCGCAAAATCAAAGTGGAAAGTATAGGATTAGAAAATGATATAAGTGACAGAGTGTCGCCTCAAGATTGGAATTTTCAGTGGTGGGAGTACGAGGAAGGCCAAAAAGAAGATGGAAGGACTATGTAGCAGAGGATTTGAGAGAGGAAGAACTGTGTGAAGAAGATGCATTGAACAGGAATGAGTAGAAGAGAAGAGTAAGAAACAGCGACCCCTAATAAAAGAGGGAAAAGCTGAAGAAGCAGGAATTTGGATTTATAAAATCTTTTCAGAGGACCTTTCGGTATGGGATTTGTACAAAATACATCGAATTGACGGAAGGTTTTGTGCTGGCCACAACAGATTTTTTTCTCATCATAATGACTTTTCAATGGCGATATATGTCGTCTCATGAATTATTAAAGAAAAATGCTTTAATTTTAGAACTTCCGTTATTTCTTGTATTTGTTGTTTGGCTAAACATTCCTTTGTGATGTAAGTTGCTTTTGCTCGACTGCAGGACAATGATTTAGCGATCTCAGAATCTGGACAAATATATGGTAGAAATTTTAGCAGATGGTCTGCAAGCAAAAATGGCAAAATGTGCTCATGTATGAACATGCATGTATATAATTCAGCAGATTTCACCAATGCATTATTTCTTTTCTGTTTCTCATTTGGAATTATTTCTGTTATTTTAGGAGTTTTTTCCAATTTGGCCATATTTTTTTTATGAGAAATGCTGCTGTCGTGTCTTTTATATTATATGTATTACAATGTATTTGTATGTTGCACGCCACACATAATGGTTTTTCTTTTGTTCCTTCTTTTATTCATTTATATTATGTTTTCCACTCTACCTTAAATTTTTGCATATATTTATTTTTCTTCTTTTGTGGACCATTTACTTGAGTTTCACTAACCTCAATGTGCTCAGTATTTTCTGATTCTGAACTATAATCTACTGGATTTGCAATTATTTCTGATACAGCTACAGGTAAAGTTAGTGATACAGGAGGCCTATTCTATAACTTTTACCAATATTGATACGCGATCCATCTTGGTATACTTCTTAGCGGATATAGTCGAACACCGGCGGTCATAACCGATGTGCGAGACATGACGTCACACCCAACGGAGATTTCGAGACTGGATTCCAAGCACGCATGGGATCTTGGAATATAGTTATCCAGATCGAAGCTGTCAGTTGTTTCGGCGCCATCATTGAATCGTTGGATTTTTTGTATTGAATTTAAGTGGTTTTTAATTTCTGAAGGTGAGTTGAAACTATACTATTATTATTTTATTTTAACATTTAACATGCATTTGTTTATACTTATAGAATATAAATACCTAATATTTGAAATTTATTACTGAAGAAATTATTAAATTCAATTAGTACAATTTTAATATATTTGAATCAGTTTTATAATCGTCTAATAAAAAATATTTTTACGGTAAATTTAAAAAATATACAATTTCAATTCAAAATAAATCTCCTTGTGCCAATGACATTCTATTCAATTCTGGTAAAAAATCGCGTTGCAATCATTCATATCATTAAATATACTATGATGGATATTTAAATTTATATAAAGATATATTATATTTTATTGTTGGAAATAATATTTACCGTTATTGTTTTTCAGATAAAATGGCATTACTATATGCTGGTTTAGAAATTGGAAGAGCAAGATAGATTGTTTGGAAGGCACATTCGAGATATGCTAGATCCATTCAGCATGTCCGATGTTGAATTTCTATCAAATTTTAGATTGAATAAGAATACCTGCTGCCATTCTCCACAGTCCAACTGCCACAGCTACATCCACTGCCACAGCCACAAAAGGTGGAGCTACAGCTACACCCAGTACCAGTAGTAAGTACAAATTTTACGAGTCAATTTCGTCTTGCAAATTCATTTTGAATCATCAAAGATATAAACAGATGTCAACATAGATAAATACGAAGAGAATGTACATAAATATTAAATATTAATTTTGTTTTGTGTGTTATAGGAAGATCAAGAATTATGCTACGCCACGCAGTGGATTTCAAAGAAATCGGGATGGGAACTATGCAAGCTGTACATGAATTGCGAGGTGAATTGGCGAAAACAAACGAATTTTTGGAAAGAATAGGTGTCGCCAAGGAAACTATTTCTAAAAAATAAAGAATATATGTACATAATTTGTTTTTCTTTCATTTTCTTATAGCCTCCTGTCACTATTTCAAAGCAAACGATAAATACTCACATACAGTAGTTGTACATTATTATTATGCGATAACATAATTATGTGTATAGCTGAATCATTAATTAGATTCATTAGAAATCAAATATAGTCATCACATTCTGATTGAAATTGAAATAAATCACTTAATAAAAATACTTTTTTATTCATATTGTACCCAATATATATGTTTATTTTAAATGATATTATTTAATATGTATAATATATTACTGATACATTGAAATCTTCGTTTATTATCTCATCATAACTACTTATATAAGATTAATTTGTAAATGTCAGATTTGATTTAAATGTATTACCAATCCATGCTCAAGACACCAACAATATGAGGACACTAAAATTACTAGTATAACTCACAAATATATCGTTAGAAAGATATATACTAGACCGAGCTTCCATCATGGCGGCAATGTCCAGCTTTGTGCCGAATTGAATAATATTGAGACGCTAATTCTAGTATAAATTCTACGACATAATGAAAAAAATAGTAACTATGCAGTACTTAAAATACGTAGCAATCTGTCATTTCTGTTAGTGAGAGTTTTTCAAGTTTATTTCTTTGGTTAGTATTTGTTTACAAAGCTTGTTTCGCTATTTGTTTCATGTGCAAATATATTTTATTATTGAATTTGATTGTTTTCAGCCTTTACGGTATACATATGTCTATATTTTGTTAGTTTCAGAAAACATATTTTTCCTATTTTTAAATTTCCCGCCTTTCTATTAGCGTCTCGTTATGGCGCCCATCGATTCTATTTGACACAAACTCCTAACCTTCGACCATATAACTATAGACACGTAATAGGGGCATTTGTTTTGAAGCGTAAGTGTGCGGTGCGGTAAAGGGGGAAGGTGCCCATATATGGTGTTTTGTTGGTTGCAGGTTTGTAGGAGATAAAATGCGTTGCGGGTGACATACGGGTAAGTATTTATTATAATTAGCCTTGGAATTTTTTTTTGACATTAAAGATAATATTCCAATACGAATTATTTAAATATAAAATTTATATTCTTGCTATTTTTATTATCTTCTCGCATAGAAAAGGATAGACTTTATATAGATTTTAGTAAATTTTTGTATAACTACTAATATTTAACATAACAAAAAATTATGTGTGAATACATACATAAATGTACTACATGTTACACTAAAAGTGATTTTTTTAATATTTCATGTTTTTTAGCTTCGTCATACAATTTGATTAACAAGTATTATCGAATATTATCAGTTTTTTTTAAATAATTTTTATGAAGATAAATTTAAAATAATTATTGTTTTATTTTCGATGATAGGAAAATGTTTCAATATTAGTAGTTTTACACGCTGTTAGTAGACTCTTTTGTTAAATAACGATATTTTTTTCGTTTGAATATAAAATATTGTATATAACTACTATTATTTATATTATTATTAACTACTATTATTTATATTATTATTAATTTTAGATATTTATTAAAATTAATATTTTCATCTTAGCAATTAATTTAAAATAATGTTTAACCTTTTAAATTTTAGATATTAAAAATAGTAACAATATAAATTTTATATTTAAATAATTTGTATTGGAATATAATATTTAATATCTCAAACATTTTTTAAAGGCTAATGCAATAATGCTTACCCGTATGTAATCCGCAATGCACTTGTATCCCCTACAATCCTGCAACCAACAAAACACCACATATGGGCACCGCCCCTCTTCCCCGCACCGCACACTTATGCTTCAAAACATTGTATAACCTAACATAGCCTGTTACGTGTCTATAGTTATATGGTCGAAGCTCCTAACATAAACTCGGTCTAGTATATTTCCTTATCTATGGAGAGAGATGGGAATCGCGACTTCCCATATTCTCATTAAATATTGAAATACCAGCTGAGACATCTAGCAGGTAGATGAAGTTCTACTTGCTCTACAGCAAAGCTAGATGCCTAACATCAATGCTAGAAACTATAAATTCGTGGTTTTTTTTTCCTGTAAGTGTTACTGCTACTATGAATAGTAGTTTCAAATTTGTAAATAATTTTATAGTCTTATTTTAGCGGTGTAGATTTATATGACGGAAGCGAGAGGGTGAAATCATATTTAAAAGAGGTAGAAGTACCCCGTTCGGGGTAGCTGTGGCAACAATGTTTTCTCGTTCAGGTCGCACATCTGATGTCAGAATCTCGGGCCGGAATTCATTTTGAGAGTGTGGAAAATACATTTATTTTAATTATCAATTTTCTTTTAATGAAACACTATTACACATATTCTCAAGTAACATAAATTACCAAAAAAAAAACATCGAATCAGCGAGTACCTGTGTGACGACTTTAATCGACGTACAGTTCACGTTTTTAAACGACGTATAAATGACGTTTTAAAACAACGAAAAATGACATCTTTCAAAAAGTTTGTAAAATGTTTAAAATATCGTCCATACAACGTTATTGCTATACATACATACTTTTTATTAACATTTGTACTACAATATTTGGGATTATTAAAAAATGGAGAGATATATTTGTATTCCAATTACATTTGTCTTACAATAAACAATTCTTAACTTACAAACATATGTGAAACAAGAAAAATATATACTTAATTAAAAAGAAAATATAACTTTAGTGAACAATATTTTAATAGTATAATATAATAAACAAAATTATATATTAAATAAATCATCTAGTTCTTTATTTTTTTTTGTTCATTCGCATTTTTCATCCGCTGCGGTGCATACTTCATAACATAATCTTCTCAAATTTAGGAAAAAATAGGCCGTAGGTTCCAAAAATTATGACTACGAACAGACATAATCGTCTTTATTTGTAAAAAAAATAGGACGTTTCGGACATTTGTCCATCTTCAGCTACAATAATTATATACAGTTGTGAAATATAATTAAAAATATAAAATAAATTTCGTCTTACCCATTATAAAGTGTGTATTACAATATATTATAAAGTTTCTTTATTAGTTACAAATTTTTGTTTTTTTTTTTTGTGAATGCCCACATCTTGTCTAGAATTATAACAAAGAGTCTTTGGTAATTGAAAAAGACATGTTGCCACTAGGGCGACAAGTTGAGCACTAGCTTTTTTCTGTATGTTGAGTTAGTGCTCAACTTGTCGCCCTAGTGGCAACATGTCTTTTTCAATTACCAAAGACTCTTTGTTATAATTCTAGACAAGATGTGGGCATTCACAAAAAAACAAAAATTTGTAACTAATAAAGAAACTTTATAATATATTGTAACACACACTTTATAATTGGTAAGACGAAATTTATTTTATATTTTTAATCATATTTCACAACTGTATATAATTATTGTAGCTAAAGATGGACAAATATTGTCCGAAACGTCCTATTTTTTACAAATAAAGACGATTATGACTGTTAGTAGTCATAATTTTTGGAACCTATGGCCTGTTTTTCTTAAATTGAAACTTTTACAACGTTCCCGAATCACCCATTTCTACATAATCTTCTCAACTACATTTGCATGATGAATGGACTGTATCTAAAAGGTATAAATAACTTTTTCTTTCCATACATAAAGATATTTGATAAAATAAATACTTACAAAATATTGGTCATTGGTCATTATTTCTTTTAAGATGTTATTAATTGAATGATTTATATTAGTTGATACAAAAGATTTTAAATATGCATGCTTAAACAAGAAAAACAGTAGTATGTAATTATGAAAATTATTCAAAATAATATTTAATTATTTACCATAAGTTGGGCATTCTCCTTAACTAAAAGGTAATCTTCAAATACTGGAAAATTATCTGTCTGGATAGGAAAACTTACCGGTAAATTGTGTGGAATGTCTTCCATAGTATATTTCTGCATTAATAAGACTGCAACATCTTTTTTCAGTTTTGTTAACTGCGCCATGATTTCTAATTGATTTTTTATAATTATATAATTTTCATCTGAAAAAAATGTATGACACAAATATTTTTTACTTTGTATATCCGTAATATTTTGCGGGATGTTCTCTGTTTCTGGAACTTCTGAAAGGCAAAGTTATTAATATAAAATTTAAATCACAAAATATAATTTTACCGACTGGTATTTCTGATGGTAGGACTTCTGTAAATAAAGGTGATTAATTATTGTCTATAATTATTTTTTCTCTTGACTGTGGTCTCTGGTACCAGTAAGAGTTTCTTTGACGTTTTGCTATAACATAAAAATTTAAAACCATATTACATAAATTTATTAATAATGTGTATTACTTTTTGAAGCCGAATTTGAGCAAGTCCAAGTCTGAGCCTGTACCTGAACTGAAACCCCCACTACTGTATATTTTCCTTTTTTTGTTCTTTTCCCTGTTCCCAGTGAACGTTGAGATGTTTGTGATAACGATGAGCCTTCATTTACCAGTTTTTTTTTTTTTTTACATAACGCTCTGCATCATCTAACTCATCTACGAGTATAAAATTAAATTGAAATAACATGAAAGATTACCGCCTTCTCGAGGTGGGGAAAATTAAGAACATTTGTATTTTTCATAAAATCATATTCAATGTATTGGAACTAGAGATGTGCCGATTATGATTTTGGCCGACTAGCCGATTAGTCGGTTGTAAAGAGGCCGACTAATCGGCCGACTAGTCGGCCAAGCCGATCACGGTTTCGGGGATATCCGTGACGTAAATGTCACAGATATGTTTTCTTTACAAGCAAGTAATTTTAGAAACTGATTACCAAAGGAAAGGATGCTTTGCTTTACATTTCAAAATGTGTAAGACTGATTATAAAATAAAAATATTAATAAACAATCAAGGTTTTTATTTAATGTAATTCTTCCCATTTTATTGAGAAATACATACAAAGTAAAAAGCCGGATAGTCGGCGCTTTTTGCCGAATAGTCGCCGACTACGATAGTGGCCGGATAGTCGGCTTTACCGACTAGTCGGCACATCTTTAATTGGAACGTTTCGGAAGCTGGAAAACTTCCATCATCAGCCAAGGACTAATTTTCAAAAAATTTACGCATCATATCTACAGTGTGTCCCATTTAGAGGTGCCACCATTGGGATCTCGAGAACTATAAGAGATACGATGTCGGTTAAATGGAACTTTTTATGCGCCTTTGGGAGGCCATCTCAGATGTGCTTTTATTTTTCTAAAAATTCTCATAGGGCACTAGATAATGACGAAAAACTGAATATTGTTAATATTTTCTTTTTCAAATAACTTCTAAACTATTAGTAATTAAGAAAAACATTTCAAATATAAAAGATAGATATTTCTATTAGCTAACCAGTGGCGTACGAAATAAATTTTTATATCTGTAAGTTTTCGAGATATAACACAAACTTATATTTTTTTAAATGGAACCCATATCTGATTTTAGTCTCAAAAAAATCATTATTTTTTTCTCTTTTCAATGATGTAAGAGTTATTATGTTTTATATTTGTTTTGCTCCTAAAATTTAATTTTTCTCTTTAATTTCCTGAACTTTCTTATTATTTCCCAAAAAAACATTATTAGTTTTATTAATTATATTGTATTTGATCGAAATAATTTGTTTTATGCCTTTATTACTTAATATTTTCATTCTAGACTCATAATTACAAATTACACTATAATGTGCCAAGGGCGACCAGATACAAAATATAAAAATTAGTTTGATACTCGTATCAAACTAATTTTTATATTTTGTATCTGGTCGCCCTTGGCACATTATAGTGTAATTTGTAATTATGAGTCTAGAATGAAAATATTAAGTAATAAAGGCATAAAACAAATTATTTCGATCAAATACAATATAATTAATAAAACTAATAATGTTTTTTTGGGAAATAATAAGAAAGTTCAGGAAATTAAAGAGAAAAATTAAATTTTAGGAGCAAAACAAATATAAAACATAATAACCCTTACATCGTTGAAAAGAGAAAAAAATATTGATTTTTTTAAAACTAAAATCAGATATGGGTTCCATTTAAAAAAATATAAGTTTGTGTTATATCTCGAAAACTTACAAATATAAAAATTTATTTCGTACGCCACTGGTTAGCTAATAAAAATATCTATCTTTTATATTTGAAATGTTTTTCTTAATTACTAATAGTTTAGAAGTTATTTGAAAAAGAAAAAATCAACAATATTCAATTTTTCGTCATTATCTAGTGCCCTATGAGAATTTTTGGAAAAACAAAAGCACATCTGAGATGGCCTCCCAAAGGCGCATAAAAAGTTCCATTTAACCGACATCGTATCTCTTATAGTTCTCGAGATCCCAATGGTGGCACCTCTAAATGGGACACACTGTATAATACAATAGCAAGAATTTTTTTAAAAAACAATAACATATTATAATCGTCATAAACTACTTACCAGAGCATTCCAAAATAATGACCAAACGACAGGCGTGGCCATAAATACGACGTTGAAAAAATAAGAATTGTAAAAAATTGTAAAAACATTATAAAGAATTAAATTGGCAGAGCTGATTCCAGCCCCAAAACCTCCCAACATTGAAACATTTGGGAAATTACAGGACAGATGCGAATAGTCCTCCCTCCAAACTGCATAAAAGACGAAGTCAAAAAAATTTAAATAATATATATCCAAAAAATTTTACCATGTTCCTGAGGAAATCCCACCAGCATCCAAAAGGAAACACAGAGACAATAAAAAAGGACACATTAAAATACGACGAATTTTAATAATTAAGATATGTTATTGATGAAACACATGGCTAAACGCAATTTTTCTGTCGACAACAACGCAACAGGTGTGTCACATGTGTACTTCTGGAAACGGAAACTCAAGAAACATTAGGATTCCAATGCACTGAGCAATGGTGCCGCGAATTTTAAAGAACTGTCAAAGTCGGTGTGGTTATTTGTGCATTTATTTTTATTTAAATTAATTAGTAAACATTCTTTAAACAAGCGTTTGTACTTATTATGTTCATTTAAAAGTATTTTGGGTTCTTTGAAGTTGAAAGTGTGACCAGTTTCACAATGATGTCTTACAAGGGCGCTATGATTATAATTTTTGAACTTGCAATTATACTCGTGTTGGTACATCCGTTTCTTTCGGGGTTGAACATTTCGTCTATATATATTCTGTTGCAAAAATTACAGTTGGATTGGTAAACTAAATCGGTCGTGTCAAGTAGGTCAGTTTCGTCTTTCAATTTTGTAAACATAGCTTTAGTGGACTGAAAAGTGGAATTCGCGATTCTAATTTGGGTACATTCTAAAATTCGAGAGAGACCTGAGTTAACTGATTTTTCATAGGGGATGGATACGTATGTGACATTCTCCTTAGGCGCCCCTTCTACTTCATTATTATTTCTGTGATTAAGTTGTGAAAGACGTCATTTTTGTGACTGAGTTAAGTACTGAGTGGGGATAACCATTTTTATAAGAGTATGATGTATGAATTTAAAGTTTTTTGCCTGAAATCGACGGTCTGATAGAAAATAAGCTCGGTCTATAAGTGCGGCAATAACATTGATCTTGTATTTGTTATTTGTATTAGAGAAAAAATTTAAATACCGACCAGAATAAGTTGGTTTTCGGTACCAATCTGTTACGAAATTATCGTTTTTTTGAATAAGCGTGACATCCAAATAATTTATTTATTTATTCAATTAAATTGAAATAACTTGAAAGATTACCGCCTTTTCGAGGTGGGAAAATTACTTTATGAAAAATACAAATGTTCTTCATTTTCCCCACCTCGAGAAGGCGGTAATCTTTCATGTTATTTCAATTTAATTTTACTACGAGGTAATTCAAAAACTACAAGAGTATAAAATTAGTTACAGGGATAAAATACAAATTTTATATACAGGTGTCTCTTAAATAGGGGGACATGACTTAACCACAGATTCCTGAGGCTAAAATAAAACGATTTAACTAAACTTGCTTCTACCGGAAAGTGTACCATTTAGCCAGTATTCTGCTTCAAAGTTCTTCAAGAAAAAATTAATTTTGCTTATAATAACAGAACGCTTTATACAATTTGGATGAAATTTGGTATGACAGTTCATATGGTTATAAGTCATATTTTAAGGTGATACTTATTATTAGTGAACCACTAGTGTATGAAACTTAGGTGTCCCAACATTGATTAGACCGTAACTTTTTAATGGCCACGCCGATAACGTAAACTTTTCTCTCTCTGTTTAATTTATGATATCTGTTACGGTTTAGACAGAAAAAAATAAAACCTGAGTGACTGCACGTGAATTTTTTTTGAATAAATTTAATCTAGTAGTCTGTCCAAATGCCAAACATCTAATTTTTAATGACAGTAACGAGTTGTCAATCTTCTTAACTTGTTTAGGAATAAGCTAACATATTTATTCGTCTTATTTATAATAATGGTAGTAAAATACTATTAGGTCGAACAAACGGATGTTACTAGTTTCTGAATATTGCGAAGAAATTTTTTGACAACCCATAAACAATTGTAACTGCCATTAGAAATTAGGTGTTTGGCATTTGGAAAGACTGCTAGATTAAATTTATTTAAAAAAAAATCACGATGCAGTCACTCAGGTTTTATTTTTTTCTGTCTGAACCGTAACAGATATCACAAATTAAACACAGAGAGAAAAGTTTATTATTGAATGTATCTTTCTGAAAAAAAAATAATTTTACGTTATTGGCGTGGCCATTAAAAAGTTACGGTCTAAACAATGCTGGGACACACAAGTTTTATACAGGTGTGTCACCGAAATGGCCTTCTTCGATATCTCGCTTATCGTTAGAAATACAGCAAAAATTTATTTACCGAATTTGCTCGACTGTACAAGGGGCACAACGTAAAATTATTTTTACATATACAGGGTTTGCATTACATCTGGGCGAAAATTGTTTGTCTATTCTTAAATGGAACACTCTATGTACTTTTATATATTTTAAATTGTATTACATTCCTCTATACGAACATATAAAATTTGTTGTAGTTGTCAAGTTATTCTGTTTTTTCTTTAAAAAAAAGATCTAAAACACGCACTGCTTTATAAAGGCATACTGAAGTTATTTTAATAGTAAAAATTGAGATTTTTTTTCTGTACAACTATAAACTATACTCTGTGTTTCCGAATACTTTCTTTTACATATTATTATACAGGGTGTTAAATAAAGCGAATCAAATTTAATGAATTTCAAATGGCCATAACTCGTCATTTTCAAATGGAACACCTATATTTTATTATTCAGTTGTGTTCCTTTTTGTATTCACTTTAAATGTTATTAAGGGTATATTTTGCCTAAAACCAATAATTCCGGAGATTTTCACAATTAATTATATTCTAAATTGATATTATGAAAAGAACTAATAAAATTTCTCGTGGAAAACGCTCATTTTTTATAGCAGCTGTAGACACGTGTTTTACTCTTATTTGAGCTCGTCAGTACAGCATATCTAGTTAAAAGATCTACATTAACTAGAGAGAAAATAAAATATCAACAAACAAAGACAGCACCAGCAGGTACGCAACTAACTAATGTCGCTTTAGTCCAAGTCACCACAGAACTGGTTTTGTTCGGTTACTGCTAATGCAGCTGTCATTATTGCAATTGTTTCTTATTAAAAACACAATTTTTATGGAATACTTGATTTAATTTTTAATGCAAACATAAATTTAGAGAAAAATGGTGAAAATCTCCGAAATTATTGGTTTTAGGCGTAGTATACCTTTAATAACATTTAAAGAGAATACAAAAAGGAACACAACTGAATAATAAAATATAGGGTGTTTCATTTGAAAATGACGAGTTACGGCCATTTGAATTTCATTAAATTTGATTCGTTTTATTTAACACCCTGTATAATAATATGTAAAAGAAAGTATACGTAAACATAGAGTATAATTTATAGTTGTACAGAACTTCCATCACTTTTTTAGGCATGATACCTATTTCAGAAGCTAAATATAAAAACCTTATGGTTCTGAAGAAATTTTGTAGTCCCGAATCTCAAAGATACTATTCTGAATTACCCCATGAATAGCAAAATTCCTGGACATATCTCGCAATTTACTACTCTAATGCCCATATTCATAAACACTCGTAAAGTTTCAAAACGGTTCGTTATAATTTTTGACGAATAGGATCAAACTTGACAAATAAAATTTCGATTTTTCTTTCAATGTCGACTGTTTTTATTGGATAAAAAATATAACGAACCGTTTAAAATTGTTACGAGTGTTTATGAATACGGGCATTATTGTACTATATGCAGTATTTTTGTTATTTTTTATTATATTTATGTGTGTGTAACTTGTAAAAAAGTGTTTTGCTAATTTAAATTTCAGGGAACAGCAGTTATTGCGTTTTGAAACTTAAAATTTAAATATCTCAAAACTACGCGCCTGCAATACTCATTGTATTTTCCCTGTTCCGTTCATTTGCTTGGTGATAGTGCTTTTTGCTGCTCGATCAGTAATGAAAAGGCCATTTGGTATATTAAAAGGGAAATTCAGAAGGCTTAAGATTTTGGATATGGACCTTGTCCATCATATTCCACAAGTCATTTCAGCGTTATGCATAATATAATTATAAAATATGATGGTATAACGAATTCTTCCAGCGACGAAGATGAAGACAATTGTAATTCAAAAAGAGTAACTAATGATACCTACGATCAGCAAGATGATGCGTGCATAAAGCGTAATAATATAACATCCGCAATATAAATTTTTATTTTATGTATTTATATTTTCTTGTAATAAAAAAATTATACAGGTACAAAATCATTATATTTTCAATCTTTAGTATTTATATCAATGCATAAAATTGTAAATATATATATATATATATATATATATATATATATATATATATATATATATATATATATATATATATATATATATATGTATGTATATTTACTTCCTTACGAATAATTTGAATATCCCCGCGCTCAAACGCGAGTCGGGTAAAGTAGTGAACTAAAGGTACGAAGGAGTAGAAGAGTGAGAGAGAGAAGGAATTTAGAAAGAAAATGAAGTCACTGAAGCAGCAGAAGAAAGATTTACGATTGTGAAAATTATTGTAAAAGATAAACAAATAGGGTAAAGAATAAACACTGAATGTAGTTTATTTATTTCAGGTGTGTAAATTAAAACTTGTACATTATATAAATAATTAAAACTTTGTTTATTTCAGAGAAACAATCCTTGTTGGACTTTTACCATTAAATTAAATTCACACTATATATATCACTATGATATCTTACAAACTAAACAAAAAATATCGCTTACATTACTAAAAAAAAAAAAAAAAATACAATTCCAAAAACTTAAAAACTACTTCAGATAAAAACCACAAATATCATTTAAAATGGTAAATACACAAACTAAAACTGGTAAAAATAATGAAACAAAAGTAAGAAACCGAAATATTTAACAATATTATTTCATTTACTTTTCTTTGGAAAATTTTCTAATAATTTTTTCTCTCTTGCTGAATTTCATTTGATTTTGAAATTTCTTCTCGCAATTTGTCAATTTTTTCGTTTTGTTTTTCTTGAACACATATCATTTTGTTAGCCCATTGTGGTACCCGACTAGATTTTCTCTAACAATGATGTTCTAGTAACTGGGTTTTGATGGCAACCATGGTGATGAGAAGTCAATGGAGTTGCCTCTGAGACCAGACCTTCCACCCATAACCGAAATATTAACTGACGAATCAGATGTAAATATTTCCTCAAATTTGTTATAATAATTCCAGGTCTTTGTTCTGTTTCGTCTTGGCTTATTATTATGATCTTTTATGTTGAGGTGTGTTATTTTTTTTCAAATTTCTAAATTTCCGATGTAAATCTTGAGCCGATACTTTATATTCATATTCATGCTCCTTTATGGTACATGCAATTTTCTCCCAGAACTTTTGCTTCTTGTAGCGGTCTCTTAATTTGTCTTTTCTTTGTAAAACTAAATTTAGGAATAATAGAATCATGTTGTCAGTAAATATCTTTTCATTTTCTTCTTCCTTACTATTTTTTTGCGTTGACTGTATCTGGCGATGCAAAATAAATAATTTCTTGTGTTTTAAATACATAAGATATATTGAATGAAGTGAATTATATAATATAAACTTACTGTCTTTATCCACAGCAGTACAATATCCGTGCTCATTTTGCACTACTGTGTTATCTACATTTTTTAAGAATATCTAATTATTATTCATTTTATTTGCTCAATAAAGCAATAGGTACAAACTGTAGACAGATCTGAAATGAGGGATGAATTTATGCGGGTGTTTGATTAAAATGTATTCCCTTGTGTTTGAAATGTATTTGAGTATCAATCTTTCTTCATTTTTTAACAATATACATTTAAAAACGTATATTAGTATTTAAATTCAAAGATTTAGTAAACATAATATTTAAAATATGCTGCCTTTCGTAAAAGTAGCGAAATATTCCTGGCTCCTTTTGCTCCCGAGCAAAAGTAGCAAACGCTCACTTTTCACATGACGTCATTTCCGTTTCGCTCGATTTGCTACCTTATTGACCGCACTTAATATGATATTTGTATCTCCGAGGTCTTTATTTTAACTTCCTTGTTGTTTATATTTGTATTTTGCATATTAAATAGAATATCAAGGGTTTTAACATGAGATAAACCTGAAAAAACCATTTGTAAATAAAATTACCACGTTAACATTAATGATATTACAAAATAACCTCATAAGACGCAAACGCTTTTGCGAGTTGGCATGTCTGATTTATTCAATTTTACCACACACCAAAGTGACATGACGCACTTTGCATAAAACTTTTATTTTATCGTTAGTTTGTTAAATCCAATTTTTAAACAGTGGATCATTCAACCAGTTTTTTCTGAATTTTTGTTTATATCGTTTTTCATTCGCTGCCAGAAGTTCATTCCTTACTTTTCTTTTTTACCTCTCGCTAAGAGAGGTATTGGATTCATGCTAAAATTCGCATATCCAGATTTTATTGAATAAGCACGATTTAAGGTCCCTACAATCCGATTATAACATTTTTAAAATGATGTCTGTGTGTGTGTGTGTATGTGTATATGTGTATGTCTGGATGTTGTAGCCACGATTGCTCAAAAACTATAAGACTTAAAAAATATTTAACTGCAGTTTCCTCAATCTGACATTCCTGGGAAGAGCTGATTAGATTTTGGTAACAATTGAACAACCGGAAGTAGTAGTTTCTTAGAAAAATTATTCTACATATAATTTTTTGGGATTTTTTTTTTTTTAATATTGAAGAACATAAAATTCTCCATCTAATACACTTAAAAATTTTATTATATCTTGCATAGATTTAGAGATAAAGACACTATAATTTATAGAGTACACTTATCGCAGAGGCTAAGGCACTAAGGAAACCAGTTGACAAATTCCAATGTTTATAACATGACACATGTCATTGTCAAATATCAACAGTTTTAGTGACATTCTGATAGCTTTTTCTGGGAAGTATATTTAATTTTTCTTATTGTTTTATTAATTAAATATTTGAAATTATAGGTAAAATTGTGGTAAAATACATATATCCATCAGAAATACCGCCAATCTGGTTAATGAATTGGAACAATCTCTTACATTTAGAAACTTCCTCATACAATGGAAATATATATAATTAGAATTATATGTGTGCAAAAGACATGTTAAATACAATAAAAAACAATATTTGGGTAAAGTTCTGTAATATTTTGTTATAAAACGACGGTTCGAAAGCGAAGTGCAGTACAATACTTATATAGCCTAATATGGAAATGGCGAGAGGTCTTGTGCTGGCCACAACAGATTTTTTCTTTGGGGTTGAAGTGGAACATTTTGAGATCTGCGGAGCCGTTTGGAACTCAAATTCCATAAACACCACTATAATACTTGCTATAGATCACCTAGTGGTGACTAACATATTCTGCACTAAACTATCTTTAGTCTTAGATTCAATATTCAAGCCAAATGTAAATATTATCCTTGCAGGTGATTTTAACATAGACGAAGGTCAGAGATACGAATGCATATGCTTTGTTAACCAATATATTGTTATCCTACACGTTAATTAATATTGTAAATGAACCCATAAGAGAAGACAAAATTCTGGATCATATTTATACAAATCTAAATTTAACAGTTGTTTATGTGCAATCCAAATTCATTTCGGATCACAGAAGTATTCTTCTTAACAGTAATATTTCTGATGCCACACCCAGGCCACAAAAACATAACGAATCTTTAGTAAAGACAATATGGGTAAGTTTCAACAATCACTTAAAAATGCAAACTGGTCGTCCATCTATGAAGTGAGCGATACTAACAAAGCATTTAACCTGTTTCATAATATATTTATGTATCGCTTTAAAACACATTTTCCGATAATTAAAATCAAAAATTATACAGAGAAAGGATGGGTTACCAATGAAATTAAAGTCTAAAGTCATAAATAGAAAACCGCATATCAGCTCCAGAAGCAATATGCAGAACTACGGGACTATTATATTATTCTTAAAAAAATACACTGCTCTATTAAAAACTTCTAAACAATTATATTATTAAAATATAATCTGTAATTCTGAAAATCCGGCCAAAAGTGCTTGGTCCGTAATTAACAACACGAACAATAATTCATTAAATGAAAATATTAACATTATTAACAATGGTCATGTTTTAGTAAATCCGAATATGTAGCAGAAAGTTTCCACAATTTTTTCAGGGATGCACCATTAGACATTCTGAAACAAATTTCGAATAATGACTCATTGTCAAACTCAACACAAAATTTTCAACAAAACAACATACATAACTTTTTTCTGGCTCCTTTTTGTGAACCGGAAATCCTGTCAGTACTAAAAAATTAATTAAAAAACAAATACTCATCAGGGCCGGACGAGATCCCGAGTTTTCTAATAAGGAAAGCTTCTTCTGTAATATGTCAACCACTAACTTAATAAATCTCTCATTTGAAAGTGGTGAATTTCCACAACAATTAAAAATAAACAAAATCGTCCCGGTTAACAAAAAAGGGGACAAAAATGTGATAAATAATTACAGACCAATAGCTATGTCATCTATCTTTTCAAAAATATATGAGTATTGCTTTCTGATAAGATTAGACGAGTTCTTACGGAAAAAAAATATCTTCTAAACAATGGATGCAATACATCTTTATGAAAAAATAATTTCTTCACTACAAAATAATGAATGGCCTGTAGGCCTCTTTTGTGACATGAGCAAAGCTTTTGATTGTATAAACCATAAGCGTCTACTGGATAAATTAGAGAGCATTGTCATTCGCGGTACTCCTTTGAATTGGCTACGGAGTATTCTGCATGACAGAATATCTCTCTTAAATATTTTTGCGACTCCTCTAAAACACAAAAGTACACAAACTTTAGTACTTTGGTTACAAATGTTGGCGTGCCCCAAGGGGCAGTACTTGCTCCGACTCTATTTATTCTGTATACTAATGAGATTACAAAAGTACTGGACAAAGATGTCACAGTATCACTATATGCGGACGATAGATCATTTGTTGTATCAGATGAAAACAGCGGGAAACTCCTCGAAAATTGTAATAATTGTCTGCAGTAGTTCTCAAAATGGGGCAACGATAACTTTTTACATTAAAAATGAAACAAAAATAACTTATGTACAATTCCATAATTATCAAAATAGAAATGTTCCGTAGTTGAACATTTCCATTTTTGAAAATCCATTGCAAAAATCAAGAGGTATTTATTGTACAAAAAAAGAACTATACAATGTATTATCAATGTAAAACAAACTGTTAGTTGCAGAGATTTATTTAAAAGTCTTGGTATCCTTCCTCTCTACTGTATATTTATACTTGACATATGTAAATTTATATATCGCAGCAAACTCAAGTTTTTCTCTAATAGTGATATTCATACATTCAGCACAAGACAAAAAGACCATTACCGAAAACCCTTTTGTAAAACGAATATAGCTAAAAATGCTCCTCATATCGTTGGACTGCACATATATAACTGTCTTCCTTCATATATTAAAAAAGAGAGCACATTTAACTCATTCAAAATTATTCTTAAACAATATTTACAGACCCATTGCTTTTACAATTTAAATGAATCTTATGATATATGATTGTAAAAACATACGATATTCTCCATTTAATTCTTGACTTGTCCTATACTTGTAAAAAAGTCACATGGAATAAATCTTATTTTATTTATTTATTTATTTATTTAACTGGTACGAGTGGCATTGGCAGGCCATTCTACTGTATTAGAAGTATCGGAAGCATTGCTATTACCCTTCATGTCTATTCCTATTCTATACTCCACTCCAATCTCTACAACATGCAACGTTCTAGAATAAAATTATAATAACTAATAACCGCAGATTCCTTAACTACTTTCTTTGTTAATTGCCCAAATACTCACCTATCTGAGAATAATTTCACAAATTACGGTTTAACTTATTTGAGTTTTAACTAGACTTGACAAGTCTCTGGTCTGAGGTTGCGCCGACAAGAAAATAAAAACAGGGAAACAACTTGAAGCGAGCTGCGATGTTAGTAACAACCTGCGCAATGCGCTGAATCATATGTCGTATACTTTGCGCTTATGAAAATAGAATAACGATGGCAGCACAAGATAATTTTCTTAAACGCGGGTTTTGAAAAATTGACATACATTTTTAAAATAATTTAGAATCTGAAATTATCCCTAAATTTTATAAAATATCCCTAAATCCCTAAACAGTGTTAAAAATCCCTAGTTCTATGGATAAAATCTCTAATATGGCAACACTGCCACCAGCGACGGGAATTCCATGATATGACATATACTGGTCGAAATGGTGTACTCCACTCATTCCTTGATTGTAGTTGTATACAGAAACTAGACAACGGATATGTTCTTTTTCACCCTTTTTATTTATCCGTGATATTGTGGTAAGAGATGATGGATCATGGAATGAACTTACCTAAATTACACTTTTTAGCTCTATCTTTCCATTTACAAATCGACCAGTAAAGCCTAATGCTAGGCTCTGTTTGTGTGATACGATGAAGTGGCATCTCGCTGAGCAAAGCAGTGAAGATGTCCCCATGGTTATTTCTGTCGTGGTCTCCAAATTCAAAGCTTCGCGCGTTGAAGTCACCCATTATCACACATTTTCCCAGTCGGCTGGCGAATTGGAAGATCTCTTCCGGAAAACGTGCTGCAGGCCAGACGTAGACTGAAAATACTTGAATTGTTCCAATGTTTGAGTCGTGATTTCCGCTGCTACCATGTTGGAGTCGTGCAGTTCTTGTGGCAGTTCCAGCAGCCTGCTTGGAATTGTTGAGTGGACAAGTAGAGCTGCTCCACCGTGTGTGTCGTTGTCCCGATCTTTTGTGTATACTGTCGCCTTCAGTGAACTTGATGGTTTGGTTCTTGTTTCAGTTAGACCCGCAATCGTCGAGGATGTCTCGCGGATCAAATTTTCCACCAGGAGCCGCTTATTGGAGTAACTGGTGACGTTTACTGTTGCCAATCTACATTCTGATTGTTTTGCCATTAAATGGTACTGCACGATCTGCTGACCTGGAGAGTGGTACGCAGGTCACATGGATTCTGCTTCCTGCGTATGGCACAGACAAGTGTGTCTGGAAAATGGATGCTGCAAGGTTTTTCAAAACTGCACTCATGCGGTCTCGTTCGTAGAACATGCAGGATGTCTGTTGTAATGAAACGGAGGGTCTCATTTATGGATGGAGCTTCGGATTCGTCTTTGATGTCTTCTGGCGGCGCTATGTCGGGTCGGACATCTCATATTGGAAACTGAATGATTACCCTTGCAGAGCTTGCAGGCTGGCTTCTCCAAGTCAGCGGTGCACTGCACTTCGTGGTGCGGGCCGGCACAAACTCGGCAAGCGATGGCGTTGTGACACCGACCAGGCTGGTGGAATTCTTGGCATTTGGTGCACTGGATTGGTTGTGGTTTTGGTGCGTGAGACGGCACCACACTGTAGATGTACTCCCACAACAGGAGCCCTCTCGCAAGTAGAAAGTTTTGCGTTTTCTGCGACTCGGTGAGCGCGTTTCTTTACCGCATGCTGCTCTGGATCGGATTCTCCAGATATCTACAAATGAGAAACGGGCGGCTTGCATTTCTTCTTTGATGTCTACGATTGGAATCTCCACGCCGACGTCGGTTACGACGCAGGAGAATCTTGGCTTCTTTACCGGGGCTGTTTTGTTTGGACGTTGTAGTTCTTTGATGACAACTTCGGTGCCGATCATGAGCTTTTAAACATGATCGCGTCGGACTTAGTTGACCACACGTCCTCTAGTTGAAGGTCTCGGAATCTTCATAGATATGGCGCCAGACCCTTTGGCGAGTTGTATTGTTTCGGTAAACCGGTGATTTGAATTAACTTTATCGTTTGTGCGGATGCCGATATTGGTATTGGAGTCGACGTCTCTGGGAGCGGACTCTCTGGTGAGTCTGGTAGCGGAGTTGGTACCCGTGAGCTCCGACGTGATGAGGTAGGTGCACCAAGCGACGATATAGACGACCGCCTATATGACCCCGTTGTGCGCTCCAATTTGGAAGGAGGGCGTTGGCTGCGGCTTTCATCCCCACTCGAATATGCTTCGAAGTAGAATGACTCCTTGACATAACGGCAGGTGATGCGACGCAGTCTTTTATGGGAGACCAATTAGAAATCCATTTGCATGGAGTCGTTGGCGATGATGTTGCGGTCCATGGTGTTGGCGAGGTATCACTGCAGCATTAACCAACCATTGTATCCCTGTGAAGAAGGCCCGATAGTGACTCCTGGGGGTTGCACTATCCTTGAAACCAACGGTTAGTAAAAACACTATTAAAATTTGAAGTCGAGCCAACCGTTACACCCTTGTGTGGCGGGCACGATAGCGAATCCCGGGGATTGCGCTAACCCTTATGTTAGCGGTTAGCAATCAAAATTGCTAATGATAAAAAATATCCCACTGGAAGATGCAGGTATACGAACTGTTTAGAAAAGCAGAACATACAAATTCAACTCTATTCCTTTTTGATGGGCATATTTATTTGACTCCAAGACATTTTTTTCTAAAAAGTCATCGTCTAAGAACTGGCTAAATATTTATAATGGTTGTTCAAGATTTACTGTGAAACAAGGTCCCAAATTTTCGGTTAAAGTTCTAGCTATTATACTTGAGGGGTATACATGGACTTTCTGTAAACTTGTACGAATTAGCCTATGTTTGATTTTTTGTAGATCCATTTTCATCCTGTTCATTATCAGATTGTTCTTCATCGGAACTGTCGAGGTTATAATATACGCTACCAAGTCCCACTGTAAGCAAATTGGAAGAGTCGTCATGGTAATCAGGATCGCGAACTGAATCATCACAGTCAAAATAATCAGTATCAGAATTGTTAGCATTTACATCAGAAGTAGTTGATCTCTATCTCAACGGTCTGTTACTTTTGTCGAAGGTGCAGCTAGATGTTGCAGATATACTTGCAGACACAGCAACAACAGCTTCGTCTTCTGCATCACTGTCGCCTCCAATATCGGAATCGAAAGCTTGTTCGTCGCTTATTCCTGCTATCCAAAAAGTTATAAACTTCAGCGGACGAAGTATTATCTAAATTTATCGTATTTGCACACATATCCTGTAAAAAATTAGAGCATTCTAATAGCAACTTGCGAATTAACGACAAAATTATAAACAAATGTACAAGTGACAGAGCGCAACATTACCAATAATTAATATTATTTCGAGAGGTAGCACTCCAAGAGCAAAATAGTAAATATTTTCCAAGCGCAAATAACTCATCAAAAGTTTTCTTTTCATATAGATAAAACAAATGTATGTCAGTCATATTTGCATGTGAACTACCTTCTAACAAGTTGCTGTGATTTAGAAAAAAATACGTAAGTAAACTATAAGCTATACATAAAAAATTTGTACGGTAACTTACCTAAAACCTTGTCATTGTCCTCTAATGTCGCTTACTTTTTAATTATATTATTTATTCAAAAAACATTGATATAAAAAATAAGAATATCTCTAGTTACATGAAATTCTAGAGGCCCAGACACTGGACTGTTAAGGCCGTGTGACACGATGATTAAAATGGTGCTTATTTAAATGCAATATTTAATACTTGTATTTTTAAGTTTTAAATTCAATACTACTGTATGATATCAGATATAAAAACTTGTACTGAATATAAGTAATGCGCAAGCGCATTTTTAAGTTGTGCCAATTTTGACGTTTGTCAGTATGATTTAAATTGATACTGAAAACTGAAATGGATCGCAGAGTGCAATTACTGGGAGCCTTAGCAGGCTGTTTGTATGTTAAAAGGAAAAGAAAACGAACAACTGTGCGAAAAGTATGGTCCAAAAAATGGTTGCAAAGAAGAAATTCAGGAATGGGTATCCTTAATTTGACGAACAATTTCAATGTAGAATACTAAGGCCCTAACTTTAAAATTGTGCAAATCTCCACTATTTATTTTATTTATAAGTCAGGATTTTTAAATAAAGCGTCTATCTTCCCTCCAAAATACATATCATCTAAACTTTTATAGTTATTTGGATTATTTTGATTAATTTCTGCAAAATAATTATTATCTATAACATTTTTTTAAATAAAACATGTAAGAAAATGTTTTAATAGAGCAGTCATTTTAGAAAGTAAAACGGTTATTTTAGGCTTTTCTGAGTGGAATTCCATATTTAGAATAGTAATTTGTTTGTAAATTATATTCCAGAAATTGGAGATATATTTTGTAGATCGGATTTTGTAATGCACCTAAAATATTTTTAGCAGTTTGTAAATCATCTTCAATAGCAGCTCTTTGAAAGTATAGATTTAGGGAATTCCAATGTTCAAGTACTCTGCTGCAAACAGCCTAAAAAATAAATGAGTTACTTCTGCTATTACTAATTAAAATGATTAAGTTACGTACTTTCAGTGATAACCATCTGGTTTGTCTTGGATAAAGCATTTTTGTTGGATTTTCCTCATCAAATACTTGGCATTCTTTTAGCTCAAGACTCCTTTTTGTACTATGTGCAAAATGTACATATATATCCCTCATGAATTGCTCTATGGTACTAGGTAGTTTCTTACAAGCATAAGATGCAGCTAAATGAAGTGAATGGCACCTGCAACCCTGTGTGACTATTCCAGGGAATATTTCGGAAAGTTTTTGCTTTAAACCATTAATATCACCCATCATGACGTTCGCATTATCTGCTCCGAATCCAATTATGTTCGAATATGGTATTTTATTTTCATCCAGATATTGTTGGATAGAATTAAATAAAGAAGCTGCTGTTGCATCTTCTACTTCAATTAGAGTAACAAATCTATCCTTAACTACACTCTCATCACTGTCATAAAATCTAGCTAACACAACTAAACTTTTTTGACAACCAACATCTGTAATTTCATCCACAATTAATGAAAATTTTTCTTTCTTTAGCTTTTCAATTATGAAACCTTTAGTAAATGGTGCTAATACATGTAGTGCCAGTTGTGTTGCTTTTTTTCTTTTCAGTTTAAGATTTTTAACTACAATATCATCTGGGAATAAGTTTTAAAAATTCTGTCAAATTGTCAGCAAGACTGAACGGTAAGTTTTGTGAACATAAAAATGACACAATTTGCATTTCAAACTCTCTAATTCTATCTTTTAAAGGTTTAACAATTTCTTTAAACACTTCCTTCAATTGGGGTGTTTTTTTGGCAGAATTATGAAGTCGTAAGTTTCCTTCCATGTATCCCTAAATTTCTGTTTATAAATTTTCTTCTTCTTTACAACAGTCGGTTTTACTTCCTCTTCCTCATCTTCACATTCTTCCTCAATATCAGTGAATAAATTTGATGTTCTTATTGGAGTTACTTTAGTTGTTGTTACTGTAGTTAAAGATGTAAAATTAAGAGTAGTGTTAGTGCTTGAATTTGTGCCCGAGGTCACAACACTCAACGTTGTTGTCGAAAGAGTGTTCGTCTTACTAAGTTTAATTAAGAACCTGTAGGCAATACATAGGTGCATAGTAATATTAATTTGCTAAATATATATTAACACACACTTACTTGTCCATTTCTAAATAAATTTAGATTGCACTAATTATTATGGTAAAAACGCTCTGTGGTATTGCACGCTTTGAGCTTGATATGTGCTGAAGTGAGATTCAGAGTGTGCAGTAGTGCAGTAGTAATGACAAAGTTATTCTTTAAATCATGTATTTAATAATAAACATTACAAAAATTATATGGCAATTTTTATGACATATATTCAATTGATTATTCAATATTAAAATTGTTACCTAGTAACAGATACGTGTAGTGCACATTTAAATTTCATAGATTGCTATTTTCAACACTCCTCCTCAATCTGACAATTTAAATTTGCCTAATAATAAATAAATTTACAATTTTATATTTTACGTTGTATCAATCCTAAACTATGCCTGAGTCTTTCAAATATTGATTTACTCAGTCCTTTGTTAAAAATATCAGCCTTCTGCTTTTCGTCGATATGTTTCAATCTGCTGTGTTGCCATCTCTGTAGTAGGTGAATACAGGCTTGGTTATCTTCCCAGATTGTCACTGGTTTAAAGTCTGTTCGCTCCTAGCTGAAACAAGCCGATATTTTATTACCCCAATAGATATTACCACAAACAAATAGAAAATCCTCAGGTAGTGTGGAACAGGGACGTATTCGAAAACTGCATAAATAAGGGAAAATGTCATTATTACAAGTATACAGTTATACTCGTCATAAAATAATCAAATAATGGCAACTTTCCTTCACACTTTTTACAGGCTTAGGACTGTCAGGGAAATTTATACTAATTTTTTTTTTTGCTATACATTTCGCTGGCGTGTTTAAAAGTTGCAGGTGAGCAGTAGTTGTCATTATTTACAAATAGCTAACTGTCCCTTTGTCATAATTTATATTTTCTTAAGAACTGTCATCTTCATCCAAAAGAGACGTTTTTGTCGTAATCGAAGTTCTTTTCAGAGCATTCGTTTCACCCACTTCTACAAAATGATTATACACATTTAATATAACTTGCTGCGTTTGTTCGTTGATAAAATATTTAAAACAATTTGTGTCTTCATCACTTTGCACAACGTCGGCATCGGTGTCACAGGTATTGACTTCGGCACTAACACTGGCAGAAGCATTGTCGATATCCCAGGGCCTCCACATTTCCATATTTAAAATTTCACTTACAACCGCTGCTAACTAATGTTACATGTAAACTGAGTTAAGACGAAAGAAAACCGGGATTATAAAGGAACGAAATTCAATCAAGGGTGACTTAAATGAATAGTAGATTAAATAATTCCTAGAAATTATGACGATGGCCAAACCCGAAAACAATGTCATTAACCGAAAACGTCATTCCAGGTAATTCTTAATTATACCTATTCAATGATAATACCTAGCTGTAAATACATTTCAAAATAATTTCAAAAAATTCTCTTAAAAATTTACAAACGCATATATCAAAACGAACTGAATACAATCCTTGTTCAACACTCCATTTATAACTGACCGCCGTTTGATGAACAAAGGCTCAAGAAAGTGGTTTATGGTTTGTGGTAATAACTATTGGGGTAATAAATTATCGGCTTGTTTCAGCTAGGAGCGAACAGACTATACCACAAGCGATCCCCAGTTCCTGTAGAAGTCCTTTGAGCCAAACAAACTCTGTTCCAGCAGTGGCAAGAGCCACATACTCTGCTTCTGTTGACGATAGTGTGGCTGTAGACTGTTTCTTGGTTGTCCAGCTAACTTCGAAGAGAAAACCAGAAATTGATTTACGGTCTTTTTCACCTGCCCAATCAGAATCTGCATAGCCGACTAATGGGATTGAATGGCCCTTCGGGTAAAACAATCCAATAACCTTGGTTTCTTGGATATATCTCAGGATTCATTTCAAACCTATCCACTGAGCTTCCGTAGCATTACTTTGAAATCTGATGAAGAAGTTTACCGATGCGCTCAAGTCTGGTCTTGTGGTCAGCATGACGTACATCAGGCACCCTACAAGTACCCTGTACGGTGTACTTTCAATTATACATGTTGAATTAGTGTCTGAAGGTGGCTTTGGGTCCATCGGTGTTTTACTTCCTTTACACTCTTCCATGTTGAAGTATTCTAATAGTTTTTGTAGATACATTTCGTTGCCTGAGCATCATTCCACGTCTTGTCCTTTCTATTTTTATTCCAAGAAAATTACGAAGAGTTCCAAGATCTTTCATTCGAAATTGTTGTTCCAGGGGTATTTTAGTCTCATTTAGCAAAATTTCATTATTACTTGTCATAAATATGTCATCTACGTAAAGTATGAGGTAGATTTTCGATCCTCCAGAAGATTTCTGATATAAGCATTTGTCATAATGAGATTGACAAAATCCAAGTTTTTTGATATATCAAATTTTAAATTCCCAGCACGAGGGGCTTGTTTTAGACTATAAAGCGATTTCTTGAGTTTGCATACCAAATTGGAATTACCTGTGAAACCTTCAGGCAGTTTCATGTAGATTTCCTCTCTTAAGTCGCCATGGAGAAATCTATTTTTGATGTCCATTTGTTTAGTCTTGAGATCTTGATTATTTATGACAGCTAGAAGTGTTCTCAAAGTGGTCATCCTAGCTACTGGAGCGTAAACTTCATCATAGTCGAACCCTTTTTGCTGTGAACATCATTTAGCAACTAATCTCGCTTTATATTTTACTTTTCCGCTTCCGTCTTGTTTAATCTTGAATACCCATTTGCTATTTATAGCTTTCTTTTCTGTTGGTAGTTTGCTTATAGTCCAGGTATTATTTTCCTTCAGTTCTGATATTTCTTCTTGTACTGCAGCATACCACTCATTAGAATCATCACGGCCTTCTATTTCTTTATATGTGCTAGGAACATTATTGACGAATGTTTCAGCGTTTAAAGCCAGAACTACGTAATCTTGCAAATATTTTGGTGTTGATTTTATCCTGGTACTTCTTGTTACTTCTACACTTTCGTTATCTCTTTCCGCTGAATCTTGAGTTTCATCATTTTGAACTTCATTTATTGTTTTCTTTTCGTGTTCTTTTTCTTGAAAATCTTCTTTTTGGTCGTTTTCTGCTCCTTTTTCAGATATTCCAGATATCTCTCTGTGATCATAGAAATCCGGTGTGTAATCACTTGATTGGATTATTTGTGAACTTTCATCGAAAATAACATCTCTTCCTGAAAATACTTTGTTCTTTTCGGGGGACCAGAGACGATATCCGTTGTTGCAATATCCAAGCATATAACATTCTTTAGTTCTAGAATTGAACTTTCCTCCAACGAGTGTTTTTGGTATATGCAGATATGCTTTGCAACCAAAAACTTTCAGTTTCCTCAAATCTGGTTTCATTCCGTACCACTCTTCTGCCGGGACTTTATCTTTAAGCGCATTGGTTGGGCACCTATTTATTAGATAAACTGCTGCCAGAACTGCTTCTGTCCACATTTGTTTCCGTAATTTTGATTCTAGCAGCATACATCGAGCTTTTTCGGTAATCGTCCTATTCATTCTCTCCGTAACACCATTTTGTTGTGGAGTATGACGAATTGTAAATTCATATTGAATGCCGCGTTCTTCGAAGTAATTTTTCATTTTATTTGATAAATATTCGCGTCCATTGTCGCATCTGAATCTTGTGATTTTTAAAATGAAATGTGTTGTAGCCATTGCTTCATAAATTTTAAAATAACGAAATACTTCATGTTTGCCTTTTAATGAATAGGCCACAGTGAAATGGGTATAGTCGTCTATGAAGGTAAGTATGTATTTCTTCTTATCATAGGATTCTGGAGTAACTGGATCAAACAAATCACTGTGAACTAGTTGAAGAGGTCTTCTAGCACGAGAACGTTCTTGTTGATGTGGTAACTTCATTTGTTTTCCTTTTACACATGTTGGGCATATTTGAGTTTCATTTTCCGAAAAATTCGTATCTAAACCGTTAACCATCTTGTTCAGTTTCTGTAATGAACTTATTCCAATATGTCCTAGCCGTCTGAGCCACAGCTCTGCCTCTTTTGTTATTTCACATATATTGACATAATCTTCTTTCAATATAAATTGAAGTTCATATAATTTGCATTTTCTATGGGCTACTGCAATTATTTTGTTATTTTTATAAATAATTCTTTTTCCACATTCAAATATAACTAAAAAGCCGTTTCTTTCTAAAATTGAAACTGACAGTAAATTAAATAATAGGCCAGGTACATAAAGAACATCGTTGATTTTTATGTTCTTTGCACTACCATTCATAAATGATTTTACATAAATGTCTCCAATTTTCTTTGCTGTCATAGATGAACCCGTTTTAGCACTTTTTATATAAATTGGTTGTTTAAGTTCTCTTCCATTCAGTAAATATTTGTCAGAACTTACCAAATGTTCGGATGCACCTGAATCTAGGTACCAATTTACTGGTCTTTAAACTTTAACTCGCAAGATAATGTATTACTCTGATTAAAACTCGATTTCTGGACTGACATTATCTTTATTGAAAACACAAAATTGTTTCACAACGTTTCGGATGCTAAATTCTGCTTCCGTCATCAGGTGAACTGATACTAATTTACATCTGTGTAATAGGAAGAATTTATACTATGCGGGGGTCATGCGTGAATGGCTCTTCGGGCGTATCGTTTCGTTGGTTGGTTGGTGGTGTTGTAACTGGTTGCTGATAGGTCGGCTGCTTTTCTGTCGTAATCTTCAGTGAATCTGGAAACAGTTTGGAAACAGCTTATTATTATTTAGTATTCAGTGCTAGAAATCTAAAAGAGGTACTAGAGTACTAGAAATTATTTGTGAGTACTATATCTAGTACAATTGTACTAGATGGAACATCCCTGATATCAATGTACTCGTTCTCGTTATAAGAAGTAGGTACAAACGTTTGAGGTTAAGTTAAACGTAAACAAAACACAAAACTTACAACTTGCACTTGAAACTTAATGCGCATCTTTTCTGCGCAGATTCAGTACGAGAAAATAGAAAAGTTTCTAATTTCTCGCATGAAAATAAGTATTGATTTTAATATTGTGTATTACACGACACTTAATACACAAACTTATTTAATCATCGTGTCACACCGCCTCTAAGGAGCACTTTTCATGTTATACGCGTTAAATTTGAAATGTGGCATATTGTAAGACCCCTTAGCATTTAGGCATGCTCGTAGATGCTATAAGGTTGAAAGTCGCGTATAGTTTCATTTGAATACAGATAAAAATATATTTATTATTGACAAAGTTTGGTTTCACGAATTTAAATTATTTGTTTAATGCGTGTGAAAACGGTTGGCACTCAAGCGCCATCTGCTATTTTCTTCCGAGAAATGAAGTATAGAATTCAGGTACAAAAAAAAGTATTCTAGTTATTGTTTAGAAGCATTTCTACTAATTTTAACTTTTCTTTGTGTCCTCTCACGCGCTGCTTCCTTTTCCTGATGAATTTTATACAGCATTTGACTAATATAATTTTAGATTCTTCATTTTTTGTTGTTTTTTACCTCCCGCTACCCCAGGTAAGGGAGGTATAGGGATCGTGCTAAAAATCATATACAGAGATTTTTAGGGCTAGGACTTCGAACTGGGTATTTAGTTATATGGGAAATAACCACTCACCCGGACCAAATGGAATACGGGTCGGAACCGATTTTTCTCCCAAAAAGACCCATAAGAACCACAGACCCATATTACCCGTAATGGTATCTGTCTTATAAATCGAGATATGTTTTACTTGTCTTATTATTGTACAAATTACTAATTTATCTTTTAAAACTAATTGTATTACCTATGTGAAGTGATTAATCAAATAAATTAACTTAATTAAATAAAATTATTTTTCAACGGTATGATTATTTAAACAGATAGCAACGTAATAATACGTCTTACGGGTGATATGGTTCTTACGGGTAATATGGGTGTGGTTCTTACGGGTAATACGGTCTTATGGGTGAAGAATCGGTTCCGACCCGAATTCACTGAAATACGGGTGGGCGGGTGGTCATATGGATCCACTGGTATTCCGAGCACTAGAGATTTTAGTGAATAAGCACATTTTGATGTCCCCAGAACCTGATTTTAACATTTGTACAATGTTGTCTGTGCGTATGTATGTATGTATGTATGTATGTGTGTGTGTGTGTGTGTGTGTGTGTGTGTGTGTGTGTGGATCCTGTGGACACGATTACTCAAATACTATCAATTAGAAAATTTTGTAATTTTGTATACCCATTCTACACTAATGTGGGAAAAGCTCATTAGTTTTTAGTGTATATCGGATAACCGGAAGTATAACTTATACAAGTTTTTAACAGTTTTTCTTGAAACAAATACATTGAATATAATTTTTCTGTAACTTTTACTAATGATAATGAAATATAATGGTACAATCTTCAATTCAACGATAATAGCATTTAGTAAATAACTCTAAATAACTTTAAATATAAATTTATAATATAATATATAACTTTAAATATGAATTTATGATATAATTTATTTTCATTTTGCCTATGCCTCAAACAAAAACTAAATTTCAGTAACAATTTTGACATATTTAAACAAATGTCACTGTCAGGAAGTAATTACATTAAAATTAATAATGAAACCGTGTTAAGAAGAATGCAGTAATAATATATGTATTTGAATCTAATAAAATTAAGGTTTGTAAAAATAATATATTTTCAATCATATATAAATATTTTGCCTTACACCCGTGAAGGTAGAAAGGTGCAGAATTAAGTAAGTGAGTATAAATATTAGAAGTACTATTGATTTGCTTCATTGTCTTCTAGAATACGAATTTGAAAAGATGCGAGTACTATTTTGATTTTTGTTAAGTGTTTCTATTAGTTTTGTCAATATTTCTGAAATTTATTTTGTGTATGATATATTTGTTAAATGTAAAATAAAAATTGTTATTAGTGAATGTAAACATAATGGTTGCTTTTTTTATACTGCATGGTTAAATACCCAGCTGGAGGATATGGGCTGACCACATCAGATTTTTTCTTTATAATTTTTGCTTTCTCAATAATTTTATTTTTTTAAATTTCCCCGACTCCCATCAATAATTCGGGTTCAATACTGTCGTCCTTTGCTTTTATTTTATTTAATTCTTCTTCATACTCTGGATCTGTTCTGTCTGCCCCAGACTGGTGATTTTCTTTATTAATTTTTGATTTTCTTTTTAAAACTGTCTTAAATCTATTTTCGTATTGAGCGGGTGTTCTCTTTTGTTTTAAAATTTCAAGTATATTTTTGGATATCTGAATCCACACACTTTTTTATTTTTAAACCTTTTAAATGGGCCAATCTGGTCTATATATTGTTCATACCAAGTAATAATTTCGTGGTCGGGATCTCCCCATTCAATAACATCTATAAAATTCACATTGAATTAATATGCATAATAATACTTTATCAATGAAGAAGAAATACCTGATTTTGTATTTACGTTTGATTTTTCCATTGGCGTTGAATTATCTTTGGAGTTTTTGGCAGCAATCAGCCCACTTTCAATTAAAAATTCCTCTTGTACATGTGACATATTTCACCTGTAATCATACATAAATATTAGAAGTACTATTGATTTGCTACATTGTGTTTCAGGGTATAGCTCTGAAAAGACTTCGTATAAAAATGAGAGTACTATTTTGATTTTTGTTACGTTTTTCTATTAGTTTTGTCAATATTTGTGGAATTTATTTTGTGTATGTTATATTTGTTAAATGTAAAATAAAAATTGTTATGTGTGAATATAAAAATATTTGAACATAATGATTACTTGATGCGTGGTTTAATACCTAGCGGGAGGTTATGGGCTGGCTACACCAGATATATATATATATTTATTTATTTGTTCGACGTGAAAATGTAGACGAATCAAACCATGTCCATGTGGTGTGCGATGTCCATGAAGTGATTTATAATGCAGATCTTAAAATTATAAAAGGAAAAGTGCATACCAGTTTTAAAGAGAAATATTATAATGTTGAGGTTCATGTTGGAAACATAAATTTTATCGTATTTGTATTATTTTGAATTTCACATATTTGTTTAAATGAAGACAAATCCATTGAAAGCGATTCGCGTGCATGTCCTAGACAGAGGTAAATTTCGTTGCCATCACATGGCTGCGTTAGAAAGAAAACAACTGATACTAGAGTGCAAACAGTTGAAGATTTATATCCTTTTTCACCACATAGATCCACTGAACGCGCAGTTTCCGAGGAAGATGTTGAAGAATTAAGAAACGAATTATCCAAATTTGGAAGAGCAGTGGGTTTTAATAATTGTGGAGTTGCGAGTCACTTTCTTGCCAGTGATTTAATTCTGAGCAAGAAAGGTTTTTGAATTGCCGAACTCTTACCAGCAGGCGTCAATTTAAATATACCACCATTTTTAATGACACTACAGTTTACGGCGGAACAAATTCAGATAACAAGAAATAATATTGCGAAGGAAAAATACACGTAGAAAAGGCCATAGGAAGAATTAATACTTTTCAGATATTACACATGATTCCTTTTTTTGATGCCCACTTAAGTAGAAATATTTTACAATGAATAAAATATGTAATCGAATTTTTCTAAATATATTTACAAAAATTCGAATACATATTACATACAGGTTGTTTCAACAGTGTAAATTTTTTTAAGGGTATATAGTACTAACCAAATTGAGTAAAAAAGGTTTAATCTACATGGGTCCGATCTTCAATAGTTTCCGAGATATGAGCAGACTTTAATTAAATAAGACATTTTGTTTACCTGTCAGAGATCATCTTAGATATGCTTTTGTTTAAAAAAATCAAATAATTGTTAAAAGTTAAATGTTGTGGCGACCTTGGCCAATATTTAATTTTCATATAACTTCGTAACTATTACAAATTGAGAAAAATGTTTCACATAAAATTTTATTATTTTTTTTATAGTCTATTTACTGACATAGACAAAATTTTGTTCGATCACTACCATTGTCAATTTTTCTTCGATTGTTCATTTATGTCGGAAACAGTAGAAGATCAAACCTATGTTTATTAAGCTTTTTTCACTAATTTATATCAGTAACATATGCCTTTAATTTTTTTTACACTTTTTTGAAACAACCTGTATATGTACACAGGTTGTTAATGAAAACGTGTTACAAATTTATAGGGTACATTAAGCATGCAAAATATACTTACTTTTAGTAATAAACTCATAAAATAGTAATTATTTTTCTTAATTTGTACTTTTTTAACTTCTCAAATTTTGCATACCTAACATACTTCTTTTATTTTCCATGTCCAATATTTTTCAATTGCATTTTTTACCTCCCGTACCCTAGGTAAGGGAGGTATAGGGATCGTGCTAAAAATCACATATAGAGATTTTAGTGAATAAGCACGTTTTGATGTCCCCAGAATCCGATTTTATCATTTTTACAATGATGTCTGTAGGTATGTATGTGTGTGAGTCTGTGTGTGTGTGTGTGTGTGTGTCTGTGTGTGTGTGTGTGTGGATCGTGTGGACACGATTACTCAAATACTATCAATCAGAAAATTTTGAAATTTTGTATATCCATTCTATACTAATGTGGGAAGAGCTCATTAGTTTTTAGTGTATATCGGATAACCGGAAGTATCATTTATACAAGCTTTTAACAGTTTTTCTTGTAAAAAAGTCATTGAATATAATTTTTTAGCAACTTTTACCAATACAAATTAAATATAATGGCACAATCTTCAATTCTACGATAAGCATTTAGTAAATAACTTGAAATAACTTTAAATATTGAATTATAAAATAATTTATTTTTGTACATCACTTTGCCTCTGCGTCAAACAAAAACAATACTTTAATAACAAATTTGACATATTTAAATAAATGTCAGTCACGAAGCGATTACATTAAAAGTAATAATGAAACCGTGTTAAGAAGAATTGTAATGAAATTAAGGTTTGTAAAAATAATATATTTTCCATCATAAATATTAGATATACAAGATAATTCGATTTAAGTTTGATGTTTGCAGCATTATATATCAAACACCTCTCAATAAAAACGTGATTCCAAAGTGTGAAATAATAGTTTGCAACTACACATTTACGAAATGGATCATGTACGGCGAAGAATTTACACAGATTGCGTTTTAGAGCATAATGAAGTTGGTGCTGATTTTGACAATAATGTGTGTGTGACTATTTTTCTTTAAAATATATTAATGATCCAAAACTTCGCAAAGTTGGTATTTGCTCACAGAATTTTTCAGGAAAAATATAATAAAATATAATCCAAAATTTCGTATTACAAACTTTTCTATTTATTGGAACAAAGTAGATTTTGTATACAAACAATCAATCGGAAGTGATATCTTACTTAAAGCTCATTGCTATTTTAAACATGGAATTGGCGGGAGGTCATGTGCTGGCCACATCAGATTTTTTATATTATAAATTGATTATATTGCAAAATATTATTACAGTGTTATAAAATTAGATTTGTAAGAAACAATTTTTAATTCTAAAAAAGTTTTTATTAACACTTGACACACAATAAACTCTTTCAAGATGCAGTTAAGAAACTGGAAGCCTACTTTCAGGTTTTGTAATTACCAGTACATTTTGACGTCATCACTTTCGGAGTCAATAAGTAAAGTAGAAAAAAAAAAAATTTTAAATGGTATGGACCAATACAAAGAATTTTTTTCAAAGAATACAATAATGTATTAACAAAAAAATGCATACATATTTTGAGCAGTATGATAAATAAGAGTACGAAAATAATGTATCACAAAATTCAGAATAAAATTCTCTATCGAATAATTAATTAAAAAATATATGGTCCCATGTAAAATAACGAATTTGAGAACAGTATAATATTACAGAGATTTATTTCATAACAAAGTAATAGATCATTTACATATAGACGGCGCTGTGGTCAAAGTTTGGTATTAAAACATAACCTTACTTTTCTGAACCATTTTAGTTCATTAGTTTAAGTATTAGGTATTTTCAAATTCAGCGATGCCTTATAACAGTTGTGTCCCTCAATGTTCATCTGTTGCCAACAAAAATAAAAATTCCATGTCCCATAAATTTCCCAAAGACAAAACTCTGATCAAAAAGTGGCTCATTGCAATACGTCATAGCCACCTCTAACGAAGGCCGTGTCCATATTATCTGGCAACAGCGCACTTGACTGCATCACGCGTCTGATGGTAATGGACTAATATAAGGTACGTTCAATGACCAAAAGTGCTATCTAGCTGCTAGCGCTTGTAATACAGCGAAAAGATTTAATTGCTAAACGACATTAAAGTTGACATTTGAATCAAAATGGAGCCGATTATATTGGCAGAATTTTGCAACAAAACAGATTTTGTTAATGAAATTGTTGTAGGTAGCGCTATATGCATCTAAACAATACAGTGACTGTATACTCTAAACAGTGGCGACAATAGCCGTTCATCCGCAATTAAGAGGCGAACTGATCGCGGTAAATTCAAAAACTTTCTAATATCAACTAGTAGTCTGATTATTGTAATTTGTCAAAACATATTTGTTAATTTTTAATAAATTAAAAAAACAGTTATTTTCAAATATTTTATTAATTATTTAATGTTTAATAAAACATACAACATAAGTACATCATAAAATATGCAAACAAAAAATAATGGCTGGTACTACAAGCCCTGTTTTAACTAAAACGCTGTTTTAAAAAATGTCAAATTTCATTATTTAATGATAATAAATAATATCAACTCTTATGAAAGTATGATATTAAAGCAGAACATAGCTTGTATTCAAACAAATATTTTTTAAAAGTCGTTCTTTAGAGATAAGGGTGAAGCTTCATGTTGATTCATTTGATTTGAAATTTTTAAAACAGTATTTTAGTTAAAAAGAAGGCTTGTGGTACCAGCCAATATGTGTACAAATTAGAGAGCCGCTGCAGCAACTGATTTACTTCCGTATTTATTACATAAATCTTTATTTTTTTGTCTACTAATTTTCAGTCTGAAAATAATAAATCTTTGCATAATTTTATTTTTTAAATTATGGCACTGAGGAATATCAGTTTTAACAGTTTCCATTTTTTTTAAATAAAAAAGCTTAGTATCTATATTTTGTTCACAGATTATGTCAAAATATTTTTTGAAAATAAATTCCAAGTCTAAGAAAAAATAAAATATTCTTTCATTACAAAAGAACAAAGTGTTTTCTTTGAAACACTTAATAGTAGAAAATTTGCTAAAATTTTTATATATTGGATATTTAGACCCAACTGAACTCATACACATATCACAAGTTTTGGAAGTCTTTTTAATGCTATTTAAAATGTAACCACAAATATTATAGAACGAATTTAACTCACTATAATTTAAATTAAGGTGTTGCTCTTTAATATTATGAGGCAATTTAACTAAGTCGTATTTATGTTTATTTTTAAAAGTATTTAAAAATCCAGACAAAAATTCTCGATCATCCTGTTCATAACTAGTGTTTGAAGGATTTTGTAGATACTGAGCCACAGTAATTAATTTCAAATTATTTTTTACTTGCATAGCATTGGGTACAACTTGTTTACTTCTCATAACACTAAAGACATTTTCCAAGCAGTCCTGGGATAATCTACTAGTTAATACATAATCATAATTTTTGACGTCTAATAAATTTTTATGTAATTCTAATACTGACTGCGTGGAAATTAAAACACCACTTTGAGATGGTTTCCAGTTTCCTTTATATCCTACTTCCATTCTTTGAAAAAGATCCATAAAATTTTTCAGGAAATCAGTTGCTTCTTTATATTTTTCTAAGTTGAACTTACTTAAAGCATTAGAAGGATGCCTAGAAGTCATGTAGTAGAACCATTTTTCTACCTGGTCCACAAACCAGGCAGTCGTAATATATCCAGGGTTATTAAGTTCTTCTGATAAATACCTTAAAGCACTGCTTACGTCATGATTAATAACATTCGTAGAAGTTACGACTTTCATTTTTTGATATTGCGATGGCAATAAATCTGCTTCCGTAAGTTTGGGAGCTAATTTAAATGTCATATTGTCTTGATGTTTGACCAGCTCTTCAATATGGGTTGACAGAATTTCATTAGTAGGGAGATTATGTTTCTGTTGAATGTCTTTGGGAATCTTTATTAGTTTATTACTAATGAACATAGCTTTTATATTTTTAAAGAGATGTGGTACATCTGCTGTGAAATATACTACCTCATTTGCTCTTAATGGATGCGGTATTTTTGTGTTAATAAGACTATATCTTCCAGCCATTATATTCCAGGATTTCCATAAAGCCTGATTACATGAACCCATGTCTGATGTTATATTAAGTATATTAATTTTTAATTCTTCAGCTTTCTCAAATATTTTCAAAATTATACCTTTCAATTCTGCTCCATTCACAGAATTACTAGTGAAATAATATGCTATCACTTGCTTCCACCTAGTATTTATGCCTGCTAGCATGAATGCTAATACATGTGTAGCCCGTCCACTGTGGTTTGGAAGTGTTACTTGTCCAAAGTATTTATTCAGCGACGAATCGTAAGTTCTACCAGGTGTTATAGCCATTTCATCCAGAACTAAAATACAATCTTTTTCACATTCTTTGAAATAATCAACTTTAATTTAACTTCCTCCAATATACCACTATCAAATTTTAAATGCTGTAATCTTCTTTGCAGAGTTCGAAGTGACGGTAGTGGAATATTTTGCTTCATAATTTGTTGATAACCAGTATTTCCACAGCTGAATTTGAACCGCAAAGCTTTTACCACAGTACTGTCTGACCACTTCATGAATTTATTTGATTTCTTTGCGTTCTTCTTTTTCAAACATAGAATTTGATCTTCATTTAAAATGCTCTTCAACAATTTTGAATGTTCTTCCGTATCAAGCTTTCTTTTCAAATTAACATATTTTTTATTTGCAATATTTAAGAGTTTTTTGTATTTTTCGACTTTTCCTAATTCTTTCAGATACGTTTTCTCATATGACGTAAGTTTTTCTTGTCCACCTAAATCATTTTCATCGGTTACCAAATTTTTCTCAGGAACGTTACGCATTACCTACATAAAAATGAAATTAGAGCTGGTTTTTATGTGAAAATTAATTTTAAACTCAATTTAAATTAAATATCTATGTACGAATACGAATATTATTTATAATTACATATTAATAAGTCAATTATAATCAAATTAAAATTAGTTTTTCATCAAGAAACCAGCGTGTATAAAGTATAAATTGTTAGTCTAAAATATTACATCATTTATCATTGTAGATGAAGTATCTCTAAAATTTGATGATGTTTCTGTTGGATCTGAAGTTGTATTATTGTCGATATCCACTACTGGTGAAATATTACGATGTTTTGGAGATTTATTTTCAATTTGTCGAATTACTGGAGGTTTTCTTGTTGATTTCTGTGATGAAAATATAAATAAAGTAGGTACTGCATTTCTTTTTAACTTTCTTGTTCCATCTTCCCGCGTTTTTTCCCACATATTTTCTTCAAAATGAATCTACAAACGATGCTATTTGTAGAATATGTACTTTGAAGTTATTGTACAAAGCAACTTACCTCACATAAACATGAATAATCCGTAGGTTTCCACTTATCTCTTTTCATTTTTGCCACCCATGCTTTTCTTATTTTATGATCTTTAGGGAACTTTTTCATTAAAAAACCTTTTTTTGCTGAATTCGAACATCCAATTGCTGCACATCCAGGCATTTTCTCTTAAGTTTTTGTGAAAATACAACGTATCGTAACCTACAAACTAAACGACAAGACAGACACGACCAGACTCACTCGCCTCTTAATGGCGGATTTTCCCACTAACCAATCAAAAACGATGCCTCTATTGTCGCCACTGTTTAGAGTATACAGTCACTGTACTGACTTTAAGCTTGCAGCGCCAAAGCGGAATTTACTTGAACTCACGGAGTTGAGATAACCATATGATAACTATAACCTTTGTAGGAGTGTTTTTGTGTTTTCTTCGTGTTTTTTAAACTAATAAAGCTTCGGCAGCAACAAAACTCTGCTTAAGAATGTAATACATTTTCAACATGATAAATATTAGTTTTATTTTTTCTATAATTTCTTGCAAATAAGCGAGAATTTCGGCTACTGCTAGTGGAAGGTTTGTCTTCATGCTTTAAAGTGAGCAACTTTTTGGAAGGTACAGCAGTTTTTTTTAAACATTTTCGTTTATTTGTATTAACATTTAAAAAAGAACATATACTTATTGCAAATAAAACTTTTCCTCTTGCAGTATACATACCTCTGGTAAAATAATTACTATCAGCCAAATGTAAAGACCTTCATAAATTTAGAAACTGGTTTCCCTATTTTAAATTTTATTATCCAGATTTTTCGCCGGTCAATTTTCTCTTTATTTATTTATTTATTTATTTATTTACTCCACTCAACAGGATTAAGAAATCCCAATTACAGAGGATAAAAAAATACAAAGAATAACAATATATTTACGACATATAGAGTAGCATCAGAACAAACCAATCAATACATTAAATGATAATATGTATACATAAAAAAAGAGGAAAAACTAAACAGTACATAGTAGTTTGCAATCTTTTCAACTCATAACTTATTGATAAAATTTAATAATGTTTTGTTTAAAATTATAATAAGAATCAAAAAAGATATCTATATTACTCGATTCACAGAAATCATTGCAAATTTTACACATTAAATTTACTGGTGAATTACCTTGATAATTTCTTCTACAAAAAGGTATAACGAAGGTAATATTTTGTCGCGAATTTATACGGGGAACATTAAATTGAATCTTACTGAGAATTTCAGAGTCATCTATATAATTGTGTAGTAATTTATATAAGTATAATACTAACAAAATATTTCTCCTACTTTATTTATACCAAATTGTTGAAGACAGATTGTATAACTAATATATTTATCGAACACTTTATGTTTTTTATACCAACAATACCTAAGAAATTTCTTTTGTATACTTTCTATTTCATTTATATGCAAATTATAATTAGGATTCCATATCTGTACACAGTACTCAAGCTTAGATCGAACATAGTAATCAAATAATTTTATAATAGTACCAACATCATTGAAAGACTTGGAACATCTTATAACGAATCCTAGATTTTTGTACGAGGACCTAATTATATCTTGTATATGTACATTAAATTTCAATTTACTATCAAAAGTAACACCTAAATCTTTAATTAGATGTATTCTAGAAAGAATAAGTCCATTCATGGAATAATTAAATTGAATCTTATTATACTTCATAGAAAATGTCATAAATTTGCATTTTTCATAATTAAAATTTAAAGAAGAACTTTTTGACCAGGCAACTAAGCCATCTAAATCCTTTTGTAATTCAAAACAATCATTAATCGAATTTACAGTTCTAAATATTTTTATATCATCTGCGTATAACAAAATATTCGAGTTTTTGACATATGTAACAATATCATTAATAAATAACAAAAATAACAAAGGACCTAAGATAGATCCTTGCGGGACACCTGATGTAGCAGTGAAGGTATCAGATCTATAACCATATAGTTGTACATATAGATTGCGATGAGACAAATAAGATTCTAACAGTTCACATAAATTTTCAGAAAAGTTATAATTATTTTGAAGTTTTCTTACAAGTACTGTATGGTCAACTTTGTCAAATGCTTTTTCAAAATCTGTGTAAACCGTATCGATTTGACTTGATTTTGAAAAATTACTGGAAACATATTCAGTAAAGTTCATTAGATTACTTGTAGTAGATCTATTTTTCATGAACCCATGTTGAAACACTGAAATCTTTGAAGAAACAGATGAATAAATATGTTTGTACACTATTTTTTCAAATATCTTTGACATTGTTGACAAAATGGCGATAGGTCTATAATTTACTATACTGTTATGCTCACCAGATTTAAATATCGGACAAATTTGAGTTTGTTTTAATGTTTCCGGGAAAACGGATTTTTTTAAAGACAGGTTAAATAATATGCTTAGTGGTTTAGCTAGAATATCCTTGCAGCCTTTAAAGATATAAGACGGAATATTATCAGGACCAGGACTTGGTTTGTTTTTCAACTGATTAATTGCTAGTATAATTTCATCTTCTTCAATTTTATTTAAACATACTAAATCATCTTTACAATAGTGATCATCATATTTAGGAAGAGATTTTATTTGTGTGTTTGGTTTCGTGTACACATTTGAGAAGTATTCAGCAAATCCTTGGACTATTTCAGCTGTACCAGAAAAAACTTTATTTGCATTATGCATTAAACTTGGGATTCCTGTTGAGCGTTTTTTTGTTTTCAAGAAAGACCAAATTTTAGATGGCTCACTTTGTATTGAGCTTTCTGCATTCAATAAAAAATTTCTATATTCTAGTTTAATGTTATTTTTAATTTTAGCTCTCAAGAATTTAAATTTTTGCAGATGTACCTCATCTTTATACCTTTTATAGAGCAACCGGCTTCGTTCTTTTGCCTTGATATCATCTATAATTTGACGATTAAACCATGGTGGATACTTTGAGCGATAATTGTTTTTTTTTTGGTATACATTGGTCAAAAATATTGTAAACAATAGTGTAAAATAATTGGTAAGCTTCATTTACATCATTTTGTTTAGTTAAAGTAGTCCAGTCTACATTTTTGAGCAAATTATACATAAGTAAATAATCAGCAGATTTAAAATTGTATTGCAAATTATTATTAACAGTTGCTTGAGAATCGTGATGGCATGACTGAGTTTCAATAGTAAGAGCTGGATGATGTGAATCTTCAAAAATTAGTGGATCTAAATCATGTGTTACTGAACAATTGACATCTGATATTACTAAATCAAGAATATTACCATTAGTGTTCAAAATTTTATTAAATTGAATAGCTTGTATGAAATTTGAAAATTGTAGAAATTCATTAATAATATTATTTTGAAAGCCATGATGAATGTAATTTGAGTACTGAGTAATGTTAAAATCACCGAGTACAAAAAAATTGTTATTTAGAATATCAGGTATTGATTCAATGCACTCATAAACATAACGTAGTTGTTCAACAGAAATGGGGGGCGGAAGATATACTACAATAACTTAGACAAACTTTACTGATATTTTAACTTTTACGCAAATTATATCTGCTTTACAATTACAATTAAGTGTAATATTTACTAACGCACTCGAAAATTTATTATTAACGGCGCATATAACTCCACCACCTTTTACTTTAGCTGACTTATCAAAATCCCTGTCTCTTCTGTAAACCATATAGTTTTCACTGAATAGTTCACCGCTGCAAACAGAATCATTTAGCCATGTCTCACTTAAACCTATAATATCATAATTTGATACAAATGTATTGTTATAAAATTCATCAGTCTTTGTTGTTAAACCACGAACATTTTGATAATAGATTAACATTGTTGTAAATATGTAATACAAACAAACTATTATAAATTAAAATATAAGTTAAAGTATAAGCAGATGATTGACAGTATAGCAAAATTAAAAATGAAATTTATAAAGAATAATAAAGTATAAACCAATGATTGCTTCAAAATAGCAAAAGAGTTGAGAGAAGGTTATAAGGCGAATGAACTTTTTCTTACTTAGTGACAAGGATAAGCAAGTTTATACAACAAATTGATATTCAAACAATAAATGTACAAAAAAGTATAAAGAAATAAATGAATTTATAAAACAAATTTGAAATACTTGAAACTATATTTATATTACAAGAGTCGCTCTGCTTATTATCATAATAAAATAAATAGATAAGTAGCACAGTTAAATGTCAGAAATACAGGTAATTCTTTTAGGTTTATTTTCGGAATCAGTTTTAGCATAAATAATACCATCGTGCGACCAGACATTTTTAAAACCATATTTTTTTGACACTGCTTTTATAATTTCAACCCTATGTTTGGTTAAATCTTCTTTAATAGTAATATTTGAGCCTTTTAATAACTTACGCGATTTTAAGACTGATTCACGAGATTTATAGGACGCAAATTTAACTATAATAGCACGAGTTATCGAAGTTTCTGAGTGACTTTTTTTACTGCCAACACGATGACATCGATCAATATCATATGGATTAATGTTAATTTTCAACTTATTTTTAAATATATCACGCACCTTTTGTTCTGTATCTTCAACACTAATCACTTTTGATTCTTCTGGTATTCCAAAAATGCGGATATTGTTTCTCCGGGAGTATTGTTCCTGTTGATCGAGTTGTAATTTTAAAATTCTGTTTTCGGCCGCCATGGTATCGATGATTTTCTCATATTCACCACGTTGTTCTTCAAGTTTGGAGTTCACGTTCGTAAACACTGAGGCAACGAGTTTACTAACAAAGGTGTCATTTTCGAAAATTTTATTAATGCATTCCACAAGTTTCGTAGCAAATAAATCACTTTCGAACATTTTGTTAATACAATCTGTCACCATTGTATTTACACTAGTAGCATTACGCGTAGCCATAGTTACAGATTTTTGAATAATAAAAAAAAAATCAAAACAAGATTTATATAACTTTTTAAGATTTTTTTAAAATATGTGCACTTTTTAAAATATTCACAAAATTTAAGCAGAGCCACTGCGTACACGTCTACTCCATACGACAGAGCATTACCATGTGTATCTCCAAATTTGTTCTCGATGATAACATAATCTTTATTTTTTTTGAAAGAAAGAATGATAACTTACATATTCTGTTTTTTTTTTAAGGACTTGGGGTACAGAACAGTAAATATTACTCATTTTAATATAAAAAACAATTATGCAAAAATTAACGAAACTTCGAAAACAAACTTGTTTTAAAGGTTAGAATGCAATTATTTGTTTATAATAATTAACACAATAAGTTAATTATTATACATACAATACACTATCTGCAAAACAGATCTACGATGGCAAATTGCACAAATTATTATAATAGAAAGCAAGAAATAATTAAATAATATTAATTTTTTCAAATACGACCATGTTTTATATACAGAGTACGCCAAATCTATCTCAACTCCTAGAGTTCGATTTTTTGCCACTAGTTAGCGTATCGCTTAAAGTCAGTTGCCAATAAGAGCAGAGAAAATACATGGTTATATTGTGCGACCAAGCGATATGTGCCCCTGGCCTTGACGCGGAAGGCACGCGCTGGTGTAAATATTCAACCAATACCATTTGAGAATTTTGCCTTGAACGCGTAAGTACATACAGAAAAAAAGTAGACGTGGAGTGGCGGCGGCGGCGGCAAGCGTACAAATAAATGAATTATAATTATGGAGGAGGTATAATATGTATACAATAAATGACATTTAAAGAAATGTTTACGTATTTCACTTATGTTCTAACTGAAGTTCTGTCTCCGAATGTACTCTTAATGATAGACCACACCTCCTAAGTTGAGGCCAGGGGTACATATCGCTTGGTCGCACTATAACAAGTTTATAAAAAAATGATATTACTTACACAATAAAACTACAAGTTAAAAAGCACGCAGATATTGAAATTGGTTCATGTGCGAAGAAAATAAATGTTAGAAACAAAAAAACTGTAATAAAATTTTGAAAAAAGTGATAACTAAAAGCACCAAATTGAGAACGTGAAAAGTATTTACTAAGATGACTGTTAGAAAGTAGGTAAAATCTGAAATGGGGCAACTATCCTGCGTCAACAAGAAAAGGATTTGTGTTAAAGTATGATGTCAAGAAGAGGTGAGTGGGTGATATTTGTATGATCGTTTAAACATAAATTATTATTATTATTTTTCAAGCATTTTTCATTTCAAGAGTCTTGAAAAAATATAGAATCTTTCCGTGTTTACAGTTGTGAAGAATTTCAAAATCTGTTTTTTCGTCAAACTCATAGTTGCTACTGGTTATATGGTTGCGAAACTTGAATTCCCGTTTTTATGAACTATGCAGCGCTGATGTTCTTTGAAACGTGTAGAGAATTTGCGGCCTGTTTTGTCCATTTACGTAGCGCCACATGCCTTGCATTTTAATTTGTATGCTCCTGAGCCATCTATTCGCTCCGTGCGTGACTGCAGCTCCACGTTATATGTGAACTAAAGGGCGCTATGTTAGCAATATATTGTATTGGTATTTTCCAATTAAAAAGTTTAATTTCGTATTTTAATAAAACTCTGTGGATGTTTAAAACAGGTAAAAATTATATTCATTCATTTCAATTATATAGTTTTATATGTTCAGCTAAAAAAGTAAATATTATCAAGAAATAAATAGCTTAAAACTCGATGAAAGTTTGGTTAAGTATATTAGAGTGCAGCAAAAACTACCATTAAATAATAACAAGAAATAAAGGTGAAAAAAAAATTATTATTTCGTAACTATATTGTTATATATTTATTAAATTAATATATATTTCCTTCATTTTTACTTTCAAATAAAACATGGATATAATTATTAAAACAGGATTTCAATCAATCAGTCATAAAATTGCATTCCAGCCGCAGACAATAATCAAAGGCAAAAATCTGGTCCTTGCTGAACATGTAAGGGATGTTGAAGAACATCGAAAAAATAACGAAAGTTATTTAATCAAATCGCGTGTCATCAGACAAGCATCAGTTCATGCGACACCTTACACTACATCTTTAAATGTAATTTGAAATTGTAAGTATTTATATCGCATCAAATAGTAATATTAGAATAATTTAATTAAATTTTATTATTTTTATTTCAGATAAATGGGGGGCGATGCGTCACTGACGTGCAATGTAATTGCGTTTATAATCAAAGCAAAAAATGCAAACATATTGCTGCATTAATTTACTTCATTAATAATGAAGAAAGTGCATCAAAAACAAGTAGTGAACAACAGTAGGGAAAACCGAGTGCACGACAATTTGCCACAAATAAATATTCCAAAGGAGAATATTTCGAAAAAATGGCACCTCATAAATACAAACAACTACATGAGCCTCAAGAAGTGCAGATCTCTGAATTAGTTACAGATTCTCCATTGAAACAGATTTTGAAAGTGAATTTAGAAAAAAATAATATTCATACAGTAAAAAATGTTATGAATTCGTTATTGGAAATTAATCTAGAAAAAGAAGACTGTGCCGAATGTATTAATAATTTTTTTATTTTTTGTGAAAATCATCCAGTGTATAAATATGATTATGAAATGGAAATGAATATAAAAGATTTTTGTGTTAAAAATACTGTATTGTCTGAGGAAAATATCGTTAATTTGTGCTGTAAAACTTTAGAACAATCTTCTTGTAATGAATGGTACAAAGCTAGACGGTTAAGATTTTCTCCTAGTACAAATGTGCACAGTATTAAAGTACGGTCAAAAAAAGTATCGAAAGTCTGGTATCAGATATTTTACACCCTAAAAAAATTAATTGCACTTCTATGAGATATGGTTTAATACATGAATCTCATGCAAAACAACAATATGAACTACTTTCTAATTGCACTGTAAAGCGTGTTGGTGTAGTAGTTTGTAAATTTCAGCCTTGGCTCTGTGCGAGTCTTGATGGTGTTGTTGTAGAAGATGGATGTATTTCAAAAAAAGTAGAATTTAAATGCCCTATTTCATGTGATAAAAAAACTGTGATTAATTTAGTTGATAGTCATGTAACGTAAAGTACTTACAATTTACTGACGATGTGTTAATATTAAAAAAGACTCATCCTTATTACACGCAAATACAACTCCAAATGTATGTAAGTGGGATGACTGTCTGTGATCTTTTTGTGTATTCACCAGTGCAAAATGGTAGTTGTTTGGTGCAAGTACATCGAGATGAAGAATTTTTACGAACAGTTATTTTCATTTTGCTAATCTCTGTTTTATACAAAAATATTTCATGTATGTTCCCAAGGATGCGTCAACGCAACATTAATTTTCTTTGTTATAAACAATAAAAAAAATATTTTTTCCCAGTATTGTATTATTAAGCTTAAAAATAAATAAAATAATATAAAGAATATACTTTTATTTGTAGGATACATTTGAAACATTTTGTTATATTTTTTAATATATGTAGGTACTTAGTTTCAAAAATAATATTTTATTTAAAAATATAGTACAATGTACATTTCAAGGTTTAACCTCATCATCAGGTAGAAAAATAAATGATAAATATAAATAAACAAATAACAAAAGAGTGAAACAAATAAATTAATAAAGATAACAAAATTGAAAATTTATTAATATAAAATTATTAATATAAAAAAATTGTTCTTTTTTTAAAATTTGATAATAATTTTTTGACCAAAGACAATACCTTCCTTTTGACGGAAAGTAAAGAATTATAAATGGCTTGGCTTGACGGGGATTTGAACCCCCAACCTACAAGCGTTCCTTCGATCCGTAGGCAAGCACGCTATCCACTCGGCCACGATGAGAACTTGAAATCAATTTGATATCACAGTATAAAATAGTGAAACAAATATTTCTTTACAAATATTTATAATTTTCTTTAATTTATGCAATGATAATAAAGTAATGAATAATAAATAACGTACAATAGGTAATCTACTATTATCATGTGCAATATAATGGTTTAATTTTCTGCCGGACACTTTTTATTTACAAAAAACTGTTTTCCCATGTTAAAGCCTATGTCAAGGATTGCTTGGGACACACGGTATATCTATTGTCGAAGCTACCGATATTGCAACATATTCATAAATATACGCATTTATCGATAATTAGTATGATGTTAATAAATATTAATAACTAGTATTTGCCTATATCAATATTAGTCGATAATTATCGATTAATGTCGATATTTATCGATTAATATCGATATTACTTACAATTATCGATATTCTTCGATAAATATCGATAACTATCGCAAAATCGATATTTCAGAAAATATCGATATCATTTTGTTATAGAATATCGATATTGAAATTTGAATATCGCGCAGGCCTAGTTAAGTAATAAGAAGAATAGTAGGACCAAAGAAAATAGGTGATGGTGAGTACCGCAGGCTTATGAACCATGAAATAGTAAATATTATAAACGGAGAAGATATAGTAAGAGTAATAAAATTGCAAAGACTGCGGTGGTTCGGACACATTAAGCGAATGGAAAAGAGCGAAGAAGTGAGAAGGCTTACAGAATGGAAGCCAAGCGGAAATAGACCGAAAGGAAGACCAAAAAACAGATGGGAAGACCAAGTTAGCAGGGATATAAAAAACATGAATATACAAGACTACACCAAGAAAATCCAGGACAGGAAGAAATGGAGATAAATCACTGAAATGGCAAATACTTGTGAAAATCTGTGCGAAATAGTGTTTCACAATAGTCTTGCATTTTTCTTGTTCTTGTCTTGTTCTTGCATAATATGCAAGACAAGAACAAGACAAGAGTTATATAGTTCGTTGCAAGAAAAGACAAGAATCTGTCCTGCAAGAAAAGTGCAAGAATAGCAAGATTTTTTAGTATTTTCTTGCATTCTTGCACTCTTGCAATATTATATTATAATTCAATATGTCAACATTTTATTATAGGTTTTACCTCTAGCTAAGCTGACATTAATCGGAAAAGCTAAAAAGGTTTTGGTAACAATTGACAACCGGAAGTAGTAGTTTCTTAAAAAATCTTCTAAATATTATATTTTGAAAATTTATAGTACAAAAAATAATAAAGAGCATTAAGTACTCAATCTGATTAAAATTTTCTTTTCGTTTGTAAACAAAATCTAATTTGTTGTTCCAATAAATAGAAAAATTTTTAATAAGAAATTTTGTATTATATTTTTTTTTTTTTTTTTTTAGCTCTTAGTTAAGAACCACATCTGACATATATACTCATGTTGTTTTCAATCATAGACGAGTTTTAAAATCAAATTTGAGAAGTTTTTTTTATCATATTTTAATATATTTTTTCAAGGAAATCAGTTCAGAGCTTCAAGTAACGTACCACTTTAGGTTTACTAATATTAACAAGAATCTAATATGCCGGTCTCATTAATATAAAAGTGTTAAATACAAGATTTGAAAAGTTTTCAATTATAGCATAATACATTTTTTCACGAAAATCTCTTCACAGCTTCAAGTAAAATATCCCTTCCGATTTAAATATGTTGTTCCTATTGACATGAAATTGTAAGACAAGAAATATGCAAGAGTCTTGCAAGCAAGACAAGATTTTTGCTTGCAAGAGTAACACAAGACAAGAGTTATTTAAATTTCTTGTCTTGTTTTGCAAGACAAGACAAGAAATCTTGTCTTGTGAAACACTAGTAGGAAATATGAAGAGAGAACGTGGAGTGACTCACCACAAATAAATTAGTCAGAAGAGCTCAACAAGAGCGGTTACAATTCCACTTGGAATGTAAACCGTATTAATAATTATTTCTATTATTACTATTTAAAATAAACCATCTTTTAAAAAACAAAAAATTGGATTCCATGAAAACGCGAATAAAATTGGGGTACGACAAAAAGGGCATCTTGTTTCTGGCACATTATCTTTGTCGTCTAGCCTTTGCCTAAATTGGTGATATATGGCACAAAAAATAAAATGCCGGCAGTTCAACAACATGTATTCCCGGTTATTGATCATGCAAATTAAGCATGGTGGAGCTACAAGTTGTGGTGGTTGGCTTTCTCTTCTTGCCCAGTGGTTGTAGCATATCTACCTCAAGTACAGGGTCGGGTTGCTGCAGTTGTGCAACATCTATTTGAGCTGGACCACGTTGTGCCTAATTAAGTTGAGGTTGCACAACGGGAATATGCTCAATTGGTAGAGCTGGAGCTGCGGCAAATTGTGGTGGTTGCGCTTCCTCTTGGTCTGGGCCAAATACTTTGTTGCACATCTGCTAAAGTGCAGGGCCGGGTTGCAGTAGCTGTGCGACAGCTATTTGAGCTGGACCACGTTGTGCTTGATGTTGAGGTTGCACAACAAGAACATTTGCTGCTTCATGCTCGTCCCCATCTGTCATAAATTTCAAGTAAAATGAAAACATAATTGTAATCAAATGGTAAAACATTAACATGAATCGAAAAGGTTGTTGACATACGGTGAAATATGTATTTCAAAACTAGTAGAATAATAAATTTAATATTGTGATATCAGTAAATAATAATAATAGTAATAATAATAATAATAATAATAATAATAATAATAAAGCATAAAAAAATGTGTATATAATAACAGTCATACAAAAATGTACCGGGAGTTTATTTTATCAGTAAACATAGGGTATATCATTGCCATAGTTACGGTATGAATGTTTGACAGCAATGTATTGAAGCGTTTATTTTATGAGTAAACATAGGCGATTAACATGGGCAGCAGTTTTGGTAAATACAAAGGTCTGGCAATAAATCAAGCCATGCTATTGAACATGATAATAGTACATTACAGCTTCTACATTATTTAATATTAATTACTTTAATAATATTGCAAAAATTACAATAGATTGTAAAAATTGTCAAATAAATAATTGTTTCACTTTTTTATTATGCAATATCAAAAGATTTGTTAATGTCTCGGTCGTGCAGTGGTTATAACAGTTGCGTCTAAAAGTTTTGGTTGGGGTTCGATTCCCCGTTGGGATAATTTTTTTTTTTTTTTTTCATAAAAATTGTTGAACTTTTAAAAATAATAACATTGTAATAAATAAAGAGAAAATAATTGAGAGATAAAATAAACTCTCGGTATATACCTGGCATTCTATTTAAAATTCTGTATAAGCCACTGACGTTGTAGCTCAAATACTGCAAAAATCGCCGTACATTATCATTCTCTTCCAAACGTTGCTCTGCTCGTCGATTTTTTTTTGATCTAATATGACGTAACGACGAGCTCGTCTGTTAGGTAACATTATACCCGCTCGCAAACATTGGAAGTCCACTGAACGCGAATGTTCAAGTTGCTATAGGCGCTCGGTTAATGCCCAATTGTTCGGATGAGGGCGACCTACAAATCTGTAAAATATCACAAAATAAGTTATATTTAATATAAACTAAAACAAAAAAATTCAAACCTGTACAGCTGTCTGTGGAATGGTTCTGTGGAATCCAGCGTGAACGCTAATTCCTATGGGAAGCCACTGTCTCCTTAAATACTCCACAAAAGAAGTAATAATTATATTTTGCTCCATCCCAATATCTTCTATTATATTAATTCTGCTATCTATTTGTTTGTTGGGTAACAATGATAACTCCATTGCTACCCTCTCCAATGACCTTGTCAATTGCTGAATATTGTAACGGCCCCAAATTCTGAACTTGACGATATACGGCTCTGGTATAATGAAACCAGCGGCCTCGTAAGTTAATGCCGGAGAATCTGAGACTGCGGCAGTTCGCATAGCTGTCTCATAATCAGCCATTACGTTGGGAACTGACTTTAAGCGATACGCTAATTAGAGGCGAAAATTCGAACTCTAGGAATCTTGAGATAGATTTGGCGCGCTCTGTATATAAAACATTGTCGTATCTGAGAAAATTAATAATATTTAATTATTTCTTGCTTTCTATTATAATAATTTGTGGAATTTGCTATCGTAGATCTGTTTTGCAGATAATGTATTGTAAGTATAATATTTAACTTATTGTATTAATTGTTATATATAAATAATTGCATTCTAACCTTTAAAACAAGTATATTTGTTTTCGAAGTTTCGTTAACTTTTGCAATTTTATATATATATATATATATATATATATATATATATATATATATATATATATAAAAATGAGTAATATTTACTGTTTTGTACCTCAATGCAATACGTTATTTTAAAAAAAAACTGAATATGTAAGTTACCATTCTTTCCCTCAAAAAAATAAAGATTATGTTATCAGCGAGAACAAATTTGGAGGTAAAGAGAAAATTGACTGGTGAAAAGCCTGAATAATAAAATTAAAAATAGGGAAACCAGTTCTTAAATTTATGAAGGTCTGCTTTTTAAATTTCGCTGATAGTGATTACTTAAAAAAACTGCTGTACCTTCAAAAAATTTGTCCATTTTAAAGCATGAAGACAAACCTTCCACTAGCAGTAGCCGAAATTCTCGCTTATTAGCAAGAAATAAAAAACTAACATTTATCATGTTGAAAATGTATTGCATTCTGAAACAGAGTTTGTTGCTGTCGAAGCATTATTACTTTAAAACACGAAAAAAACAAAAACACTCCTACAAAGGTTATAGTTATCTCAACTCCGTGAGTTGCCAATTGTTAATTTCAGTATTGCCGATTCATAAATAACAGCACAAAGGTGTGTGCCGACCACGTTTTACGTTCAATTAACGTGTGGAGTAAAGGAAACGTCTGAAATATTATTTAAATTTTTAATAGATTCACATATAAATGTCCCTAAAAATAGGCCCTAGATAATCTCAAAAACATACGAGATTGATTAAATTATATAAAAATTACCGAATTAGTAGTAATAATCACGTCTACCAAAACAAAAGTATAGATGAATTAAATAATATACTATTTTGCAGATATTACATTCACAAACAAAAAAATAAAAATAGTGAAAATGCAACATAAAAATTCTTCAGAATAAGCAAAATATGAAGTTTTCAAATTCAGAAGAATTACAATAATCAAAATTTTATTCTATAAAATTTCGAATTTGTCTTATATTTAATAAAAATTATATTTACCATATTATCGTGAAGAATATGTACGCTGAACAATGGGGGCTGTCAGGCAAAGCTATCGCAGATGGCAGCACTCCAGTAAAAGCGATTTGAATGATTTAAAGCGGGGAAAATAATGGTGGTTATTACGAATATTTTGATGCAAAAATAATTAGATAAAAATACATAAGAAACATTGTACACAATTTAACAATAATTTTGCAACGCTTCTATTGCAATCGTAAATCCTTAACAATAAAATCAAATTGTCAAAATTTTAAAATGACAGTAGTGAGTCATCCGACAGTATTTTCAGTTTGCATTCTCTGTGGGTAAATACACATTATGGAAAATAATTATAATTTATGGTCCATTAATAATTTAAAAGAGGAATTAAGGTTATACTTCTTATAAGCACTGTTGGTTGTCAGATTTGATATCAGAATGTGCAATTGTAGACAAATTTTGTACTAGCGCTTACTTGCTCACATGCACATTTCATTGCTGAATCGCAGAGAGCTATTGCTGGAGTGGCGCCATTAGTTCATCAAAATCCCACCGACAGCTCTCATTGTAGAGCTCTTCCAGCACGGGGGACTATTTTGAAGGTGGCATCCATGTAGGCCTCAAAATAACCAACCAGCCTGACAAATTGTAATACCGTTTCCGATATAAATATTACGGACACTGAGACATCCGAAATTACAACATGTCCTCTGCAAAATGAATTTTCCTCTGGACCATATACCTATTAGAAAATATACCGCTAATGATTGTATTTTACAATGAACGGTGGGCATGGTTAGCAAAGCGCGACAGCAATATTGATGGTTCTATCTCGTTTTGCACACTTTTTAAATGTGCGCATGCTCGGACACCTAATTTCTATTGGCTATGAGTGACAGCGGTAGATCTGGCTGGCGGTAACTTGAAGTTGAATAAAATTTCTTTGTCACTTTGTCTAACCTCCACGTGTTTGGTTGAATTTTGTTCGTGTGAAACACAAATGGCTATTTGAAAGTGTTATTTGTGCTGTGCAAAAAGTCCAGCAGTTCCTATGCATTCGTAAGTAATATTAAACCATATTGTATTGAAGTTTGTTTTTGTAATGTATTTGTAAATTATAATTATCTCTGTAATATGTAATCGACAAAAAATACAATATTAAACAATATTAATGACAGCTGTATTCTGGCCCATCTTCCTTTAATGTTCCTCGCATGTTTACTTTTTCGTTATTTTAATTTGTAATTTTGTATTTTCAATCTATTTTTTTAACTACAATATTTGCATAACCCTTTAATTAGAACTTTATTTATTTTGAACTAATTATTTAATAAATGAAAATTCAAGCAAAAATTTTGTTATTCTTTGTTGATGAAATGTTTAAGTTAAATACGAATGGAAATCATTTTAATGTATTTAAATTTATTTTGTTAATTCTAATTTAAATTTTATACAAAATGTTTTATTTTATTAGACGAAATAGAAAATTTATAAAGTAAATATCTGTCGTCGTTTTTGAAAGGTCGAACATCGCTATGATGATTTGGAAAGTCTTCTTACGGCGAAATACATAGCATGCCCTGTCTCCCCTCTATTCCTGGTCTAAGGTTGGATCCATCTGTTAGTAAATGATTCAGTTATATTAAAAATTATTCATATAAAATTTAAAGATGCTTACGGCTTTTATTGGATAATTTCTAAACCGATGAATGTTTAAACATGTATTTAAGCAAATATAAGTTATCTTTATTACATAATATGTCATTCATTATCTGTAATATTTAAAAAATATATATATTATATTTGTCAGACATATGATGGGGGGTCTTGTAGCCATGTGTATGTGTGTCTAATCGCTAATTTGGGTAGCCGGGATCGTTCCCGACCGACGCCAAATTTTATTTCAAATTTTGAATGTCACATTATTGACCGCTGTGGTGCACTCTCCACAACAGCAGTGAGTGCCCGTGACGTGACACGTAATATGCGCCCGTAAGGTAAAAATATTTCATCGTTGCCGAAATCTGTGTACAGATTGACACACCCAACATTGGGGAAATATGCCGTGATGATTATTTATAGAAACAAATGTACTCCATTAGAAATTATAAGTAATGAATAATACAAAGTATTTATACCTAAGATAATGTATATAAACAATTATAATATGTATATTATTATTATAAATTATTAATGCTATTAATAGTAATAATTGTTGTAGTGTTCATAAACATAAATGTGGATCGCAAATCACATTCAAAGTTTGTTAGAACGAAATAAATTGATATTCATATAAGTGCATATACCTATTAAATATTGCGGATCCTTTGCTTTTCTTGAAGGAAACACTGTGAAATGGAAATATCATGTCTGCATAAGTCTATCTCACACAAACACCCAACCGCGAATTATGCGCATGCTTGGAAACCTTGAATACTATTGGCTAACGAGGAAATCATGATCACTTTTTGCGAATCACAGAGTTCTGTTTATTAACGACTAACGCGAGAAATTTTAAATTTAAATTTGAGAAATTAAACAATGTACCTACTATTTATTTTGTATGTAAATTCTTGAATATAAATATTAGTAATAATAAAAAACATTGACATATTCCAGTGCTAAATTTGAATTAAATAATTTACTTTGTTATACTGTAAAAATAATAGGAATACAATCTGGTCAGGATTAATTTATTTAGGTGACAATAAATTACTGTATGAAACACAAAGCAAATGCTTTCGAAGTGCAACTGTGGTGCAACTACAAAGAGAAATGAAATGAACGTCAAAGTCAAACCATGTGCTCGCTGTATCACCATGGCAGCGTTCCAAAACCAAGAATACCGAATTTTGGCATAGAGTATGATGTGTTGTGTTTTGGAACGAATGAGAGTTTTGTTAAGTAAAAAATTTAAACTAAATTAAAAATAATTTTATAAAACTAACAAAACTACTTATAATTACAACATTAATGTCAAGCCCGTAATAAAAGCGCTTTTATGGAGCACTCTCCTCAATATAATGTGAAAGTACGCTCCATAAAAGCGCTTTTATTATAAAAGTATGCTTATGCTCGTAATACACGCCAACGTATTTACTTATGTTTATTTTCAACCAAAAGCATGTTTTCTTCCTCAAGAAGGCAAATTACTTCCATATGTTGAGAATCGTGAGCATCTACGTTTGAAAATATTGTGGAGTAATTTTTATACCCTCCTTATTAGTAGAGTAAGTAGAACATCACTTTGGAGTAAACTCTGGCTGTTTTGGAACAAGTTGAGTAAACTCTGAGAGTAAGGTTATTAGTTTTGAAACGACTTTGAATAATTTCGAACTCTAAGAGTAGGACTTTGGAACGCAGCCCAGCCAGCGACGCTGTCAGCGTTAGCCAATAGTAGTCAAGATTTCCGAGCATGCGCATAATTGCCTGTTGGGTGTTTGTGAGAGATAGACTTATGCAGAAATGATATTTCCATTTCACAGTATTTCCTTCACCTACTCTTATGGGAAAGATACGAGCATTAGCAATATATTAGTTAATAGGTATGTTTATAAGTGTTATCTATCGGGCCTTGGTTTGCCAGGGGAGAGGTTTGTTCACAACTGATCTTATTATAGTTTGGTCGCTAGAATTTCGCCGCCAGTTTCAGCCTGGTTTAATTATATATTATTTTTTTAATAGAAAATTTACAAAAACTTGGAGCGATATACCGGAGCTAAAGGGTTGGTTAAAATCTGTTCCAAATAATAATCTTAAAGCCAAATGTGTATGGGGTAATAATGAATTTGTGGCTGAACTGTCTTGTATTAAAAAAACATTCTAAATCATTCAAGCATCAAAGAAACTTGCAGGCGAAAGATCCTACATCAGTTTTGCAAAAGTTTGTACAATCTGCTACTTCAGGATCAGGATCAAGTGATGCAGTCAAGGAAGCCGAAATTAAATTGTGTTCGTTTATTGTAGAACATAATATTTCATTTAGAACTATGGATCATTTGTGCCCACTCGCTAGTGTGTTCCCTGATTCTAAAATAGCAAAAGATATATCTGTAAAAAGAACTAAAACAAAAAACATAATTACGAATGTAATTGCAGAGAGTTATAAAACTACATTAACGCGCATTTTAAAAACGACCAAATTTAGCATTCTTGTGGATGAATCCACGGATATTTCCGTAACTAAGACAGCGTGTATTCTTGTTCGCTTTTACTCAAATGAATCAGGAAAATTGAATCTTCTCTTTGGGAAATTGTACCTATATTTTCAGAAAAAAAAACTACTACTCCTGGTACCGCAAAATATATTTTTGAAATAATTATGGACACTTCTTACAAGAAAAATTCCACTTGATAATATAATTGGCTTTGCCTCTGATGGCTGTAATGTAATGATGGGCCAACATAATTCGTAGCTTTTAGGATGAAAGATACGTGTCCTGGAATAATAATTTTCAAGTGAATTTGTCATTCGCTATACCTCTGCAACAGCCAAGCTTGCAAATGTTTGCGTAGGACCTGCGAAGACTTAGCCCGAAATATTTATACATTTTTTAAAGTCAGTATATATTTATTTATATTATTGTCAAGTAAACTATAATGGTATTTTGTTTCAGACAAGCAGCAAACGGCAATTCGAATTCAAAGAATTTCAACATTTCGCGCAAGTTGAAATCCATTAAATATTGCACCCACTGAAATATATACTAACTGGAATGCGCGTACGAACCGTGACTGTGAAGCATATTGAAAGCCTGCTGCTGGAGTAGTCGGCAAACATCGAGACAGTTCGTGAGTAGACGGAAATTATTTCATGTGGCGCATGTTTAAATAAATGAAGCATAATATGAAAACAAAGCGATCAGCTATGATACGAGTTATTCGGCTAGGTTCGGTTCGGCACGAACGTGCGCGAACAGGACCAGCCATTATTGTTCAATGAGGCTTCAGTGCAGCGTACGCTGATAGGTAGAGTATGCAAGTTCCAGTTAGTATATATTTCAGTGATTGCACCCTTCTCAAACTCGATGGCTATCACTATGTCAAGTAGTTTCTAGATTGCTGGAGCAATGGTCTGCACTGCAGTTATTTTTCAATGAAAAATATCTTGAACAACGATTGTTGGCCACTAAACAATTACGAGGGGAGTTTTTTTATGTTATCTACCTAGCTATAAAAACAATATGCTATCGCGACAATTTTCTTATGTCAAGTTACTGTGACATTTTCATGTCTACAAAGACACAATTAAGAACTTGAAAGCGGCTATACGCGAAAAAAAGACCCCACAATTAACTTGAAACAGACAAATAAGGAGACACAAAATATATGGAAAAATGGAACTTGACAATATTTATTTTTTGGACAAACATATCAAAATTTTACATAACAACTCTCTTTTTTAAAAACAACTATATTCATAAGTTACTATTCTAATATAACATTAATATTGCTAACTTGATACAAAATATATAGAATGTTTATTTCAACACTTTCCCTCATTCAAATATTTTCGTATCAATTTAGCCCTATATTTTTACATAAAGTTATAAGTCTTGGTTTGGGAAGAGGCTTGGTCATCAAATCTGCTAATTGCAGTTCCGTCGATACGCGAACAACATTTATAGTGCCCTCAGCAACTAGCTCCCTGACGAAGAAATGTCTGGTTTGTATATGTTTCGTTCGCCGATGAAACTCAGGATTTTGAGCTAGTTTCACAGCTGCTTCGTTGTCGACTTGCAATTCTGGTAGACTGATTAGTTGAACGATGTCGTCCAACAACCGCTTCAGCCACACAATCTCTCTGGCAGCTTCACTTGCAGCTACGACTTCAGCTTCTGTAGTGGAGATCGCTACTGAAGGTTGACGTTGGCTTAACCAGGAGATAGCTCCACCTGCAAACATACAGAGCACACCTGTTGTTGACCGACCTGTTAATATATCTCCTCCGTGGTCAGCATCGCTGTAACAGCAGAATTCTCCATTTCCTGATTTATATTTAATGCCATAATTTTCAGTACCCTTTAGATACCGAAAAATTCTCTTGACTTTAATCCAGTCTTCTCTGCTAGGATTCTCTAAACTTCGGGAAACTACTCCAACAGAGTAAGCTATGTCTGGACGAGTTCCCGTCATTAAATATATTAGAGAGCCCACTGCTTGCCTGTATGGAAATGTTTCGGTTTTGTGTTCATTTTCGTCTTTGTCTTTATTTTCAGTTTTGTCTTCAACTTTCCCTGATAAAAATGTCTCTTTGATCATGGGAGTAGAGATTGGTTTACAGTTACTCATTCCGAACTGTTCTAATACTCTTCTAGTGTATCCTTTTTGTGTGATCTTGATTGAACCATCTTTTTCTTTATCTATCTCAAGACCCAAATAATATGTGGCTGGTTTTGTAACAATTTTAAATTCATTTTTTAAATCATTAATGAATTTTTCCATTAAATACGTATTGTTGCAAGCAACCAGTCCATCGTCTACATACAATACCACCAAAAGTTTATTCAAACCATGTTTCATAATAAATAAACAAGGATCTGCTTCACTGCGCTTGAATCCTAAGTTTATTAAAAAATCCCCAAAACGTTTATTCCAACATCTTGGCGCTTGTTTAAGTCCATAAAGACTTTTTTGTAACAAACATGCTCTATTGCTTCCATCTTCGTACCCTTCTGGTTGTTTCATGTAAATTCTTTCTTTTAACTTACCATAAAGAAACGCGGTTGAAACATCAAACTGCAAAAGTGACATATTTTCCTTGGCTGCTACACTAATCAAGGCTCTAATTGTTCCAGCTTTTGCCACTGGACTGAATGTTTGATCATAGTCTTCACCTTTTTTCTGGGAATATCCTTTTATGACTAGTCTTGCTTTATATCTGTCTATTGTTCCGTCTGGATTCGTTTTAATTTTATAGACCCATTTGCACGGTATTAATTTTCTTCCTTTTGGCAATTCTTCTAATCTCCAAGTTTCATTTCTTTTTAGAGAATTCATCTCTTCTTCCATGGCTACTTTCCAATTTTTAGAATCTTTTGAATTCAAAGCTTCCTGAAAAGTATTAGGTTCAACAAACATAACAGAAGCATCATACCTCATTGGATTTTTGAGTTGCTCTCTATTTCGAAACTCATATCGATTAACTCTTTCCTGTTGTTCGCCGTCCTCTTGTTCACTTTCAACCTTTTCCTCATGAGATGCATTATCGTCTTCTGTTTCAGCATTTTTCATGTCTTCTTGTGTTGGATTAATAAATATATTACTTACTCCTGTTTTGTTGAGGGGTTGTTCGTCGAACACCACGTCACGAGATCTCACTAATTTGTTGTTCTGCTGGCACCATATACGATATCCATCTGTATCGTACCCTATTAAAACACCTTTTACAGCTTTTTTGTCCAGTTTCTTCCGACATTGCTTGGGAATATGTGCATTACAAGTTGAACCTATAATTCGGAAATATTTTAAAATAGGTTTCTTACCTACCCATAATTCATACGGCGATTTTCCATCAATACTGGATGGACCTGTTCGATTTAGAATATAGGTTGCCGTGTTTACCATTTCAGCCCATAGACCTTGGGGAATTTCTGCATGCGCGTGCATAATTGCTCTTGCTGTTTCGACTATGGTTCTGTTTTCTCTTTCACTGCACCCGTTCTGCTCAGGTGTGTATGGCATTACTAATCTTTGCTTAATTCCATTTTCTTCTAAAATCTTCCTAACATCAGAATTATCAAATTCTCCTCCATTATCAGTTAACAATTCTTTAACAACGTATCCTGTAACTCGTATTTCTGATAATAAGGATTTAATTTTTCCAGCAACATCTGATTTATTTTTAATAAAATAAATGAATCGAAAACGACTGAAATCATCTTTAAAAATTACAAAATAACGGTAACCTCAAATAGATGTAAGAAATGGTCCACACACGTCTGAATGAATTAGCTCGCCAGGCTTGGAAGCTCTCTCTCTAGTTCCAAACTTCAATCTGTGAGCTTTGCCATAAATACAGCCTTCACATAATTCGCTGTCTAATTTGACATTTATGCCTAATTCATTTAAAATGACAGATTTGACATGCTTTTTATTTTGATGTCCCAATCTTTCATGATATAGTTGCAAAATAGTGGAATCATTTTTACCTGATAATGCATTTATCTCAGCGGATTTCTTTGGATTTACACCACGTAGTCCAAGTCTATATAAACCGCCAAATTTACTTCGAACACCAGTTACAATTATTTGTCCATTAATTTTTAAACTACACGTTTCTGCTGTAGATTCAAACTGACTGTTTTGATGTTTGTCTTGCGCACTTAAAACAGAAAATAAGTTTTTACTAATATTAGGGACATACCACACATCTCCTAATGTTATTGTGTGCCATTTTCCTTTCACCTTTGATTCTACCATTATATCACCATATCCTATTGCATTTATCGTGTCTCCATTAGCTGTAGTGACTGTGTGCTTTTCTGTAAATGGTACAAAATTATAAAATAAATCATTTTTATTTGTAATATGATTTGTTGCGCCGTTGTCAGCAAACCAACTGTCATCATCACATTTTGCAGTCAATACACTGGACGTCGTTACTGATAGCAGAATCATATTTGCGTCAGTTTCCTTTTTCACATCGTTCGAACATACTTTCGTAGGTTTTGGAGGACGTCCATCATCAGCTATCCATTTCCTACACTGTTTAACCCTGTGGCCTGGTTTCTTGCAATAGAAACATAAAAATTCTTTATAAGATTTGAAATTACCTGTTTTTCCTAACTTGGGTTGCGTTTTGGTCATCAATACCTCTTGAGTACTTCCTTCCTGTCCCTTGCATGCTAATGCTCTTTCATACGCGCATAGCTGATTTGTTAGATTGTCTAAAGTTCGTTCTGATTGAGCCATCAGCATCCAGCTAGATTTAAAGGAAAAATACTCATCTGGTAAAGTATCCAGTATCTTACATATCAGCAGCAATTCAGGTAATTCACACTTGCATTTATATTTATCTGACTTGTCTCTTACAACCACAACTTGCAAATCATTCCAAAGATTTTTTAATTTTGAGGTATGAGTTGCAATGTCATCCCCAGTCTGTCTCCTGTAACTGAAAAATTGTAAACATAATTCATAGGTTTTGTCATCTGATACTCCATCATATAATCTATGTAATTCGAGCCAAACTTCTCGAGCAGTTGAGAACCTCATCACTTTTTGTAAAGTTCCCTCTGTCATATTAGTAGTTAAAATAATAAGTGTGTTACTGTCTGCCCTATTGAAATTAGCTACATCTACTTCATATTTTAACTTCTCTTCTGCTTTAGCTTCCGCAGGTAATGGTGCTGGTAATAATAATTTCCCTTGAATTACATCCAGCCCACCCACAACACCACGCAACAGGATGCATACTTTGTACTTCCATGTTGACCAGTTTGACTTCCCTTCTAACAGACCTATCTGATGAATCCTAGACATCTCCATAATTTATTATTTATTATTGTGGCCCTGGGCCCATAACCACTTGAAACAGACAAATAAGGAGACACAAAATATATGGAAAAATGGAACTTGACAATATTTATTTTTTGGACAAACATATCAAAATTTTACATAACAACTCTCTTTTTTAAAAACAACTATATTCATAAGTTACTATTCTAATATAACATTAA